>JAMXDD010000006.1:30075001-30158284 GCA_024733475.1 Syzygium grande | reverse complement strand
TTGTTAAATTGGATTAATACCACGAAAAACAACAAATTGACAAAATTGTGAGTAAAATCCTAAATTAGTACACCCATTAATTGGTACATGTCATCTAATTCAGAAATTTGACGGTAAAATTTAACGAAAACTAATGGAGGGTAAATTTATCACAAATATACTAGTTTAAGGTTTTTCATTATAAGAGAGATTGGAGAAATGGTCCAAAGAGAAAGAAGTTTAAGTTAGACCAATTATTCCTAATCTCTTAATACCCCAAAATTATTTCTTTCCGTCTCTTCCCTTCATCCAAAAACGATTGTTTTTAGAGCTTTTTCTCTTCCCCTTCTAATTCCTTTTGGCAAATATAGTGTAAATATGAAACAATATGTGGAGAGATTGGGTATTAAGAAGCGAACACCCTATCAAGAATTTCTACACCTAAATGCTGTGCAATGGTAAAGCTAGCCACAGTTCCGGCTTCTCTCGGGAAGGAAGGTACGTATTTTCAATGAAAAACGAGAACATCTGCGCATAAACTGTATCTTAGTGTGATCGGAAGTTATAATACTCTTTGTCAGATCATCAAACAACCCGCATAAATCTCCAATCGCCGATCAATATTACAATAGGTGAACCAAGCAATCGCCCAACCCACAGGGACAGGCCTTCTGAGGTTCGCTTGGTTGCGTCCCTCCTCCAATCGGAGCACCCTCACAATCCCGCGCTCATCGCCCCAACTTACCGCACTTGAAGCACGCATTTTATCCCCGCCACTGCTGCCGCCACTGCCAAGCCCTAACCGATCGCTGCCAATGTTAGTGCCATCGCCTGCAACAAACTTGAGCCGACGAACTTGCTCTGCTGCTCGGGCCACAGGCCAGGGGTGCGGTTCCCTCTCGGATCACATTGTCATGGTGATTTTTGCTATGGGGCTGAGGTGAGGTGGTCGATGTGAGTTTGTGAATTCAAAGACACCATTGCATACCATAGTCTCGTTCCTCGCCATTCAAATTTCAGTTCCGCATTAATTAAAACAAAGGGTTAATATCATGAAAAACCCAAAACTGGTACACCTATGATAAATTTACCCAAAACTATTTTTTTGACCACAAAAAACCTCAAACTGGTACACATGTGACAATTTTATCGACCTATTTTTTTGACCGCCAAAAACCCCAAACTGGTATACCTGTAATAATTTTATCCCGAATTAATTTTTTAATATTGTTTTTATTTTTTCAAATTTTTTATTTTTTTCTTTTCTTTTCCTTTTCCTTTCCTTTTCTTTTTTTTTCTTCATCTTCAATCCCAAGCCGATCGCCAGTCTAGTGATAGGCCAAAGGTGGGGGCCAGTGAGGTCGGCCCCGCCGACCACTGGCGAGGCTGACCTCGCCGTTGCTGGGCGAGGCCGACCTCAAGGGCAACTGGCGAGGTAGGCCTTGCCCGCCTTTGGCGAGGTTCAACCTCTCCAATTGTCGATGAGGGGTCGTCCTCGCCATCACTAGCGAGGCTCGGCCCCATCGGCAACCGGCGAGGTCCGCCAGGGCAAGTCGCCATCGCTCTGGCGAGGGCTCGAACTCGCCGACGCTGGCGAGGTCGACCTTTCCCAAAAGTAGTGAGGTTGAGCCTCGGCTGACCTCGCCAGTTGCCAACAAGGCTGAGTCTCACCAACAACGGCGAGGACAATCCCTCTCCAGTTTCTGGCGAGGTCAGCCTTGCCAACGGTTGGCGGACCGACCTCCGGACCGGACCAGGGGGTCGACCTCACCCGGGCGGCGACTAGCTAGAAGTTGAAGATGAAGGAAAAAAAATAAAAGAAAATAAAAAATTAAAAATAAATTTTGAAAAAATAATATTAAAAAATTAGTTCGGGGAAAAATTGTCATAGGTATACCAGTTTGTGATTTTTTGTGGTAAAAAAATAGTTTTTGGTAAATTTGTCACCAGTTTAGGGTTTTTCGTGGCATTAACCCTAAAATAAATGGTGGACGTTTTCGGTTTTCACGATTTTTTTCTTTTTGAACTCTTTTCCCGTTTGACTTCATCGGCACTTTTCGAGATCATCCTTGCATTTTTCTCAATTTTAAGTTCTATTCTTTGCACTTTTTTTTTTCTTTTTCATTTTGCCTCCAGCTTGTGGATACAAATGTAAGCTTACGTACCTATTTCCGAAGTCTACCATTTCGTTTATAGCATTTATGCCAATCTTAAGCTCAAATAAAACCTACAGATATATAGATATCGTAATATTGTAATGTCCACGAATTAGGATTCGGCTCTACCATTGCAGTCACTGCTTTCGAAATTCCTTTATTGTCCTATCTTATCTAGGATGATATGATAGACGAACCCAACATAAATAAGAAAACGTGTCCCTTGGACTACAAGATAGCAATTTTTCTCAAGCTATATATATTGCTTTGGAAATGAAACGATGACTTACCGATTAAAGAAATACAGGTCGCCCATTACTTTCCGAAACACGAAAAGCCTATAAGATATTATTAGTATTGTTGTTGATTTTGTCAATTGCGTCATCTATCCCCAAAAAAAAAAAAATTGAATACGCCTATTATTTTTCAAGGGACGATGACACATGAAGAATCACATTAAGATGGGTTTAACGAATCAAAACGCAAAACAAATTGGATTATTATATGAACTCATTTTATTAAACCAAGGGTAATCACGTCTGTGGGGTTGCAAATCTCATGCTCGGCATCACTGGCCAAGAGGCAAGAGGTTTTAAGCCTCAAGCAAAATCTTCTCCACATCTGTACGCGCACGTGTGAACCTGTTCATATGTCACGGTGGGGATTCCCCACCTTCAGCGTTATAACGAACATAACCGTAGCCCGACCAGCGCAAAACAGACAAAACAGACAAAACTTCAAACTTTTCTTTCCGCGCTTTTCCTCCATTGTCTCTGCGACAGCGTGCGACGAGATTGGCGTGTCTGCATTTCTGCTCGTGGAAATGACGGCAGGTCAAGTTCAAGAGCAGATACGGCACCTTCCATCGTCGTGGAAAAGCAACGATCGGGAGCCAACGAAAGCGGTGGACATCGGCGATCTCCACTCGGAGGCCCACTATGCTGACCTCGTCGTGGCGTTCATGGAGGTGGACGACGTTGCCTCCATGCTCGTCCACAGCTCCCGCAAGTCGCTCAGTATGGCCACGTCAACTTTTTCCTCTAAAAAACTCCCATGGTTTAGCGAGTCGCTTTCTCTGTTGTTTACTCTGTTTTGAGCATCTTGGATGTGTATTTTCTTTCGTGCCTGTAACTGTGGGTTCTGGTTCCTAAAATGCCAGTGCGATACAGTGTGGATGTGCTCGTCCTCGTCCTCCTTTCCGTTTCTCTTTTCTTTTACATGAAGAAACTCTGGCTCAAGACATGTGAATCAGAACGCCATCTGTGTGTGCAAAGGAGAACCATCTAGTTTTGAGCTTTTCAAAATCAATGCTTCATGATGATTTTCTTTTCGGCCTGTCGTGCTTTTGTTCCAATTAGACTTGCGCAATGTTCGACTTGCCTTTCTTTGCTTTGTTTTCAATTTCCTTTCGTTGTTCTCAAAAATGGGGGCTACATTTTTTCTAGGTTCTGATTTCTATCAGAAGTTAAAAAGTTCATTTCTCTTAGTGGACTCTTTAACGCTTGCTCTCCTTGGCCGAATTGAAATATGAAGTAAGTGTAGGAATGTGAAAACGGACTGTATTTGTTTCGTCATCTGTGTTTCTCTGCTGGTGAGTCGTTCATTATCTGCCAATTTCCCCAGGCCTTCCTCGGATCTTTTCGATTTAGGCGGCCACGATTTATTTGATGAGTGAAAATTGTTGCCAGCCGTGAAATGCTCATTGTACTCAGATGAATGCATATATGTTTCTGGGTGTGGTAGTTCCTTGTGTTGTTTAGTCTTGTAAATGATTAGTCCGCTTCCTATTTAAGCTTCTCCTATTGTCTACAGCATTAAAGGCTCTGGTAAGTCCAACTCACTCCAATCCGGGAAGAAAACCCCTGAGGATAATGTTGTGTCAGAGAGACCCTTCTCAGAAAAAATCTCAACAGACGAGTTTCGTCTTGAAGATTCTGGACCCTTCAATCAGCAGCGCATCCCTGCAGATGAAAGTGATCGGGGAGGAGGAAGATGGTCGTGAGAATGAGGATGATAGGGATGAGGAATCTGGCGATACAGGAAACACTGAAGAACCAGACAACACGGAAAAAGAAATGGACTTGAATGATGTTCCAGAAAGGGAGCAAGACATGGGCACAGAAGAAGGAGAAGATGGTGGTGGTGGTGGTGGTGGTGGTGGTGGCGGCAGTGATGGAAATGGAAGAGTGTTTAAAATCATTAATGTCCTCAATAATAGTATTGAAGATGAAATAGCTTCCTTAAAGCTCAGTGAATTCTCGGGTTATGGACCTTTTGTGGAGGCGGTCCATGCTGAGTGGGTGAAGCTCACAGGTAGAACACCACAACCGGAAGTGGACATAGTTAAGCCATGGCCAAACTTTGACACACTTTATTGTGATGCAGATGGCAATCCCCTTGATATAGAAGTAAAATGGCTAAGATGGGAAGAATTCAGAAAAGTTGCGAGTTGTGTGCGCATGTTCCATCATCTGGTTAAGATTTATCTCATTGAGGATAATCAAGCAAAAGAGGCAGTAGGTGAAGCAGACCTTCGCCCTTTGGGAAGCACGAGGATCTTGCACATGTCCTGCACTTTGAGTGGGCAAGGTATAAGGGAAAGTATCCTAGTCCTAACGTGGTGGATATTGGAAGTTCTTGGCCTGGTTACAAAATCACTCTCTTTGGTTGGGAGGTTCCCATAAGTACTGCCATGGTTTGGGAAGAATTCAAGTATGAACTATGCTTCATTCGTGTGGAAATGATGGATGGAGGCCCAAGTGAAGATGAAGAGAACATGGAGACTGCAGTGAGTAAGGAGGAGGAAGGGGTTTCGATATATCTTGCTTTACCTTTCCCATCATCTCAAGGGAAACAGATTTTCGAAGTAGGCAAAGTGTGTGTTTTCGAGTTGGCAAGCTATGAGGATCTCGCAAGAGCTCTGCACAAGGCATGGGTGCAATGTACAGGAAGAAATGCCAGTCCCCATGTAGTTGATGTTGAAAAATCTTGGCCAGGCTATAGAGTTACTCTATTTGCCCAGGATGATAGTGGTCTCTGCAATCACCCTATAGGTATTACGAATATGGACTGGGTAGCATTCACTGAGACTCTATACAGTATTCAAGTGGAACCGGTAGACAAGATGGACTCAACAGATGGTGGTACTTCAGGAAGTGTGGGAGATGAATTTGAAGATTATGGAGAGACTGAGGATGGCGGCGGCAATGGCAATGGCAATGGCGGAGGCGGCGATTGATGATTGTGGATGACGGTGGCCGGCATTCATATGGAGTGTGGAGAAGATCGGGATGGAAAGATTGATTTCCTCCATTAGCCTATTTCATACTATGGACTTAAGGTTTTTCTTTGTTCTTCAATATTCCCAAGAACTTGCCAAAGCTATTTCTTCATTCGTATTCGTGAGAAGAACCTTCATCATAGGAAGCGACCTAACTTCCACGCTCGCAAATGCGAATCTCATCAAGAGCGTTCACAACCACCGTTTTCGCTCCCCAGTGTCGTGGGTTCATTAAGGATAACTAAGGCCAATCTCACCATTCTACGAACAAAACAGTGTACATTTCGAGATTGAACTTTCCTCCGAAACCTTATTACCCCCACCAGTTCCATAGTAATGTGCCTCCAAAAAGGTTAACGCATGTAACCTCAGATTCAACATTTCTATGGATCACAATTAGTCTAAAATTTTGTTTTGAACTCTAACTAGTAGGGGAAACATAATCGGCTCCAAGCAGTGTAACCTCTAATCGGTACAAATCCCAGCTCCTTCCAAGGCTTTTGATTGCGCTTCACAAGTTGATCTCTTAGTAAGAGGATCGGCCATCAAATTGGTTGGTACATAGTCATTGTTGGAAACGTTCGTCTTCTTGGCTTTTGAATTCCCACTTTATTGGGCTTCATATTTGAGTTTCACGTGTCGTATTTTCGAGACATGTGTGCAGGGTCGCACACAAGAAGGCATATAACTTCCTTGAATACTTTGCCTTTTCATTATAATGACGTAAAACGAATGATTTTTTGCTAGGAGTGAGGTGACGTGGCCAATGTGAGCTTGTGAATTCAAAGCCCGCATTACATACATAACATCCTCACCGTTGAAATTCCAATTCCAAATCAATTAAATTAATGGTAGACGTGAAAATTTCTCATTACTTTTCTTTTCAGCTCGTTTTCTGTTTTAACACTTCGTAGGGACTTTAGGACGAATCTTGCATCATTTTCCCCGATTTTGATTTCAATTCCTTTGCACTAATTTTTCTTTTCTTGTTTCTTCTTGTCTCTAGCGTGTGAATTCAAATATAAGATTGCATAATCCATCCTTGAAATCTGGCCTTCTGTTTGCAACATCTACCCCAACTTTTAGCTTAAATACACCCCTCGAGTTTACCCACAGGATGGCAATCACGGTTCCAAATTACTATTTGTGGAACATATTCCAAATTTGATCGCTCAACCAACCCTTTCATTTACAGCATCAAAGTCCAACTCCAAATTCATTAAAATGAATAGTTTTCCGTTATGATGATGATGGATGAGGAGTCGATGCATAAAATGTTCATTTTTTTTTCCATTTTTTTAGTCGGTGTGAATTTTAGAGTCGCTACATCGTACGTTAGACGACTAAACCCCATCCGTGGCTCCATTCATCGTCCTTGATGGAGGAACCCCCATTGGAGAGAGAGGGGTTTTATTTTGTTTTGGATGTAATTTGTGGTGTTGAATTATTTTTTTTTTTCATGCTGAGCAATTTAACCCGTGGGTCATATAATATCATGAATGCTCTCCGCAGGTCCGGCTGATAGTAAACCTTGTCCTTTAAGAAATTACGCAGGAACTTGTTAAAAAAAGGAGAAATACATAAAAGATATTATATTGGGGATAATTACAAAATAATTTAAATTTGTCGTACTAATTTTTTACTATTGTTTTCGTTATAGAATTTTACCAATTGAAATCTAAACCTTTTGATGACTTCTAGCCAATTTTGGTGAAAAAATTGTTGATGTGGACGCCGTCCGTCTTACGTGGACATAATTTTATAATTATTTTAAAATTTTCTGATTTTTTTTATAAACTTTTTGCTTCTTTTTGTTTTTCTTTCTTCCTTTTCTTTTTATCTAAACCGGCAAGGGTCGTCGTCGATGCCTGTCTTATGTGTCCTGTAAGCCTGAGTTACTGACCTGAATGACAACAGAGCACATCAACTCCAATGTCAACAAGCATAAAAAGGCTATGCAAATCTCTCTAAACGTCTCCTCAAACTAAACTCGAGTTCATGGTCAGATTGAACAGAAATATTTTTTTCTTTGCAGCTTCGGCAGTCAACTGCCCGCCCATGCTCCACAATAGTATAGCAAAAGATGCATCCACATATATAGCCAAACACGTACAAAGATAATGTCATTACTTGCATTAATTTATACTTTTTGGCGGGAAATGATATGATCTGGAAAAATTCTCTGATTGAGTACCTCAGAATAGATTCCTCAAAATCATCAAGACGATTCCTAACTCCTTCTCGTCCATTAAGAATATTTAAGAAGTAGTACGGGCCAAACATCTAATGACATTTTCCGCAACTTATGCCAGTAACATTTGGCCCAACCAGAATTTGATTTTCATATAAAGGTTGATGATGGAAAGCGACATCGCATGATGCATTCTGTACTGGATTTTGAAAAGGTGCCTTGATTACTCAAAGAACTCAACCTTTCTAATAGACTCCCTCAAAAGCCAGCTTTGCTAGAAAATAGAGATAAAAACATACAAATTCTTCTTACCAAAAAAAAAAAAACATACAAATTCTTAAAGGTCAATAAATCATAAGATCATTCAATGTTTATGTATCCGCGTGGACGTTGCTAGACAAACATTCAGCAGCGAAGTACTTTGCTCTTGACCATAGCAGGCAACTGACATTCATTCCCAACTAAAATTGCATACGTGACACTGCAAAGTTGTTGCGGGATCATTTTTGCATTCTTTCAACAGCGCAGCTTCATCTATCACCAAAAATTGACAGGCTCCATTTCCTCCATGGGGTACAGTTTATATGAGCTAGAGGCAGTGCTGAAAATCAGGGAAGCTGCTCGATAACGGAACTCGGCTATCTCTTACTCGTATATGTTGGAAGGTTTCTAAGAGAATGTTAACAGTTTGCAAAATAGAGAGGCACTCATGTCTCTTTATCGATAATGCTGTATATAGTGGATCTGTGCAAGTTTTGAATGAAGATGGGTACGACGAAAAATGCTTCCTTTCTCGAATCCAACTTCTCTCTATATATAGTGAAATTTTGAAAGAATCAAGTAAGATGAGAAAGGACTTTATATCCTGGAAATTATGTTCCAAAAAGACAACCTTTTGGATATGTGGGTACATAGGATAGGGAAGGTGACTCTGCACTTGACTAAAATCTGTGCTTGAAAAATTCCAGAAATGATTTGAATTCAGGTTTGGATTCGCTTTTGCTGCATCTATATTTGCTGGCAGCGTCATTACCATTATTATGCTCCCGTCTAATCTTGCGTTCATCCTGCAGGAAAATGTGATATTGGAAGACACAGTCATTGAGAATATCGACCAACTGCTACACAGAATTGGTCCAATTGACTCAGTATCTTATGCGTTGCGAACATGTTAACGAGCTATAATCATTGAACTAAATACGGATATATGCTTTAAAAATGAAACGATAGGTTACACATAAAAAAGTTACAGTTTGCACATCACTTTTCGAATTTACGAGGAGAAAATTGGTATGTCCAGGGAATAAGACAAGTCACACGAGGGATTCGAAAATTTATCTTTAAAAACGTGCACTTCACAATCCGGCGGTCCTTGCTTTGAGTTCTGGCATGGCATATTTGATTGACGAAGACATGTATAGTTTACTGATGGTGAGTCCCGCTCTGATGACCGGAAATTTTGGCGTTGATGATGGCACTGAAATATCCAAGATTAGCTTGTCCTCTTCCTTTAGGGGTTGTCACGCTCATGTTGGCATCCTATATCCTGAAGTTGGCACCGCACCCAGTATAAATACCAACGACTTAGATCAGTGAAAATGCTTCCGTTTCGGTTCTCCCTAAACCACATACCAATAATGCAGATTTTAGCAGGATACAGCAGACTCTTCAGAAAACTTAATCCCAATAGTTTCCGCTACAGAATGTAAACATATAAGTACCTATAAGATGGCTGCACTCATGGGATTGGCAAAAAAATGATCACGGACAATGGACTTCGAATCTCGGAACCTGTTCCCAAGGATTGGCCACAACATGAGAGGGGCACCACCACAAGATGTAGCTTGATGCATTTTCCTCACAATGAGGTGTTTATCCAGAATCATCAAATCCAACAGCTTTCTGCAGCTCTGAGGTTTCAAGAATATCCGTTAGATGCCGTCAACTGGAAAGACCAATTTAAATGCAGCAAAAGGATTGGGAAGATGAGAATCTTTTAATTTAGCATGAAAAAATATTGTTGGCCAGAAGATGACCGGCCATAGCAAAGCTAGTAGGACAGACATTTGCCTTCAGAAGCTATGAAATCTATCTACAGAGATCTTAAAGAAATTTAACGGAAATGAAGCCTCAATCTGAGAATCTGAGATGGTACTTTGTAGTCCATGACACAAAGAAAAGGTGTGGGGACACTAAGTATAAGAATGAAGCCACAATCTGAGACTCTTTCAAAATCCATGCTAAAAAGAGGAGGAGGGGGACAATAAGTGGAGACAATTGGTAACTCTCTACCCGAGACAAATAAAAAAAAAACAATGAAAGAAAGAAAAACCAGCAAAAGTTTTCCTCGTCTGCTATATGAAAGTCCTCAGCCCAAGATGCTGAATGGCGGTTTTATTTTAGCACTGGAGTTGCACTCAGTCTACAAGTTTTAGGACGCAAATAAGTGAGATCAATAGCATACCTGGGGGTTGAGAATATCCACGTGACGGATGATATTAACCTGGCAAATCAATTGCAATATGGTGAGCACACATGCATTTCTTTTTTCTTGGTTTGATTTTGCAAGCAATTTGAAAAAGCTTATGATCTACCTTAGTCCACTGAAAAACTACTGAAAAAAGAAATTTATTTCAACAAATATCAATTAACTACTGCAATACTACGAGGAAGAATGATCAAACTGGTTGACATGAGGGTTTTATTTTTTCTTCAAACATTAGGTGTAAGATATGAGAATACTACATCAGCAACACAGTTTAAATGGCCACTGCATAGACCTGGCTGTGACAGAATCTACAAGTTCTTTTCACAAGGAAATCTGCTGGAAGTACAGAGATTGCCCCAGGGGCGGATACAAATGTCGGCAGCTTTAATAAGATTGTGAGTTTCTTCATGTGAAAAATTAGCATTGCTTACACTTTGTAAATTCTTCACTACTTGTCAAGCTGCAAAGGATGTTTGCAAAATTATGTTTTGAAAAAAACGAGAAGTAAATCTACTGGGCAAAAGCGCAGATGGAAGACAAAGTACCTCTAATGTTCCTGGATTTTGCATCACGAAACCAAGGATATTGCGTATTAGCCCATTGAAGACTGTCTCATTGACAGTCCCATCTATGCTTAACCATGGCAGGATTGGCTTATGTGTGTCATCACAAGAGAAGCTAATACTTGTAGCCTCCTTTGAATCTTCCACTGGCACGACAGCACTGTCCAGCAAACTATCCTCACTGCTAGATGGGACTGTAATTGTCGATACACCCACATCTTTGTGACAGTCAGTAACAGTTGTCATGCGAATTCCATCAGTATCGCGATGTGTTACTCTCTCTAAATTGAGACAACCAACATCACAATTATTATCTTTAGGATGAGGTGCCATGCAGTCATCACTCCTCTCCCGAGGCTTCATCCAGGAATGATCTCTACAGTCCCCACCGGAAACTGCCCTTGAGGGCAAAGAGTACTTGGAGCAATATAAAGCATCAATTAGACGAGTTGAGTTGTATCCGTTGACCTGTAAAGATCATTGAAAATGGAAGTTCGACATATAATGTTCAATAAAAGATTCCCGTTCTGGATATCAGATTTTTGACTTCTGAGCTAGATGCAGTCCTTTATGAAGCTACAAAACTGTTATGACCCCTTAAACTTAGAATTTATAGTGGCTAGGAAAGTCATGGCTACTTATCATCTCTGATTAAACAACTCCTCAGGTTCCTTGTCTAGAAGTAAGTATATTTGTCCCCCTTGGCATTCTCTCTGTCTCTCTCTCAATTAGCTTTAAACGGAGAGACCCACGTCAAATCTTAAATTCAGAAAACTTGTTGAATTAACAGGTAATGAGAAATCATAAGCACAACCGACCTTTATTGCCAATCCAAAAGCTTGAAATACGTCCATGACAATTTCAGGCGTTGCCTCACCTGAAACATTACACAGAACATATTAAAACAGTGGATTAAGTTTCCTACTTCATTTTAACTGGAAATAAGTTGAATGAACGATTAGTAACCCACCAGGCATCTCTATCATATGTGAGACTTCTTTGGCGGTTAAACCTTGCTCGCCAGCCCTTTTAAGGGAACTATAGACCGCTCTAAATATGTCAGGTGCGAGGTAAGTTACTTGCTTACCATCAGAGGGTGTCCACATCAAATAGCCGGCATACCGCATCATAGCATCCCAAGATGACTCATCACTTTTCCTGGTCAGGGGGACTACATTGTCAAGTTCTTGAACTACCTTATAGTCACATTCAGGAGGAAACCAAATATTATTGAACTGATCTGCAACAGCCTTCTTATTTGTTTCCTGAGGCAAGCAAGTTTCAGCAGCTAAGAGATCTCCATCCTCAAGCAATACCAGGACATTAGCTCCTGAAATGCATGCAGGTTCCACCAGAACCCTAATCCCTGGAAAACCCTTCTCTCGTCGGTTTTCGAGAACATCTGTTGCTATAGATTTTGGTCTTTTAGCCTTTCCATAGTCTGGAAATTCATCACCAGCAGGCTTACGTTTCAAGCTTCTGAAGTCTTCTGCCTCTCCAACACCTTCTTCAGGCATGCTTAGTGAAATATTCAATTTTCCTGAAGAAACTAAGCCAAACAAATGGAAGAGCTCTCCGCACTGTAACTCACGGTCAAGAAAAACTTGCCCTTGGATAAGATCCTTTTGTCTTTCCCGAAGCCATCTGGAAAATTCAGCTGCTTGCTGTCCAGTACCAGGGGGGAACCGTGACTTTGAAATATTCTCCAAGAACGTGCGAGAAAGTAAAGGTTCATCTCCATCATGCAAAATCTCCCAAAAGAAATAAAAAAATTAGTTCATAAATGTGTGTACAGATGCAAACAAAGAAGGGTAATATCAAGAAAATATAAAGGACAGCTACTGAAGCAGATCCGAGGGAAACTTGACATGTCAAAAGATGCCTAGTAAATAAAAATTTGTCTGGTGGCTGTAGGTCGGTGCTCGGACTGATCAAGGGTCAGGCAGCCTACCCAAGTCTGTGAGGCTTGAAGGTAAAGTAGGCGGGCTTTTTCTATGTAATTTTTCTGTAGTGAGTGGGCTTGGGTAAAATGTTAGGCTTAATGTGCCCATTTCATCAGGTTGACAGTACGATTGGAAGGTTCCATGATCCATCTACCTCTAAACAAGCACCAAAAGAGGAATTCTTCTAGGGGAAAGGTGAGTACATACAATCAAGCAATCAGGTGAAGTTGTGTGTAGATGTTCTACTTGAAATATATCATTGGTCAAGAATCCATTTCTGGTAAGTATAATGGAGTGAAAAGTACAAGCGAAGGCATGTTCTTGGAAGATATAAGCAGCTCACCTAATTTGCTGAAAAAGGGGACCACCAACAGTCTTAAAGTGAAATTACCATTAGCACAGTGCGCAGATAACAATACCATTAGAAGGAATATGGGCTGAAACATAGAAAGATTCAGAATCCTTTTAGCGTAGGCATGCATAAATAGTTCGTTCCAACTAGGAGTAACAGCTTCACATGCAATCTTTAGCTGCGGTTTCATCTACATACCCAGCATACCATTTAACGGAGTACGGAGAAAAGGAAGAGGGCAATTACCATGAATTTCTTCTCACTCAGGTAACTAAACGCTGCAAAGAGCTCATCATTTGAAAATTGACGTAGGAGTTCTGCACTCTGATTGAGCACGTCGTCTTCTCTTGAGGGGCTTAACAGGACAAGTTTAAGTAGCTCCACAGCATTAGAAACAGCCACGGATCTATGGACTTTTCTATTGACCTTCTTCCTATTATTTGACAGCTTGGTATGCTTCTTATGAAGATGACAGGAGTTTGATTGGTCTACAGAATCTTTATACTGTCCCAAAATATGGTGATTAACATCTTCAATGCAGTTGTCAGAAAGGACCAAATCAAAGGGCGGGGAATGCTGCAGAAGCACTCGAATTTCAGAGAAGCTCAATGTCATTATAACAAATAGATGTAATTTAATAGGAGAGTCATTGATTACATTTTCTTCATTGTATATACATTCATCCTGGTGTTCCTCCATTGTGGCTCTGCGCTTATACTGGAGAACCTTCTCAAGTGCTGCCTTTATAGTTTTGTCATCGAAGTTGTCCCATTCTCCATTCTGAGAACCTACCACTGAGGCGTTTTCAGAATTATTAGATAAACCTATGTTAAGACCTTTCTTGGATAAATCATTCATCACAAGTTTGCTGTTATAGTTATGCAAGGCATCCCGGTTTTCTTTGAGGTGCTTTAGAAACCGTTTGCTTAGCAAGTTGCAGAGGCCCATCAAGCATTTTCTGAACGTTAAGTTATTTTTGAGCAAGGAAATTCTTCTTCTGCAGCATTTTGGGGGTGCTGGAAGATCAGGGAGTTGATTCCAATCTATGCGTTGAAACTTTGCACCTTTTGCTGCACGGATCCTTGTGTACTGGACTACCAACTTCCTGAGAAAAATAGGAATGGTCAATAAGCGAAACATCATGGATATCATGTATAGCATAAAATAAAGTCGTGTATCTTCCTTGGAGAAAGATAAACAGAAGTATTGTAGCTTGGAGTTGACAAGATAGACCGATGTAAAAACCCTTATCGGCTTGGAGTTAACTTATCCAGATTGTGTAAAATGTTTAATACCTATCAGCTTCATCTGTCCATGTAAACCTTCTTCGAAATGTGGGGTTCATATCTGAAGAGGCATTCTTGTTGAAGGACGCAGTACACAATCTGCTTTTTTTAGGTTCAGACTCTTCAATATCTGGTGGAAAATCCCCTGCTTTGTCATAGGCCTGAGAAATACTGTCCTGTGGTCTGGAAGGAGCTATTGATACAGCTTCTCCTTCCCCGAATTGTTCAACTCTATCGAGCTGTCTGGCAGGACTATGTCTCCTCATACGTCTTGCTATATCAAATTCTGTGCACTCCCGTGATATGGCTTCTTGAGATCTCTTTCTTATGTGAGCTGCTGAAGCATGTGCTTCTTTTACTCTAGTCCCCTGGTTAGTGAGAATGTCACCTTGATACTTATGGTGCTCTTTTTTAAACTCCCGACAATAAACTTGAATTGCCTACAAGTAGTCATGAGAACATATATCAGTTTTCCCAAATGACAAACAGAAAGAAGTTAATATGGAACACATAAATGAGGTGAATGCTTCAAAAAATTCATTCCTGAGTTACTCCTAAAAAATAGGATCCCAGTCACTTCTGTCACTTATTTAATCTAACCTGCTTTAAGGTTGACTTTTCACGGACCATATTACCAAGAGTGGACCCATAAGCTTGCGCGGATTCTGTTCTGGGAGTTTGAGGATCTGGACACATGGGGTCCAGAGTCTTGACCAGGACTCGTTTTGGCTGTTTAAAGGACCTGATTTTTTCTTTAAGTTCTGCAGAGATACTTTCAGTGGATACGGATGGATGCAAGACCACTTCGGCACTACGACTACAGCTAGGACTATCATTCATATGTACACATTTGCAGAGCCCTTGATGCTCAAGTTTCTTTAGAATTTTGTCCATGGTTTTCCTGCACATAGTCATACCCTTTTCCTTCTCAAGGTTCACAAGCCAACCATAAAGCTCACGTTTCAAAATGAACTTCTCATCCTGCAGAAAATAAAGAGGCAAGCCATAACTCTTCAGCACTGAAGCTTGTAGTAAATTCAGCAGCATTTTCTAACTCCAGAGTTGCTATAAATTATCCAGGTACCTGAAGTCGATCCAATATCTTCTGTCGTCTTCGAATTTCATTGGTAGTTAATGATGGACATGGGTATAACTTGTCAGGTCTTGATGTAACTGGTGAGCACACAGCTGCCTGAATAACATTTGCTTCCATCTGTGAATGTCCAGTATAACTATCTTCATCAGGAATCCACTTCATTTGCTGAAGATGCGACTCTTCTGGGTTAAACAGGACACTCTCCTCAGCAGCACCATTACCTTGGGGAGTTGGAGAATCACTTAAGGTCATTCCTCTTATTTCAGAAAAGTCTAAATTAGAAGCTTGGTTGTCAGCCTGTACTGGGAGATACTGGCTTTCACTTGGAAGTTTGACCGACTGCGTAAGATTGAGATCACCAAGGATCCGATATCGATAGGCAACTGCTTTTGAACAACTTCCTTCCTCCCTTACAACCCCTACTTTCTCCCTATCCATCCCAAACCTAAAGTAGTTTTTTGAGAACCAACGCGAATGCCTAGGTCCGAGCCTCTTTTGAACCTGTGAAATGGTCGGGGGATGGCATGGCAAGTGTACAAATGTCATGGATCAAATTAAGAAATATTGGTCAGCATCAAGTATTATTTATAGGTAAAATAATTAGAATAACCCAAAACTGAGGCCAAATGATTCTCTCCTTGTTTCATCTTTCTTCGAGTCAAACTTACTAAGGCTATTGATGTCCTAGCCAACCATGGTGCAATAACTAATTTCTTATTCTGTCGAGACTGTTGGCTATTGCTCGTTTCCTTTCATATATATAACTCTCTACACAAAGACAAAAGTCTCATTGATTTATAAATGCCTCTTCGACAGCAGCTAGGTTCAAAAGGAAGTTATGAGCATCATGTTCAATTATAACTTTCACACCAAGTTTAGCTTGGTTGATAATATCGGCCCAAGTATCAATTGTGCAATCTTGACAATCAGCTAAGCAGTGGTTAAAATTGAAATTATATCAGTTGAAAACCATAGTGCTTATTTGTATACGAGCGAAATGGATACCTACTACACGTCAAACAACTACGAAGAAGTGTGAATACAGAGAATTGTAATGACTTCATAAATTGGAGTAATCAGTGAAAGTCTTGTAGAGTGCATCTCCAATTAATAGGGAACCTTCCTTTCTTGGTATGCTTTGAAAAAGATTACTTGCATCCTGTAAAACTAATTGAATTGGATATACTGACTCAAATAGTGTAACCCAATCCTAAACTTTATCCAAAAAAACCAAAAGGTTTGAGAAAGAAAAAAAGAAGTTGATGGCATTGCAGGGGGGTTGGCACGACGAAGCCCATGCCCCCATCCGATATGTTTTTTTATAAAATTATTTTCAGCTTTTTTTTTATTTTGGGATAAGTGCATTGAAAGTTCTCAAACTTGTCAAAAAAATGCATCTAAGTAATATAATTTTCAAAAAGTTCAATCAAGTCCTTCCGTTGATTACACTTTTCGAAAGTTATATGACTCGATTTCACTTTTGTGACAAGTTTTAGGACTTGATTGTACTTTCATGACAAAT
Organism: Syzygium grande; assembly: GCA_024733475.1. Taxonomy (NCBI): domain Eukaryota; kingdom Viridiplantae; phylum Streptophyta; class Magnoliopsida; order Myrtales; family Myrtaceae; genus Syzygium; species Syzygium grande. The sequence goes on along the minus strand of JAMXDD010000006.1, from coordinate 30,141,428 downwards.
TTTAGGACTTGATTGAACTTTTTGAAAGTTTTAGAACTCCATTGCACTTTCATGACAAGTTTTAGGATTTCCAGTGCACTTATCCTTTTTATTTTTTTATTTTTATTTTAAAAAAACCGGTCCTTTTTCTAATGTGGCACCGAGTGGGCACTACGTGTTCTCCAAAAATATTAGAAATCGCCACATCAATATTTTCCGTCAGTTAAATTGGACAGAGCAAAAAAAGTATTTGATTCTAAATGGACAAGTTTTTACAACTTAATTGCACCATTTAAAAGTTTTAGGACTTGATCGTTCTTTCGAGACAAGTTTGTAGACTCTGCTACAGTAAGAAAGAACTTAATTCTACAGGCCATAGATTTGAGAGGTATATGCAAGACAATTACTTATACGTGTGAAGTAATATGCTTGTTGCAGACTAATAGACTAGTAGAGAATGAACTAGCCTCCATTGAAGTCACGCCTTTAGATCCAGAATCAGCAACCATCTGGTATATTTGCTGCTGTATAGGAAGCTCCACGATGATCTCGTTGTGATGACTATTCCTTCCAAACGTTACTTGCTGCTCATTATCAATGTCTTCGGCTCCAGATACAAAGCCATTTGGATAAAAGTTTTTCACAAGTTGCAAGCAATTTTTATCCTGTCAAACAGAAAGATCCCAAGCCACTGATCAAGATACATTTAATGTGGTACGTGGTGTTTGTGTCTGAAGTAATTTAGATGATAAGTTTTCCAGTTTTCCACCCATTAGTGTTGGCAAGCTAAAAACTCTCAACTAATTGACAGGCTCAAAAGGAAAGGATCAAGCAAAAAGAATGATGTCTGAACATTGTTGTTCTGCTTGTTCTAATCTCTCATTTGACATGATGTTCAAATTTCGAGATTCACAATGCAAAACACCGATTCGAGAATCAGGGGGCTTCGTTCAGAAGACCATACGTGAAATACTTCTGAGGTGACGACAATACAGTCATCAGTCACCACATAAGTTAAGAGAATAAGTGGAATCTAAGATATGCTGAATTCTAACAAGTGAATGGAAAACACATGCCACGATACTTTTGACACTCGCCTCGTTTCCGACTCTAGCGTGTTCCTTCACGAAGCCGGCATCTTCCAACATCCGACGAATCTGAACCCAATATCAACCAGGAAAAGAAATATTATATACTAGAGGAAAATCTGTTTAAAGAGAGAGTTGGCAAACCGAGTGCAAAACAGCCGGTAGAAATGTCGATAACTTACAGTCGTCCAGGCTTTGTGCGCCGAAGATGATCCAACAAAGCCAAGTTCCTTCTTAATATCCTTTACCGCAAGAACCTAGAAGAAAACAATGGCTAACCAAATCAATATGTGGCAGTGCAGATGCCAGTGTAACGCAGCTTCCTCTGCAGACTCAAACCTTAGTGAACCTGGCTAACTTACCCTGCCATCAGCTTTTTCAAGTCTATCGCAAACCGATCTCATCGCAAGTAGATAATCCTTTACGAGCACCGCCTCCTCAACACCTTCGCCAGCAAAACCGTCTTCGCCAGTAGAGTTCCCATCGACACTCGCGGGAACGTCCAATCTCTTCTCTCGTCTCGAAACCTCGAACTTCTGTCGAGACCCTAGGCGCTTCGAATATCGAGACATAAATACCAAGTTCGTAGAAACCGCTTTGCAAGAGTCCCCTGGACGGCGAGCTTTTCCCGTTCTGATGATCGCCGGTTGCCTCGTGATCAAATTTCGAGACTCGAGGGATTTCAGTTCGTAGGCGAAGTTGTTAGCCTCGATTCCAAGCACCTTAGAAAGTTCGCTCTGCGCGATTCCGTCCGTTCTGCAGAAATACACGGTCAGCGAGTTATCATCTCAAATCCACAGCTTTCACTATCTACCCGATTAATGAAGTTCTTTAAACAACATAGCTAGGAACGCGAAATATCGATAGTCGAGCGACATGATTCCATCTTTAAATCAAGATGAGGCCTTCTTGCTACCACGGAACTTCTCAATTTTCGAGTTTTCTACACCGTGGCTATGCAGTGAGAAGCTGCGATCGAGGTCATCCATCAAACAATCTCATCGAGCTCGGCCATGAAAATTCACCCGGAAAAAATACAAAGAACCGAACTTTGCTCTGTTCAGCCGAGACTATAATCTGCCTCATCAATGTAACTTTGACGGATGCTTGCGCATTTATCCTCCCACCGTCTCTACGAAGATCGTACCTACAAAGTGCTCATTCTAAAGCAAGGAAAGACGCGGGATTAGAGCGAACCTAGCGAGGGCGAGGAGCTCAAGAGCTTTCAGCTGAGACTCGGGGACCTCCGCGTCCGCGAGCCGATGGTCGTAGAGGCCAAGGAAGCAGTCTCTGAGACCATCGCTGCCGACGATCTTCAAACCGAGCTCCTCCGCGGCGCCGACCCAGCCGGATCGACGGATCGGCCCTAGCGCAGAGCGCCTCCTCATCGCCCGTCCGGCATCGGAACCGGAGCTCCCGAACGTCCAGGAGATTGAGCCACAGGGCGCTCTTGAGCCCCGGGTGGAGCTCGAGGCCGGCGGAGGCGAGGGACGGCCCGAGCTCGTCCCAGAGGGAGGCGAGGGCGATGCCGCTCTTGCCCCGCCTGCAGATTTCTCCGATGGCCGACGACACGATCGAGTCCATGGGGGATGATGATGATGACGATGACGACCGTTGGGGAGGCGTGATTTTGGCGGGAGTTTGGGGGGGATTGAAGGGGGAAGGCGAAGACGCCGATGGGAGGGAGGAAGGAAGGAAAGGGAGAGGGACAGGTCAAGGGATCGAAACTCCAGCGGCGCCGTGGGACTCTTCTTTTATACAGCAAGAGCTTCCCTTTTTCTTCTTTCCTCTTCTTTTCTTTTCCTTTCGGGGTAGTGATACAAACGGTCCATAAAGTTTGGCTCGATGTGTAATGTGATCCTTGAACTTTACCACAATGTTCAATGTGGTCTCTAAACTTTTAATTTGTTCAATATGATCCCTGAATTTTTAGCACGTGTTTCTTGAACCAAATAAACTTACCAAAAATTAACTTTTTAATCACGAAAAATCCAAAAACGGTACATCCGTCAAATTAATACAAAAAAAATTACAAACTAGAACATTCGAAGACAAACAGGAGATAAAACCCTAAACTGATATATTTGTCAATTGTCCTGTGTCATTTAACTAAGTAATTTGACAATAAAATTTAACGGAAACTAACGGGTGGGGTAAATTTTTCACGTGTGTAACTGATTCGGGATTTTTGGTAATCAAAAAAATTAACTTGGGGTAAATTTATCATAAAGATATTCGGTTTGAGATTTTTTCGTGACATCAACCCAAAAGTTTAAATAAAGTTTTGAGAAAATTCTGAATGAGAGAGAGAGACAAAAAAAAATATATATATGAAAGGGCAAGATGGGAAATTAGCCCTTTTGGGGAGTTGCGGGGGGAGTATAAATGAGAGAGCGCCGTTTGCCTCTCCCACCTTTTTATCTTTCGAACTCCGCGGCGCAGATCCGAGGAGTTTGGGCAAACCCTAAACACCGCCTTCTTCCTCCTCCTTCTTCGCCTCCTCCTCCTCCTCCTCCTCTCTCTCCCTCGATCTCGACTTCGTCTTCAACCTCCAGGTGATTTGCATCCCTCGTCTCCCTCTCTCTCTCTCTCTCTCTCTCTCTCTCTCTCTCTCTCTCTCTCGGCTTTTATGGAGTGTCCGGGATTTTGATTTGATGGCCGAAAGTGCTGCGAATGTTGGATTCCTCTGCTTGCTCGATGGGCTTTCCTTCTCCTTCTTTGGGTTCTGTTGTTTGGTTGATTTGCTGATTATCTTGCCGGGCTCCGTGTCGGGATCTGGAGGCTGCCGGCGGCTCCTGCTCTCGCGCGCTTGTTTCCGCGGTCCCTTTTCCCTTTTGTTTGCGGTCGCTTTGGTGGCTCCTGCTTCTGTGCTCTCTCTGTAGCTGTGAGATGGTTCGTCGGAAGGAGATTGGTAGTGCTGTTCGCTGGAAGTTTCGGGCCTTCCGTGTGCATGAACTTCTGTGGTTGTAGCTTGATGTCGGTTTTTGGTGCTGCGGATGCAGCCCGATTCGGAAAAAGTTCGTTTGTTTTTTCTTCTTCGGTCGTTATATCTTGAAGTTTTTTCTTGTGGGTATGTTCACTGATGGTGTGCTCGTCGATGTGGAGTTGAAGTCTTTCTTCGACAGCCAATAATTGTGTTTGTGTGGTGTGTTCGCTGCTGCTGTGCTCGTCGATGTGAAGCTAGTGTTGGTTGGTGAATAGTTTGATGAAACCGTGTTCGCCGTGTCAATCTTTGCTTTGCAAAGACCCGCTTCTTTGATTTTCCCTCCTCCTTCTTGATGTTCATACGAGAGGCTTTACGGTGTGTACTTCTGATTATATCCTTTTTTAGCTAGACTTCCAGTGTCTTCTGTAACTCTGGAGAAGTGGGCACTGTGGTTTCTGGTGCTCAGGGAGTCTTTCCTGTTATATCAGATAGCCAGCTGCCCTTTATAGTTCTTCTTCGGAAATTGAAACGGAATTTAATGCTTGTAGTCCTGTCCTAGTGGCCTGCAAGTTTGGCTTTTCTGTAACATTTTTCTGCATTGGAAACAATGTCTTTGTGGAGATAGAATTCTCTCTCTCTCTCTCTCTCTCTCTCTCTCTCTCTCTCACACACACACACACACACACGCACGCACTCACACGCAATTGATATCTTGATACTGAACATACTTCACTTTCCGTCCAGTATGGCAGGACTGGCACCAGAAGGTTCACAATTTGATCCACGTCAGTATGACGCAAAGATGAGTGAATTGTAAGTAGCTTACTTCTATTTTGTAGCTCTGTTATTATATCTTTGTTGAATGTGTACCAAAATTTGTCATTCCTGGCTCAAAGGAGATAACACTATAATTTCATGATGGATTGTAGGTCTGGTGATGGAGGAGATTTCTTCACCTCGTATGATGAAGTTTATGATAGTTTTGATGCAATGGGTTTGCAGGAAAACCTTTTGAGAGGCATTTATGCTTATGGTACCTTCCAGGATTTTTTTTCCTAGTTTACTGTTTGTCTCATATATGGTACTGCTGATTAAAGAGATTGTTTAACTGGAGAACTGTTATAGTTGGCGACATCCCAAGTTGCAATATTACCTGAATGCTTATCTATCGATTGAAAACATGCTTACGTACAAACACATACATATATCCAGTGGCCTAGGTTTTGTGATCATTCAAGTGCCTAAATTTTATAATGTAGTCAAAATAGGGTGGCAACCTACTTGCTTTCTAGTTAGACATCATCAATTGAAAGTTGTAGTAAATGCTACTTAATGTAATTTGAAGGTTTTGAGAAGCCTTCTGCAATCCAGCAAAGAGGAATTGTTCCTTTCTGCAAGGGTCTTGATGTGATTCAGCAGGCTCAATCTGGAACTGGGAAGACAGCAACTTTCTGCTCGGGAATCCTGCAGCAACTTGACTATGGTCTAGTCCAGTGCCAGGCCTTGGTCTTGGCACCAACCAGGGAACTGGCGCAACAAATTGAAAAGGTCATGCGGGCCCTTGGTGATTATCTCGGTGTGAAGGTTCATGCTTGTGTGGGTGGAACAAGCGTTCGCGAAGATCAACGCATTCTTCAAAGTGGTGTTCATGTTGTTGTTGGCACACCCGGTCGTGTTTTTGACATGTTGCGAAGGCAATCCTTGCGTCCGGACTACATCAAAATGTTTGTGTTGGATGAGGCTGACGAGATGCTTTCACGAGGTTTCAAGGATCAGGTTTCTTTCCTTCCTCAACTCAGTATTCTTTGCTGATTTATAATGTTTATTTTAAAGCTTGAACAAAAATGCAATGAAACTGAGTTTTTCCTGAATTATGCGTCCAGGTTGAGTTACCTGTCGAAAAAAAATGAGAGCATTTTGTGTTGGATATTGTAGACGTCATATTGATATTATGCAAGAAAGAAAATTTTCAATCTGACAATAATAGATCACTCGGTCATTGATGCTATAGTTGCGTCATTCATATAATTTTGGGGCAGAAATATGTTCTGAAAATGTATTTATGACCTGTTTGATTTACCTCTCTCTCTCTCTCTCTCTCTCTCTCTCTCATACACACAAACCCATGCCTTGGTTCCAGTGACCTTGAGGTTGGGTTGCTGAAGCCCAACCGCAAGGCCACAAAGAAGGCTGGTGTATTTGAGACCTCTCTTGTTGCTAGGTATGAACACAGTGGCCTTTTTCTCCATTTTTGTCAAATCTGTTGAAGCATCCCATGTCTCTTGAATTCTAGATGTTCTTATTGCATCATGTGAGTATTGGGTCCCTGTAAACTTTAACTGGTTGGTGTTTGTCGCCTGATGTTAATGAGCCTACTTCAAAGACATTGTCGACTGATGGTATTGTTCTCATTTTCAGATCTATGACATTTTCCAGCTCCTGCCATCTAAGATACAGGTCGGAGTGTTCTCGGCTACTATGCCGCCAGAAGCTCTCGAGATCACAAGGAAGTTTATGAATAAACCTGTTAGGATTTTGGTTAAGCGTGATGAGCTCACCCTCGAGGGTATCAAGCAGTTCCATGTCAATGTTGAAAAAGAAGAATGGAAGCTTGAAACTCTGTGTGATCTCTATGAAACCTTGGCCATCACCCAAAGTGTTATCTTTGTGAACACCAGGCGGAAGGTTGACTGGCTCACTGATAAGATGCGAAGCCGAGACCATACAGTCTCTGCAACTCATGGTGACATGGACCAGAACACCAGGGATATTATTATGCGTGAATTCCGGTCTGGATCTTCTAGGGTTCTTATCACCACTGACCTCCTGGCTCGTGGTATTGATGTGCAGCAGGTCTCGCTTGTTATAAACTATGATTTGCCGACTCAACCGGAAAATTACCTCCATCGTATAGGACGAAGTGGCCGTTTTGGAAGAAAGGGTGTGGCAATTAATTTTGTGACCAAAGATGATGACAGAATGCTATTTGATATTCAGAAATTTTACAATGTGGTGATCGAGGAGCTACCATCCAATGTTGCTGATCTTCTTTGATGAGTTTTTGTCACTGGTCGAGGCAGAGGGCTTTTTCTTATTCTCGAGGTATCGACAGTATTCTGTTTTGGTTCCTCAAAAAGTAGTTTCTTAAGTTATTGATATCCGAACGGATCTGACTATTAAATCATAATGGTCCTGGTGCAATTGCAATACTGCTTCAAGTTTTGTTGTAGGGAGGGTTTTGTATTATGTTTGTCGTTCAAGATTATGGACAAAGTCATTAGTTGGTCTAAGCATGGTCTTTTCATTCTGGTGACCGCGTTGCTTTTTGAAGTTGCATGTGATAGTGGCAATGTGGCATGGCCTGGTCCTTTCTCCCTTTTCTTTTCTCTGGCAATGCCTGCTATTTTGATTGTTGCATTCTCTCGTCTGAAGGGAACTTGTTCATTACCGTTTAAGATACCTTAGGATTTAGTGATTTTCGGCTTCATGCGGTTGTGCACAGCTAGACCAATTTCTTGTTCTTAATGTCTCACAGAAAAATCCAAGTGTCGTTCAGGTTTCTAACTGCTGTATCATCATCATTAGTTTTGATTTGGATTTGTATCACGTCTTTTCCTCTCTTAGAAAGGAATCAGATTAAGTCAACCAAAGGGTTCCCCACTTGATCTAGTTGAGCGAATCTGCATTGTGTCCTCTCTAAAGTTTGAAATAAGTCATCATTATCAGCGAATAAAATCAGCAAGCAATTGATTGTAGAGTTTTGTCTAAGCGAAATATGTCGTGATTATTTCGAAGGACAATGACATGTTGTCGATGATTAGGCGCTGATACCTATTGTAAGATGATGTTCTTTCTCAAGTGATGGCAAATGCAAAAGAGATGGTACGAAGATCAAACTTAGAAATTCACTAGTCAGGGTCGTTTACACCTTGTGATAACCCTAGTTATCGTTCGTTGACGCATTGTGATTCGAGGAAGGTCGTATTGATTGATTCCCTAATTCAGAGAATTGAGACGCATGGGATCGTTTTCAATTGCTAGGTCTTGATCTTATCCTTATGATGGAGTTGTCTATTCTCTTCTTCTTTTGCCGGAAGATTCTTTCAGGCTTAGCTCTCTTGATGAGAGGGTTTTGATGATTCAGCTGGCAGCACTCATCATCACCGTGATGGTCAAATCCACAGGAGCCTTTCAGCTCAACTACCATGCCTTTCTTTTATGCTTTTCGGACCCACCCATTTGTCATTATCAAGGCGATTGAAGGCTTATTCAACCCGAGTCCTGAACGAACAAAATTCTACCAAAGACACACCACTCGCTCACAACCACAAGCTACAAAAAAATATCTCAGCAACCCTGTCCATCTGATTTAGCTCGTGATCGGTCTGAAGGAAGTCGATCATCCGCATGCGATCGCTAGCCATTCGCGACGGCCTCGATCGGTCGTCGGCAAAATCAACTGAGCCCAATCATCCCGTCTTCGCTAACCAAATAAAGAATTAGCAAAGAAACCTTTCGTTTTTTCTCCACGCTCAGTCGTTTTCAGATCTGAGTAAGCGGTCAAGCTGGCTTTAATTATCTAAAAGCTGGTCATTGGGCCCTCCATGCCCATTCAAACATAGCGGCCAACCAAATGCAGCTTCTCGTTTTTCTTTTCCTTTTTGTTTTTCTTGCTTCTTTGCGATTTTTTCTTCGTTCCCACTAGTTAGTTAATCAGCAAGTCACTGGAGCTCATGCAATTTATAATACACGGCATTCCATTGCCCACCTGAAGTGTCTTTAAATGCCCAACGCTAAAAAATAGTTAAGTACCACAGTACGTCATCTACTCATATTGAGCAGTTCCCAATACTCTACGATAACCCATGAAAATCGGTATAGGGAAATATCAAAGGGCAATAAATTCTACTCGTATCATCACCAAAGAAAAATGGAAAAGAACCCAAGAAAACTCTCTCTCTTTTGTTAGTCTTCTCTCTCTCTCTCTCCAGACCAACTCCATTATTCACACTTTTCGCACCGTGGGTTCTTCTCCTTCTTCTTCTTCTTTCTTCTTGGGTTTGTGTTGTAATCATGGAAGAATACAGATCCAAGTCATGCAGAGATGGAAGAATGCAGATGGAGAGCTACTATGGAGGGAGGCCTGCCCCAACAAGCATGCTTGATCTGAGGAGTTACAGTGCCAATTATGCAGGCTCTTCTTCTTCTTCCACCTCAAACCCGCCAACGTTCATGCCCAGCAAGGAGGTGAAGATGAAGAAGAGCAAGAGTAGGGTCGGATCTGCATCGTCAAAGAGTTGGACCTTCGGCGACCCTGAGCTCCAGAGGAAGAAGAGGGTCGCTAGCTACAAGGCCTACACTGTGGAGGGCAAGATGAAAGGGTCCCTCAAGAAGAGCTTCAGGTGGATCAAGAATACGTGTAACCAAGTTGTCTATGGATGGTGGTGATGATGATGATGATGATGATAGAAAAAAAAGGGCGTTTCTTCTTCTTTTTTTCCTTCGTTTGTTTTGTGTTTTACTTGAGGCTAGAGGTGTGGAGGAATTCGCAAATGCCAAATCTCCAAATTCCTCTTAAAAATAAACCAAATACTTAATGTAGCACATTGATGTGGAGCTGTGTCTTTGCTGTCTCTGTTTTCTGAGAAGGGAAAAAAAGCGAGTAAATCTTTTAGGTGGTCATAGACCACTTGTTGCCTGGCTCAATCTTGTTTCATCGGATCTGTATAGTCAAGGTGTTGATCTAACTTGAGAGATGATGGTGATTCTGTGCTTTTGCAAGTTCAGTAATGAATTGACCAATCTACACCGCTGGCTTCTGGCACGGAAGGAAAAAAATGGAAAAGTCTCTGAAACACGATGAAAAGGACTGTGTTTGAAACTTTCTTTCTATAGTTGATCTTTGGACAACTAGCGATGAAAAGGACTTTTAGGAAGCATCTTTCCTTTGATTCCTTTCTCCATCTATGCCATTATATGATGTTCCTAACTTAACTTCTGGTTCAATGGCTAACCTATTATTTGATTGATGTAATTTAATTAGCTGCAATTTTAAGAATCTGGATTAAGATTGAAGCAAATGGAGAATAGGCAAAAGGGTAATTATCTGTGTCACAAGAGGGGCAAACAGGTGATTTGCAGAGTCCCTTGCGGTGTTAATTTTGTTTTTTGGGGCCAACCCTGACAGCGAATTCGAGACCTCAATTTCTGCAAATCTTGTCGAAGGCAATGTGGACCGTTTTAAAGAAGTGTGCTTCGGAAAACGTGAGGAGGCTTCATGTAGAACATGTAGATGATCCATGAGGTCGCTTCATTGTCACATTGTGTGATATCCTAGGTCTGAGGAAGGGAAACTATTCTAAATTTTGTCTTTCCTGCCGATTTTTTCGTTTTTTGGGAAACTAACATGCAATGTATCTAGGGTTGAAAAGGTAAGGAAAGATGAATGTTAAATTAAGAGGCGACTGGTGAGGACACAGAACAAAGTGCATATAAGACCTATCAATGGTGTTCAAGGCAAGATAAAGCTGAAGAAGTTTATCATGTTCCTTCCAAACTCACTCAATCTCCCACCAACTACATCCCATGTTTTCTGTATTTCTTGGAGTGCCAAGACAGTTGTGTTTTTCGAGCATGCCAAGTTTACTTTCACTAGTTTAAAATATCACAAGCTATTATTGAATGGTGAATGTGACCCACTTAATTAGATATCCACTTGCGGTCTATCGCATCACTTAGTAAATCAATTTTGTAAACCCCTCTTTATATAAATATGACATCACACTCAAAAATTCTTCCATGATCACATAAATAAACTAAGAAACTGAAAACTAAATGATTGAGAATATGCAAAAACCAACATTTTAGTAAAAGTGATTTACCATCGTTTTCGTTGATTGGCAAATACTCACCCAAGAAAATCGTCCCTATTAGAGCTTAGGAGCCAGAGATGGATAGGGGACCTAGCCTGCATATTAAGATTAATTTAAAATTTGCACACTATTATAATCGTAATTATAATCGTATATTTGTACAGATCATTTTAAGATTTCTCTTTCGCTAAGATTAAACCGAATCAAGCTACTCATAAGTAACTTTGGATTGGCTCGATGACTACTTGAAATCAGCTTGCCTCATTTCCTCGAGCTCTAGTTCGAACTATTTAAGTATCTTGTCGAGTCAAGTTAGAGCTTGTTGATACTCGACTCTAAACTCTAGAGAGAATTGAGCTTTCATTCCTTTTTAACAAATATTTCATAATTGTAAAAATAGTCAAAATACTTAAAATTACATAATATCGACCTAATAAAACTTGATCTCCAACTCAAGCTTGTCAGTAGAGCTCGGGTATCTCGATTTTGTAGTCGACTCAAGCTTGAGCAAGACAATTTATAAACATTCGAGCTAGAGTCAAGTTTCCAGTACCGAATGTGCAAGTCGAGTACAGCTCGACAGTACATCGACTTGGCCTCGATCACACCCTATCTTCCACTGGTCAAGTGAAGAAATGTCAATTAGACTACTCCATGATGCAAAAATAAATCATCTAGCATACAGCCACCCCCGTAATTGAAATCCAAGCTTTTACAGGAGAAGAAACGTCAATTAGACGCAAGAGTTCAATTGGGAAGGCACGATAAAAGAATTGCTGTAACAGTATGAGCAAGGAAAAGACAAATAAAAGGCAATTCCAAAAGTAATGTCATAAAATTCTATTCAGCTTCTTGACAGAGCATGACATGCTCTTCATCTGGATAATGTGAAGGAACGTGTACAGACGGTTTCAACCTGGACTTTACGACACTCCTCAAACCATGATTCAAAGCAGAGGTTAAAATAACTTTAAACCATGTAACACAACTGAGTTGGAATGGTAGAAACTCTTACAGACCAAGCCGGGTTAATCAAGGGATTCACTTAGAGCATGGTCTTTATTGTGTAGCTACAGTTGGAACCCCCCCAGCAGGATAAAACAGACTTCACAAACTCAGTGCACGAATATTATACCATGAACGGATTTACAACGGGTGGTGATATCGAGCTTCAACGTCGCTAATACTGCAACCTCTCCTTGTTGACATGCAAGCTCTCTATCCCTCTCAGGGTGGACTCAAAATTGTTTATGTTTGAGGCATTTCTACTAGAAGCCTGCTTCTGCTCTGATGATCCAACAGGCGAATTTCTTTGGGCACTGGAAAATTTATGATTGACCGCTGGGCTCACATCTGTTGTACGACGGTGAGAGGCATCCAACTCAGTCCCGAGAATCCCAGTATCCCGACTGCCAGAAACTGCAGGCTTCCTTGATGAACTAATTGACCGCAAGACAGTGGAACTAGAAAACTGTATACATTTAAGCAAACATATGGCTCATTAACATAGAGAACAAATCATCCATAAAATCATGCACATTAGAAACAGAGACCAAACAATATGCACTAAGATTAAGAAACCAATTATCACGGTAGACCTGCTCTTTTCCACCTGGCAAAGTAAAAGTATGTCAACATGTTCCCTACAGAATTTTCCAACAGAGAAAAGTACCCAAAAAAATAAAAACTCCAAGCGGATGCTGGCACTGCATAGTTTGGTAGAACTCGAAGGCAATTTATCAGTTGCATAAATAAGTTTGATAACCAAACAAATAAAATGGCATCGCTTTTTTCCCCTCCTGCATCCCAATACTACAAACTGCAAGTAGAACACAGTACATGATTATCACAGCAACTAACCACTTTCCTTGTAACCTGACAAGGCACAATCATGTGATCCCACCAAGCTCACCGCGGTATTATTCTAAGTGTCATCATTCAGGACAGTTGGATTCAGAAAGATTCATTTCGAGTGACAATGATCAAACATATGGAACACAATTAAGGCATATTCCACCACTAAAAACAGCCAACAACCATAATGATATTTTTGGGCATATTTCCTTAGCTGACTATATGAGTGACTCACCAGAGCTTCTTTAGATGCAACAGTATCATTTGTAACTGGATTCTTTGGCTTCAATAAACTTCCAGAAGTCACAATTGGTCCAGAGTGCCTCCGACGAGATGGATCTCCCAGAGACCATGCAGCAGGTCTACCATCTTCGCCACCTTCATTAAACGTTAAAAGCAATATCAAATTATTAGAGATTTTTTGCAATGTACTAATGACTGCTCTGAACTGCCAGGTATGGAGCGAGTTGTGTCATGAAGGAAAGGAGGATCACCTGGTTGCCTCTCTGTGTTATTAACAGCCAGAGGTATGCCAGAACTTGGACCAGCTCCATTGCCCTGTTCATAAGAATGTAATGTAGCATAAGAACCCAATGAATCTGACCATCCAAGGGCAGCAAAATTCAATATGGAATATGATTCTCACCAGAGCACGGGAAGGAGGAGTGGCAATCTGAGATTGCTGATACTTCAAAATGGTCCAATCAAAGACATAGTCAAACTGAAAACCTAGCGCAATAAAATACTCTCAATTCCAATTTGCTGGTAAAAAACTCAAAAAAAGGTGAACAATGTAACATGAGGTAGAACTCCTGTCTGAAACAACTTAACATGACCTCACCGCAGATAAAAATGAACCAATTAAATTCGAACCTTCACGAATGAAGAGATCACGGAACAGTCTCTTTAGATAAGCATAATCTGGTCTATCGTCAAATCGCAACGACCGACAGTAATGGAAGTATGATGCGAACTCTGTAGGATAACCCCGGCATAATGCCTGGGAAGACAGAAGGAACATGTATCAATTTCGGAAGACTATCTTCCTTCATTAAACAGTTCTACAGAAAATATATATCTATTAGCAACGAATCAAATTAACTTAAAAAGCTAGTGATCACCTCAATAGAAGTTGAAACTTTCTTTTCACTGATTTTTTCGTATTTCTGCTTCTTGGTCCCAGCTTTCAACCCCTGCCAGGGTAGGCTATAGAAAAGCGAAAACTTAAATGATGGAAAAAAAAAAGAAAACAAAAAGAAGAAGATAGGTAGCATTGGAGAGGAGTCTTGGGGGTGGTGGTGGCGTAGAGGATGGGATGGGAAAAAGAGTTGGCAAGAGTTTTACCTTCCTCTGAGAAAGTACATCAAAACATATCCAAGTGATTCTAAATCATCTCTACGGCTTTGCTCTGGCAATATCAGGCAAAATATAGTGAGTTTTTCTAAAGGCAAAGAAGCAAAAGACTGGAGCCATATGACAGTTTCATTATAAGGGTAACATGAGAAGATAGAAGAAATAGGCTCAAGCATACCAATCCCAAGGTGAGTATTCATGCTAGCATATCTGGCTGTTCCCGTTAAATTCTTGTTTTCTCTGTCATCAGCATCAGCATCAGCATGAAAATATATGTATAAAAAAAAAAAAAGAAAACATGTAACTGGTGAAACACATATCAAATTGGTTGAAATCTCTAGACAATAAGGCCGGAAAGATCATTTATTACATCTTCACAAAGCTAGTTTTACATTTAAACCGGAGGGATTATGCCAACCAGCAAAACATGCATGCTTCACTTGCAAAAGACATATAAATGGAACAGAAAATAATTGGAGGAACTTATCAACCAGCAATCACATTTTAATGAATAATTAAGCAATTACAAGGAGAGATAAGAAGCCAGCTGAGATGAGAGCCATGAGTTTAGCACTGCTAAAGTAGTAAAGGCTCACCCCACCATTAAAAAGGGGTAGAAATATCAAATCTTAAAGACATTAAAGTACTAACAGTTAATCTGAGTGTAAAATAACCAACCTGTAGGGGATATGTTGATGAGTTGAAGAGTCCCTGTATTTCTTTGCAAGACCAAAATCAATAATGTAAACCTATAATCAAGCAGGTGAGAAGGCATCAAAATCAAGTCCTTTAATATGCAGATACAAAGTCAAGCAAAAAAAGATCTGAATTCCACCTGATTTGCACGCCTACCCAAACCCATGAGGAAATTGTCTGGCTTAATATCTCGATGAAGAAATGATTTAGAATGAACAAATTCAATGCGATTCATCTGTAAAGAATATCAAAGTTCTATAATATGATAAAAGGAGGAGGTAAAACAAAGAACCACAAGCATAAACAAACCTACCATTTGATCAGCCAGCATGAGAACAGTCTTAAGGGAAAATTTCCTACTACAAAAGTTAAATAAATCTTCCAGACTTGGTCCCAGTAAATCCATCACGAGTACATTGTAGTCCCCTTCGATACCGAACCATCTTACATTTGGAATACCAGCTGCCAAGGATAAGCATGTGCAAACCAATGGCATCATGAAAAACATCAGAACAGACATAAAGCATGCACAGTTGAAACAGAAAAAGAAGCACCATAAGTTGAGGTCTTACTTGCTCCCTGAAGTATTTTATACAACTTTGATTCGTACATCAACTGAGGATGCTTTGTCTTGACAGTTTCCTAAACAAGCGGTGTTATATAAAACTAAATCAGAATTTACTATCATTAATAGCGCAAAAAATGTGCTTCACAATTCAACAGCGTCTTTGAATAATGTGTTCGAGTACAGAGAAAAGACACAATCAATTCAAAACGGTGCCTAAACGCAAACCAAATAATCAAAAGAATTAAGAAGCACAGTTCACCTTCCTTAAAAGACTATGCTTCTATCTTCTGACAGAAATACAGATAAATAAAATTGTGCATCCCTTGCAAAAGGCTGGCAATTCGTGTTCAAATGTCAAAGATGAGTTATGAGCTCGTGTCAAGTCGTGTCATTGCAAAACTTAAGAAATGATGTATTTTAATTCGTGTCACTTTCCAGTTTGTCAATATCTGCGTTCATAAACATTTCAAATCGAATCAATTAGTGTATACAAACAGACAAACCTCAACAGTCTGCCACTGAACATCAACTTAAATTTCTCTATCTACTAACAGATATCTGTCCAACATAAAGGATCTTCTCTGCTATAAAGTCGAGTAGATAAGGCAGTAGCATCTCCATCTACACATATTTGATAGAGCCACAGACCCGCAGCACCAATAGAGTTTACTCATAGTAACAAACTCGATTCTCATACCAATTCAGAGTAATTTATGCACAACATAAATCTTTGCATTCAGACTACATCATCAGAGTGCGAACAGACAAAGGAAAATAGAAATACGAAGAAGCTTGTTAAGTCTCCTTTAATAGGTCTTCCACCAAATGGTATGGTACCATTTTGGTGAGGAGGATGTAGACATAGGTCGAGCAACACTACTACACTCGTTAATTGGCAACAAAGCTTCTTCATGTCATCAAAAGAGAATACTATAGTTTCCTCAGTTGCTTCCACGCAGCCCCCTATCAACCCCCTCATCAATCTCACTCAGTCAAAACATACATGTTTCCAGTGAAAATTCGATCTTTTATTTTACCCTTTCAAGTAATCTTTCAGGCAAAAAGTCATACTCGACGAGGGACAAAGAGCGCTGACTTCTCGACAAAGTCGAGACATGCATTGCAAAAGACCGCCAAAGAAGCAAATCGCTCGGGCTTTCGATCGTTATCATACCAGAAGCACGACATGAGTTCATGCATTACAGCTCCAAACATACACACACATGCATGCGAAAAGCCACAAAAGGAGGCAGCTTCCACTCGTTAACCACAATCATTCTAAAAATACAGAAGCTAGCACCACCGACTAGCTGGAAGCCGGGGAAGCAAGCGAACCAACTATCTATGCCAGTCAAACACCATCCATATCCCCCAAAAAGACGCAAAATCAAAGCATCAAAACCCCAAATCATCAAAACACCGATGCGATGATGGCTACAACAGACACGAAAGAAACAACTACAACGCACGAGAAGCTTCGAAAAAGGGAAAAGGGTTTCAATTCCAACCGGGAGAAGAGCCACTCACAAGCTTAATCGCGACTTCCTCGTTCGTCTGGATATTCGCACCTGAAAACCAAAAATTCGCGGCGAACTTCAATCACAATCAAACCCAAAAAAAAAAAAAACCGGAACGGACGAAGCGAAAAAGGAACCGAGCATCAGCAGCCCACCGAGGTAGATCTCCCCGAACGATCCGCTGCCGATCTTGCGGCCGAGCCGGAACTTGTTGCCGACGCGTGGCTCCATCGGAGAGCGCCGGGATTTCCACAAAAACCCACCCCCCACCCCCCACCACCACCGCCGGCGACGGGGAACAAAACCCTAACCGTTATCCAGAGGCGGCTGCTGCGGGCGGCTGCTGCTGCTACAGGAGAGACTCCATTGCCATGGAACCGCGACGACTGAGCCAGAGATGATGAGCGAGAGAGAGAGAGAGAGAGAGAAGGGAGAGGGGGAGTGTTGGTATACCGAACCGAACGAGACGGTGACGATCTTTGATCTAATCGACCATTTTAATCGTGATTACGTTTCCTTAATCACGGTCGTTTGTTTTGGTTTGTCTTGACCCTTGTTTACTTGCTCATCGAAAATTGCTATTTGCTATTATTATTTTTTTCCTTTTGTAATTTATTATTGGGAAAAAGTCCCCAAATAAACAAGACATATTTTAATACATGTGGCATTTTTCACCTTTTTTTTTTTGTATTTTAAAAATCCCAAACTTTCTTTTTTGGCCACATTTCCCCCCAATACATTGTAACCCAAAGTATTTTGGTCTTTTGCCCTTTTCTATTGGGGGAGCCATGAGGCTTTTCTTTTTTAAGGGCAAAAGACCAAAATACCCTAGGTTATAGTGTATTGGAGTAAATGCCGGGCGAGGCTCGCAAACGGATCCGGCGAAAGTTTACGAGGGTTTTGGTGTCACGAAAAAAAAAAAAAAGAAAAAAATAGAAAAAGGGCAAAGACCGGGGTAAATGTGTCAACAAGAAAGGGTGTCACAAAAAAAAGGGGTAAATTTGGGTAAAGTTTTTTGGTGGTTTTTTCCCTTTATTATTTTATGAAAGAACATTCGAGATATGTTTTTTTTAGGTGCAAATGTATCGGAAGTCCTAGTGCAACTGAGTCCTACAACTATTTGCAATTCGATCTTGTAACATGTCATGTAAGTGCAATCGAGTCTTAAAATCATCACAAAGTTCAACCGTATCTAAAAACTTGTCACGGAAGTTTAATCAAGAAATGCAATTAATGGAAGAATTTGATTAGACCAATTTGACAAATTTTATAACCGAATTGTTCATTAGTCTTTCGATTCTTGCATGTAACGAGCGTTGTTTCGAAAATGATTACTTTTATTTTAAAAGTAGGAAGGTTTATTATATATATTGCATATTCAATTTTACTCTTGAATATGCAATTTAAATCTAAAAAAAGTAAAAAATCACATATGTAAAGCATTTTGACTCTGAAATTGTGAAATTCATGCATCTATCTGAGATTTTAATATTTTTAGACTCCGGTCAACAATTTATTTTATTTTATTTTCACTTGATACAATTGCCTTGCATGTCCATTAAAATTCCCTCCTAGAATTAGATACTATATTTATGACAATTCCAATGGTTCTTAAGCAGCTTTGTATAATCGCTTTGTGGTTGGTTTACCTTCTGTTTACAGCTGTTGCATTATTGGTTTTGTACTTAATCTTGTATTTGTGCTGTATTCGCATCGATTAAATATAGACTTGGCAAGCCACGGCTCGGGACAAGGGTCATTCGAAACTAGTTCGAAAACCGAATATAGTTCGGCAGAGTCGAGAGATGAATTCTTCTTTACGCCGAGTTAACCCAATTTTAATCATGCTTAACAATTTCTAGCAGTAGAAAAATTAGCCAGTTTGCTTGCATATCCAGTTCACTGAAGTGATCAAAACAAGCAAAATGCACCTACTTTGACGGAAATTGGTGGCAATAGATCAACACGGGCTTAGATTTGAAGGGCTTGCATACATCATTGTGACAAGTTGGGCATGTTGCATGGGTATTTAAAAGAGGAGAGGGGTGAAGAGATTGGTACAGAACAGAAGCAATTTCCACTATATCTCAGAGCTATTACTCATCAAAATTTTACACAGGGATTACAATACAGGGGAGGCGGTTATATGACTACTTCAGATTATCTGTGCACGAGAGGGGATCCAATCATCCCCTCACCTTCATCTGATTACATTCTTTTTTTCCTGGGACAAAAAATTGAGCAAGAAAAGGGGCCTCAACAAAGAAATCTGCAATGGCCCCAAACCCTACTTTAGAAAAAAAAAAATATGTATCCATGTCAATCAAGAACCAAAACCCTCTTTAAGTCCTGTCACGACGCGGCGGCAAGGAGGTGCTTTTTCTGCAGCCTCCCTTTCAACTGCCTAATCTTCGCTTCCACCCTCGCGGTGAAACCGATCTTGGTTTCTTGTCTGGCCTTGGACCGTTCCCTCTTCCACATGAGCTGGTCTCGGACATCCTTCTTGTAGTACTTGATTTCTTGGATGATGTGGTGATCCATGGGATTGAAACATCTCTGGATAGATATGTGACAGAAGTAAACTAGGTTACAAGTGACCGTTGCCAAGAGGGTGACTGCCCAGAAACTCACGGCAGGAGCGAGGACCTCGACGAGAATCTTGTACACATTCCCTGTGTAAATGGGAGAGAACATTCCGTAGATGAAGAGAAACAGGTACCAAAACGCGATGCTTCCCCAGATGAACAAATGCTGGATCCATGTGAAGTGGCTCATGGTGAGCGCAATCTGGCAGTTCACCACCCACACGATGCAAGTGAACATTACGGTTCCCACGGCTGTCATGTCGGCCGTTTGGCCTCCCGGGCGAAAAGCTTGCTCGAAGAAGAAGAGAACGTTGAAGGTGAAAACGACGATGGAGGCAACGAGACCATTCGCCATCCACCCGAATATCTTATACCAGTTGAAGAACAAGTTTTTGGGTCCTTGCTGATATAACGCAGGAAACTACAAAAAGAGGGGGAAAAGGAGAAGGGACATGAATTAGCAATCATGGAAAAGATATTGCCCTTCTCTGTTCATTTTCAAAATTACAGTGTTCAAGAAATGGTTACCTGCGAGCAAACCTCGGCGGAAACATCTTGTTCGAATACTCCTAACGAAAGGACGGGCAATGAAGTGACAAACACATTGAACAATATCATGTACCAGTCGTCATAGATCGATTGCCCGGAGAAGGCCGTCACAGCTTCGAAGTAGAGGAATGTCAAACCGAATGCTATGTTCTTGTAGATGAAGTAACATATCTGGATTAAGGAAGGGAAGAAAAAGTCAGTGGGCATGAGAGATACAGATGTCTGACACAAGCACACGAGACAGTAGTATAAATATAAAGTCAATGAGGAAGCCGCAAAATTACCATCTGGGCTATTCTTTTGTAGCACCAGTGTCCGTGAACCACTAGGAGTTTCTCCAAAAACCGAAACTGGGCAATTGAAAAATCGCTAGCCATCACAGCCTGCAAAACAGTAATGATCTCAAATTATTATGAAGATCCAGAGTTGAAGGCAGGAAATGCTCCTTATTGTTAACCATCATAGGATATATGTCCAAAACACACCAATGATCAGGGAAGTCAGGATAATAGCCTTCACAAGGAGATAGAAAAGGAGGCACTAACCTGCATACCTTCCACCCCGCTGATCCCCACTCCAATATCAGCTTCTTGAATCATGCCGACATCATTCGCCCCATCGCCAATTGCTAATGTAGTCTTGCCGGTTCCTTCCTTCACTAACCTCGTCACCTGGAGTCAGGTTCAGACTCTCTAATATAAATATCAAATCCTGCTGAAGTTTACCCACAGGCATTGCAAGCTTGTATGTATATGAAGAAGCCTCTGAACATAGGCAGGAATACCACAATTCTGAGAGGGGAGAAAAGTTACCAGCGCCTTCTGCTTAGGAGAGACCCGACAGCATATGACGGATGCACAGGCAATTGCCAATCCTAAGAATTGATGCTTCACATCATCTTCAAGGGCATAGGTCAGGGTTTTTCCATCGATTATCAGTGCAAATGCAGCATGTGGATCTTTTTCTAGCTTGATCATTTGTGAGGCATTGGTGATTTGCATCACAATGTTCTCTTTGATGGCCTGATCAGCGACAAGATGCGATGTTCACTAAATGTCGAATGAAACAGCTATGCCGAAACAAAATGTCCAAACTCTCTGGCCAGAGTCTTACCTTCTTCGAGTCTTGCCCTAATGTGTCTGGACTTGTTGCTGTTACACAGATCTGCTTCATCCCCTGCCTAAGTAAACTGCAAGAAAATCTGCAATAGACACGATGGATTAGAAAAACCATTGGGTTTCCTATTCTGCCAAACTTCCAGCGAGAAATTAATTTCTCGATAGTAGAGATCTCATTCAAATGGAAGAGGTATTGGGAAAGCTTTCTATTAGCTACAACCATCATACCCTATGTTGATTGCAGTTTCCATCTTATCTCCGGTAAGAACCCATAGCTTAAGACCAGCTTGGGCAAGTTTGTCAATGCACTGGGGCACCTATAGGGAAAAACAGTAGATATCACCTTCGAGTTCAGATGAACTAAACGAATGGTGTATGTGAGTAAAAAACTTGAAGAGAATGATTCTTTTATTTTACCCCTTTCTGCAATTTGTCCTCCACAGCAGTGGCACCCACGAGAATCAAATCCTTTTCCATCAATTCAGCCACCCTTTCAAGCATGGCATCCCTGTCTGCCCCAATACAAGTCTTTGCTTTGACAAACTCATCATTCCAAGCAGAATACTCGGACTCTTCAAGCTTTTTATAAGCAAGAGCAAGCGTACGTAACCCATTTTCACCGTATTCATTCAGATGTTTGCTAGTAGCTTCCTCATATACTCTTCCGTTCTTTGCCAACCGATCGAAAATGATACTGCACAATTAATGAAAGTTAACTTTCAGGTCAAAAGAGAAGCCACATAATTCCATCTATACCCTCAATAGAGAAAGTATTAGGAGCATGATCATGGGATGGCCAGAGTCTGTGTTTGCGTTTACAGAGGATGTTCTTCAAAGAAAAGAGAAGTGAGAAGAGACACCACGGTGATGCTACCCTCCAAGTAACTGCTCTTAGAAGAGAATGCGAAATTACAGCTCTTTCATTTGAAACAAATCTCTTTGAATACCCTAATCCACAGTAGCACAAAAAATAGAAGCTAGAAATACATGAAATTTTTTAACTTCGATCATCAGTTTTCAAAGTTCTCATTGATAGCAAAAACCATATGACAGCAATGTTAACTGATTGCCCCCGTGATAATTGAGAAAGGAAAAAAAGCGATGAGCAAAGCTCATCGCGTGCAAAGAAACCCTAGAGAAACTGATTAAAATTGAAACTGTAATGTCAGAATGACGATTGTCTAAAATAAATGGTCAACATGACGGAGTACGGTATATCATACATATACATTCATGTCCCGGAGGGCACCGAAAGAGAATCACACTAACTCGCTTTCTCACGAGATAATTAAACTAAAAATGTTGATAAGACATATGGAGTGCTGTCATAAGACCAACCTGTCAGCACCTTTGCACAGAAGAAGAATTTGCCCTTCCTTATCCCGCACAATCACAGACATCCGCTTTCTTTTGCTGGTAAAATCCAACATGTTCAAAATTTTATATTCCCTGGAAAACATCCAAAAATCATACCATAAGACAAGGACAGTCAGATTAATGCTGCCGAAGAAGAACATAGGGGCAGAAAATACTTCTGTGCAAGTTCCTTGCCTTACAACTGGAGAAGGATACTTTTCACGGACAAATATGCCTGTTTGAGTTCTTTTGCAAAACTCGAATCCAAATTCTCTAGCAGAAACCAGAAATGCGATTTCGTCAGGCGACTCAGCTTCGTATGTGATTTCACCTGTCTCGTCACTTACCTCGGGAATCGCAGTGTGGCATATTGCTAGTATCCGCAAGAACAACAGAATCATATCTGGCTTTGGTTCTTTCATCCAGTTTCCCTCCATCAAACGGCTGTCATCAAAACCAAAGCCCTTAATGTTGTGTTTCTCGCGCTTTCCAGCCACAGAAGTAACGACGGTCTCTAGTTCAATCTCCGATGCCCCAAACTGGTTTCTGTTGCCCCGCACAGCGAAGGCACTAGAAATCTCAGGGTCCTGCTCCTCCTCAAGGTCAATGGCCATTTGCTTTGCAGCAGCGAGCTCAACCTCACTGGATCCTACACCATACGCAGTACCTGCAATGGAACACTTGAGAAAATCCATCTGATTACATGTCAACGTTCCGGTTTTATCAGAGAGGATTGTGTCCACCTGGCCCAACTCCTCATTCAAATTTGAGGTCCTTGCATGAGCATGAACCCCGCTCTGCTCATCATACATGTCTATGTCCCTGTTAATAAAAATTGCCTGCAAGAACTTAACCATCTCGATGGATACGTACAGAGAGATGGGTATCAAGTACCCGTACAGCATCAGAGCAGTGACAAAATGGCATAGGCCCGATGCCACTGCTTTGTTTGGATCATAACAGGACATAGGATTCTGGGGTTGCAAGTACCACCAGTCGGGCATTTGGTACTTTGTCTGCACAAAGAATCCTATAGAACTGATCAACGAGATACCGAGTAGAGCAGCGAGAAGAACATATATGATGCGGTCCATTTTCCTCTCTACCGTGCTCCTCTTGGAAGGTGATTCTGTCGCATTTTGCATCACTTTACTGTCATGACCAGTAAAGATAGCCACTCCATAAACATAAGCTGTATTCCTGAGCTTGGAATCTCTGAGGAGTATCTGACTAGGATCCAGTGAATAAATCTGCCGGTCATACTCAAAATTGCCCACAAAGGTATAAAGACTGGGATTCGGGTCTTCACACCTGATCATCCCATTAAAGTCCTTGAAACTTTCATCACTTTCCAAAGGCAAAGTCACCTCTAACGATCTTTTCACTTTCAAATTCGTTTCACCATCCAAATTCATGGTTTCGACATAGCATAGACCGTCCTCGTAACTGGATGACAGCAGAAGCAAGTCTGCAGGAAAAAATTGATCTTTCTCAACTTTCACGACATCCCCTACACAAATATTCCGCCACTGTTTATAACCAAAGACTCCATCTCCTTTATGGACACTAGCTTTTCTGTTATTAACCTTCATATCCTGAATGAACCTATGCCAATCTTCTACGGCCTCCTTCGCCATACTAACCCCAAGAACAAATGCCAACGGGGCAATCATGCTCAACGGGGTGAATGGGGAAAAAGAAAAGAGAGAGCATATTGCAGCCACGAGGAAGTAAATATTCGCTACCCTCCTAAATTGCTCAAAAAATGCTTTGGGCAAAAATGTGACGACATTGTACCTGGTGGTCGATATGTAATTCGAGCAGTATTTCAGAGGTTTCTTTTTGTGCATATGGGGCTCATTGCAATGTACTATACGAGAATAGCCTGGGCCTTGCAATGACTGCGGGTCCTGAGTCTCGGCGGTGGTGGGCCGGACGCATCCGAAGGTATAAAGGTTGCTCTGGCGGATCCTTGCCCTTATCCTACCTCGAGTCATCTCTCCTCACTTCGGTTCAAGATTACAGGATCTGAAATATAATCCTCTAAACATAAGAACTAAATCTTGACTCCAGCATGGAGCGTCATTGTGCTTCTCATAACGGATTCCAGGTCATTTTTCCAGCTCCACCCGATGATAACCGAGAGCCAACCGTTTCGACTATCTTTACTTCAGCAAATCACTACGATGGGGTCACCGATGCACAATACCTTTCCACAACCTAAGGAGATATACAGAACAGATCTGTATCAATTCACCAAACTCAATAAGCTGTACACGCAAATTGCACAAAGAAACGACCAAATCCCATATAATGGGATGAGGTTAATTTTAGGAAGAATATTTAGTTTGAAAAAACCGCACAGTGAATAGGGATCGCATTCGAAATTTCATTCAATACCATCTGTATGCTTAGCCGCACTGCACCTATCTAAACTAAGACATATTAGGAACTAAATCTTTATGCCCACATCCATGACAGATTACATTGCATACCCGAAGGACAACAAAAGGCAGCTTCAATCGATAGCGGAGAGCACAAAACAGATGCTGCGAATCAGCTCAAGAATCCAACTCTCGAAACAGTCGCCAAGACGAATCAGGAAAGAGCAAGGCGGTGGCAAATTCAGAACCCACCCAAGAACCAGACAATGCCCAGCTGGAACCGTCGGCACGAGCTTCCCAAGAAGGGGTGGGTGGGTGGGGGGTGGGGAGGGGACCAAGACAAATCAACCCGGGTGAAGAAACCAAGAAAATGGGCAAAACCCACAACTTCCCAGCCCCAAGAAAGCAATTCCCAGAAGGGTACCTGAAAATCGCTCCCTCGTCCTCGGGGAGCAAATTCGGGGAAGACCGTCTTGAGAATCAAGAAGCTCAAGAACGACAAAGAAGGCCTCCTTTCCGATTCGCAGATCAAGAAGGGTACACGGAGAGAGAGAGAGAGAGAGATGGCCCCTGTCTCCGGTGGAGCTCGGAGCAGGAGACGACCCGGGAATGTGGCCCCGGGGGAGGGGGCGCTTCTCTCTCTCCCGGGGTGGTGGTGCTTTTACGTCTTTTGCTCGACTTTCAAAGACCGGGGGGGGAAGCTTTCGGAAACACGTTCGGCAATGGCTTCGTTTTTCGTTTCCTTTCTCGAGTTTTATGTCACCCGAGCGGAGGACTTTTCTTTGCCCCCCACCCCCCACCACCACCACCACCACCGCACCGCTTCTTCTCTCCCCTCTTCCTCTTTCTTCCCCCACTTTCTTTGTTTTGTCAAATATACGCTCGTCCTCCTCCCAAATGACCTGTCCAGCAGGAGCACCCAATCGTAGACCGAGAAAAACAAAAGGCAACGGAACCCCCGAAAAGAAAAAATTAGAAAAGAAAACCACGTATATTCACGCCCCTCTGCTACTGCTAGCCCCCAAAAAAAACGCGTTCGCACAAGGAAAAAAAAAAAGGAGGGGGAGAAGGAAGCAAACAAGCCAACCAGGCCAAGCCATTTGAGCCTTTGGGTACTCCCCCAGTCCCCTGAATGTACGTCCCGGGGCCCCCACGGAGCCACGTGGCGTCGACCCAAGCGACTGTGGTCTGGCCCCCCGTGTGTCTTGCTTGCTTTCCCTGCCTTCTTCGCCTTCGTCTCCTTCTTCTAGACGGCATTAATATCCAGCTACAGAGAAAATCGTGGTCATGGAGATAATTAGCAATATTAATGACAGGTGGCTTCGCCGCCTTATCGGGACTAGTATACTGTATAAAGCATGATGGGCCTGATTAGGTACGTTCCAAGGATCGTGATCATCGATCGAGGCCAGAGAGATTCCTCTTTAACTGAATATCTCGTTTTTCTCGAAAGAGACAGCGGTATTCCCGTATTCTGAATTCGAATGTGTTTTTGAAATCGTTCTTTTCGAGTAATTAACGACGTGTCTAAACGAACTTTTTGCTCTCTTTTACTTTTTTTCACTCGATTAGAGTCTCGCGACGGGCACGTTGTATCGTGTCTGGGTAATATTTTGATATTCTATGGGGGGAAACTTAGGTGAAATTTATGGTTGGTTTATATAATGCCCTCTTTGTGGAACCAAAGCATCTCCTCCCCTGCCGACCCCATCCCATTACATTGCATTGAAGCCCATGTGCACCAACACATGCAATTAAATCTTTTAAAAATCTACCACCACCACTAAGATTTGTCAGACCAGATGGCTCGGATTGAAATTAAATTTTCAAGGGAAAAAAAGGAAAAAGGGTAAAAAAAAGGGGAGGAAAATCAATAAGATAATTTGGGTCTTGTAGGGGGCGACATGGTATTTGGAATGGCCAGCCTTGACGGCTTCCTATTTTCATTAATTTCAATGCTCAATAGCCGGTGAGGACCTTCATGAATTTTCTATTTGATTCAAAGCTTCGTTTATTTCACAAAAAATTGAATACTTTCAAAAAAGAATTGTTAAAATTAATTGTCCGTATCGCTTAAAATAATTAATCGATGAAAAATATTTTCACTGTCAATAACAATGTATGTTTAAAGCATTTTCATAAAAGATCATTTTTGAAAAAATATAATTTTCAAATTATTTATTTTTTGTGAAATTAACGAAACTTAAATGTTATTATATTAACCGTAATAAGGTCTTCTTTGGCAACTGTATGGTAATTAATTAAAGGCAGTTCTCTAGAAGGGGTTTTGACTACGCTAATTTTTTTTTTTGGGGGCCTAACATTTATGACAGTTGACTTTGCTGGAATAATATTTGATTGATAATAATAATAATAATAATAATAATACACTGAATCTGAGGAACCCTTTGAAAAATCCGGTTCTTACCAGGTGCGATTCCGCCCAGGAATTTGGACCGTTTCTTTCTTGGTGGCTTTTCAATTGCAATTAGGGTATACCCTTTTATTATTCAAGAGCGTGTTTCGGACGGCTTTGATTACAAGAATCGAGAAACATGTCCAACGCGTCTGATCGATCCGAGCCCAAAGGACACAATTGCGATTTTCTTAATTTTCCTTTTCATTTTTGGCCATTTTATTAAAGAATAATAACTTTGGTTCATAATATACGTAAATAAAAAAAGGGGGCGATATTAAGTAATGGGACACACTTCCCTTGTGCCCTTTTACCTAATACCTATTTTTTAAAAAACTCTTGTATTTGTCTAAACAAGTGGTTGGAAAGGCGGCAACATGAAGCCGTGTTAATTTTTTTTGTAAATAAGATGGACAATAATGCATCGTGATATACCATTAGGCCCGATTTCTCTTACATTTTTTCGTCGGACAAGTTCTAGAGAAATCCCCCGTGAGGACGCAACTTCAGAATGCCGCGCTTGCAGTTTTGACATGTTTGTCGAACACAGTTGTCTCGGGGAAGGTGCACGGATTTTACTTCAAAATCGAGTTAATTGCAACTTTTCTCCAAATGTTTTAGGAGTTTCTATACTGGAAGCTTCCTTCTCTTGGGGTCCAACTTCTCCTCCATTCGTGCTTTTTCTTTATTTTACAACTTTGAATTTCCGAAGGCGGCTTTATAGGAGGAAAAAGACAAAGCTGGAAAAAGTACAGGAGAATATGATAAAGGAAAGAGAAGAAATGATCTTGACAATCTCCTCCTTCCTTTACCTCGAAGTTTTTGCATGGCCTCCAACACAAGAGCTTAGGTTAAACTCAAGAAATGAGAAAATGCTACAAGATGACGGACCATCCATCCCGTTCCTCGTACACCATTGCTTTGTACGAAGCATCGATTGGCCCCCCAGCCCCATCATCCTCATCAGCTCGAGAGCGATCTTCATCCGCTTCTGTAGGCGCCATGTTATACCAAACTGACGAGTACGTTAACAGACGTAAACAAAAGACGGTAAACCCTCAAGTTGGCCTGCAAAGACGAGCACGGAAACATGCGACCCTCGTTGCGGGCGTCCGATGGCCTGTCGAAACGATTCGTTGACTCCAGAACATCGCTTGCTTTTTTCCCTCGTTCATCGGGTCAAGTCAATACTGCAGAAACAATCATACGCTTCTGGCTACGGAATCCGATTATTTTTTGACGAAGAATAGGGTTGGCACGCGTAACGTGCTGGGTGTTTTTTTCCCTTCCTGACCTTCTAGACGTGGCAAAAGGACAGGAGACGAAGGTGCAGCGAAGATGGGGCCTTCTTCCGGACAAGGTTGCCAAGCACGGAACTGATGGGGGAGCAGTAAGGACCGATTTGATGGCGTCGGGGCTACCACTAGAAGAAAAGGTGTCTTGTCTCATTCGTTACGAGCACACTTCACATTCTTCTCGGCGTGTGAGATTATGTGCTCCCGGGGAAAACGTTGGATAGTACTTGAATTATGTGTTTAGTTGATGCCGAAGTATGATTTGAGTTCGTCCAAGCCAATCATCCAATAAGTTAAACGTCATCAATTTTAGCAACAAAAAAAAAAAGTTAAAGGCCATCGAATGGATTGGCAGGAGTCGACCAAAAAACGATGCATCTCTCCGACCGTCACCACTCATCGCTTAATGAAGACACGTGATAAAAAAAACACAAGACGCTTTCTTATTTGAAAAGTGTGCTGGGGCATATTTGTTGTTCGATGTTGGTTGTTTTAAGTCTCGCGCTTGTTTATCAAGACTTGTTATATATGTATATTGTATTTTCTTTTAGCTGTTTTGAAGTTTTTGGAGTAAAGACAATGCTCGTATATTTGTTTTAAGATGATATCAAAATCAAGAGGTTTTGAGTTTGATTTCTCAAATTTCTCTATTGCTTTATAAATTCGAGCCTCTTTGTCTTTCGTCTTTCCACGTTATAGGTTCCGACCATAATTCTACAATAAAATTAAGGGCGGGTGCACATCAAAGACTTTCATCAACCCATGAATTTTTCGTCAGCGTTGGAGAGTTAGATTAAAAGATATATTAACGATCTTTAAGCTTTTCCTATACTTAAGAAGATTCCCCCTAAAGTTTAGAAAGCTTGTGGCAGCCCATTCCTTAAGAATAAAGTATTGGGGTTTCTCTTTTCGTTCTGGACTTGTCAAGTCGACTTGTACTGTCCATGAGAAAAAGCAGAAAGTAAAACCAGATAGTGGCATCATCTCATGAGACTACAACTTGAGGTGGGGTGACATTATTGGCAAGACTGAAGCAAAAGCTCGGACAAAGACTACATCAATGAGGTGAGTCTCTTGGGCTTTGAGTTTCCACTGGGGATCAAGTCTTTGTCACTGATCATGACCTGAATTGGTGAGAGACACGTACTAAGCATGATCTTCTAGCTAGGAAGTCTGAGTAAGGTATAGTTCAGATCGTACATGATCCACTTGTGAAGTTGATACACACAAGTGGGCATTGAGAAAAAGGAAAGATATTTTATTGCTAAATAGCGGTGTGTTCCATTTGAGCAAATGTTTTTTTTTCATGAATTAGTTGTTTGGGTTTTCACTTATTTGATTTGCTAAAAATGATCGGTTTATGAAAAATCAATTACGGTCAATAAAAATAAACAAGCTTAAAATTAGGAAAACGAAGTCTCTAACCTAAAAACTGGAAAATGATTTCTCAAAGAGTACGACCCTTTATCACGAAGTTTTTCCCGAACATGGGGAAAATAATATATGCTAATATTTTCTTTTTCTTATTTTGTTTAAAGCACGAGAAGTTTCCCATTAATATGGACAAACTAATCCAAAATATAAAAGCTTAGCTTATGCATGACTACAGTCCTCTGGAACCAAAGCGTCCAATATATACGTCTCGGATTTAGCTCTTGGGCTATACCGACGCACTAGTAAATTTGGTATCAAATTGAATGGCACACACGGTTTTGTTCTGCATTCACTAGGAATCCTATTTATCGCAGTTGTTCCAGACCGGACATGGGAACAAATGTGCATGCATACATAGAAGAGTAATTGACTCGAAGTTGATGTTTCGGGTGGGCTAGTCTAGCATCTTTCAAGTGGGATTCTCGCTAATACGGATAGGGAAAGGGGGGAGAGATTTATGCATGATTGAGGCGAGAGCTACTTCACTAGAAAAAGATGGGTTTGAACCAGTCCAAAGAAATAAAGGGACCGGAAGAGCACTAGTGGGAGTAGCGGCAGTAGCATGCACTAACAACTAAAGGCAAGAGCAGTTATGGAGTCCAAATCTTTAGGTGTAACGTATCACTCAAGGGAAGGTCCTCGCCAGGCATGAAAGCAATTGAGGATTGAAGCAATCAAACGCCGGAATAACTAGTTAGGAGACGACCATGACTTAAGAGAACAAGTGGGTTTCGATAACGGAGAGGAATGTGTTTGAAGGGTTCATCGATGTGCGAGATGATACTTGCCGGCGGCACAAGATGCGAAAATGAGTAAACATGGCGATCCTTTGACAACCACGATATAATATAGTCAAACATGGAATGATATGATTGGAATAAATATAGGCATGGAAATTGTCAAATTTTGCTTTGATTTGGCTCGTGTGAAGTTTCATGTTTGGTTCTTTAAGCGGGGTGATAGAGATTCCAGCTAACGTCCCATCCCACCAAGCATAAAAATGAGTCTTATCGAAAGGTTAGAGTCCAAGTTGGTTGTGGAGGGAGGAATGATGGGTGCCGAGGACTGAGAGAGAGAGAGAGAGAGAGAGAGAGAGAGAGAGTTTAGATGATGATGTTTGGCGGTCAAAGGAGGAGGGCAAGCATCGTGATGTCCAAAGTGAAGCATTTATTTCGATTGCAAATGAAATGAGAGGTTAGAGTTTGGATTTCAACTTACTTTATTCTCAAATCCTCATATTTGGGTGCAAGAAACGGTTTAAACAGCGCTGTTTTAAAACATTTTAGTGGTCATATCACCCTGACGAGCCATGTTGAGTAAATTAACATCAAATCATTGTCATCTAACCACACGACCCAATTTAGAGGACAAAAGGGTTTTAATAACTACAGAGGAATGTGTTTGAAGCGTTCATCGATATATGAAATGCCACTTGTGGGAGGCACTAGATATGAAAATAAACTGATGGCGATCCTTCAACAACCATGAAATGTGACAGTCAAACCCGGAATTAATATGATTGGAGCTAATTAGGGCAAGGCAATTGTCAAATTCTGCTTCGTTTTGATTCGTATTAAGTTCCGTATTTACTTCTTCAAGCAGGGTCCCATCCCACCAAGCATAAACAGTACACAAGAATATCATGTCGTAACACTGGACTGCCCACTTACCTGGATGGGGTCAATTGGCGATTAAGAAGGCCCATGGCGTAGGTTAGCGACCTCCATTGCACTTCAGAGGGGCACTCGCCTAAGGTCAGCCCAGAGTGGCTGAGCATACGTCCCGCACACTCAAATGAAAATCCCTTTCATGAACTCCCAACAACTACCGGTGGACCTCACCGAGACACCATCAATCAATTGATTCGATACAGATCCACCAAGCAAATGCACGTATTGATTCTATAGATCAAGCCAATTGCATTTTGTGAGACACCAAACACATGGTGGATTTCACAAAAATACACATGCTCCAAGTTTCCATCACTTTTCCCACAGAATGCGCGGTTTTACACGTCATCCCATCATTCATATAGTAGTTTTATCACAAAATTTCATGCACAGAGATCATCTTGCTGAAAAATAACCAAGATCTATCTGAACAATCGCACCTCACCCACAACACAACCGATGAGAGAAGAGCGTTGTCGTAACATGTATCATGTGAATTAATCAATAACCAAAGAGTTTTGCGCCATCAGAATTTTCGTCATAAAGTCCAAAAGAAAAACTCCAGCAGATGCCGATTATTTCAATAGAAGGAGATCTGCACCAACCAGAATTACAAAATCTCATTGCCCAATCAACCAATGGCTGTTCAAACAACTTAATTGCCATGCAAGGATATTTTTTTTCTTTGGTAGGACGGATAAAAACTAACAAGAGAAGCAGCATACATATCATCAATTACAGGCAGAAAGATCATGTAAGGAGGGATCTTGTGATATGTTCGCGAGCGGTAGCCAATGCCTGGGTTAAAGTCTGCAAGATTATAAAAACAAGGAAAAAATGATAGAGAAGTTAGATTAATCTTGTGGAAGAATAAATCATAGCAGAAAAGCCTACAGAAGCAAAGCAAAGCAGGGACATAGTTTCCCATCAGGAGATATTTCGCTAAGCCCATCAGAAGTAGTTATCGAGCATCATCTAAGAGCTTGTAACTATTCTCGGTAGTAGGACAAAGAACACATGGAGAGATGCAACACCTGCTCAGACAATGGGGCGGCAGCATCAATGCTGTGGGATGCAACTTTTCCAGCTATGGTACTGGCATCCGTTTCAAGAATCATCCTACAGAAACAGATATATAAGATACTAGGTAAGCTTGGCAATTTGAACAAAGCCAGTGTATAAGCTTTTTCTTTCTCCTTCTAATTCACTGAAGAAGAGTTTCCTGAAGCTAATTTAGCAAAGTGGATCTTCAAATGAAACCATCTGACTAAAAGGAAGTGCAGAAAGAATATTTACCCTCCATCAACAATCTCGTCAATGCAAAGAAGAATAAGATCTAGATTCTCGAGTGCTTCATTTTTGTCAACATTATTTCTGAGCAAAACAAAGAAAAAAGATAAGCACATGAACCATGAAGATACTAGAGAGCCTCAAAATTCAAAATTT
The DNA here is from genome assembly GCA_024733475.1 of Syzygium grande. Taxonomy (NCBI): domain Eukaryota; kingdom Viridiplantae; phylum Streptophyta; class Magnoliopsida; order Myrtales; family Myrtaceae; genus Syzygium; species Syzygium grande. The sequence goes on along the minus strand of JAMXDD010000006.1, from coordinate 30,108,322 downwards.
CGCACAACAGCCAAAGATAAAACCAGCAATACCTCAGAATAAGGGCAACTGCATCAAAAAATCCTTGAAGTACTGAAGCTAAAATCAGCTCATTGTCATCATCACTTCCAGTCACGAAAAAGTGCAAGTCTTGTACGAATTTGTAGATGACAATGTTATTTTCAAACATTGCAATCTCCGCTGAAAGTGATAATATAGCTCTAGATCAATATTGCAAGTGCTCAAATAATTAAAGAAGAAACGACCCGATGTCCAACTAACCAAATATCCATAACCCAAACAATTTTCACTAACTGCTCATTTCTGAGGTGCAATACGCAACTTGTTCATCCGGCCACATATAAAAGATGCATGCCTTGCTAATTTTGGCAAAGAAAACCATGACAATTTGAATCTAATCTTATTTGCCCTTCCCATCTCTGCCTCACAAAATCCATTTCGGACACCAAGCAGGACATAGCATCAGAGCAGGTGAAATCAACCAGAGCATGTAAGAATAAAGGAACTGCTTATATAGTTGATTGCCAAAGTTTATAGACAGTGACAAACCACCGAAATTCTCGCTCAATTCATGAATCATCTTCTGCGCTAAGACTAAATGCATAAGATAAGAAACTTTCACGAGAGATTTATCATCTATATCTACAAGCACAGCTATTGAAATAGTTAGTATGTCATAGGCGCCTTCAAGTCAAAATGGTATCAAACTCACGAAATTGATGAAGCACCATAATAGAACAAGAAACATCACTCACTTAAATCAATGTCAAAACGATTCAAATAACAGAATCTTCATAAACATATCTTCTACGGATGAAGTACCTTCTGTCCTAGCATTTGTCTTCAAAGTTTTGGTGAACACAGATTTCTCAAAGGCTAACTTAGCACTATTTGTTGGCCAATCATCCGAGTAATATTTGACTGCAACACGTTTCCCTTCAGAATCCAGCAGAAGAATGTTCTTCACCAAAGGGCACAAGTCCTATGAACACAGTGACAATCATATTAAGTGGCAAAATAGAAATTCACAAGAGCATGACGAGAAAAAGAAATGCTGATCTATTTTTATTAAACCAGCCAACCAAATAGTCGAGATAATTTCGTTAGTTTAACCGAATTAGCTCTGTTGTCACGGATTGACACATTATTCAAGGAAATAACATTGCAGCAAGTCTTTTCGTAAGAGACTAAATCAGAATCTTAAGTACTGATCTCATCTCGGTCAACAGAAGCAGCTCATAATGTCAGCCAAAAATAAATCGGGCCGACATCTATCCTAGACACTCGAGTGGGGGCGATTGCCTAAGTGTGACGATTATTAGCACCAGAACACTTCAAATTCTAGACATTTTCTAGTTATGCCGTCATCAAACTTCTTAAAAAGTACAGCCCTTGCATTTTCTCAAGCTTGCCCCGGCATGTGAACAAATCATAATGCAAAGATCCATGATTATGAGAACCATTATTGCTCCACCAAGACCAAAACTACTCGGTCACATCCGATCTAATTTCACAAGTACAACAGCACGCGTCAATCTCTCAATCAACACGACGCGGTTACGCATGACAAATAATCGAACTTTTCAACATCAGAGTCAATCCGCACCGAGCTAAAATCTACGCAACGGCGAAACAGGTCCAGCAGCAAAAAATCCAGATCACCGCCGAACAGATCTGTGGAGATACACGAGCAGCAGCACCGAATCGGGCCTCTTGCTCGACGCAAGCGGATCCCATCGAACCCCGAGCGACGACAGGAATCGGAAACTCAAGTCGAAACCCACAAGCATCGCACCGCAGCTCGCGTCACTCGAAACATCACAAACTCACAAGGCCCTCGATGCTTCTTCACGAGAATCAAAAACTGCTTGAACCGAAAACATGTCTCCGAATACAGAGAGAGAGAGAGAGAGAGAGAGAGAGAGAGAGAGTTACGCGAGAAGAGGAGAAATGCGCCATGGATGCGTGCGCTTGCGATCAGAAACGGGTTGCGGTGAAGCTGCGGAAACTGTTCGTGCTCGATTACGAGTTCATATTTTTTCGCTTTTGAGATCGGAGATCTGGTTTTGATACGACAGGTCGTTCGTTGGTCCTCCGTGCCCGGTATTGTTGCTCGTCGTTTCTGGTGCGGAAACGAACCTGGGCTCCGCGTTGAGCCCATCGAGTGTGGGGTCTGGGCTTGCTCTTTTGGAATCACCTAAGCCCAGGTAAGGCCCACTTATTGCACTACTTTGCGCTGTTTTTTTAATGGGATAAAGACACGAACAGTCCCTAAACTATGGCCTAATGTGTACTATGATCCATGAAATTTTAATTTATTTAATGTGATCCTGAAACTTGGTCCAAGGATTTTTAATAAATGTTCAACTTAGCCTTTGAAACAAATTTAATGACAACATTAAACACTTCATATAGTTCATGGATTAAATTAAACAAGTAGCACAAATTAAAAGTTCATGGACTATATTGTACATTGGCCTACAATTTAGGGATCTCATTAAATAAATAAAGAGTTGAGAGACCACGTTACACATTGGGCAAAAGTTCATGATCCATTGTCTCATTTTTCCTTATTTATTTTAATGTTCCTATTTTTATTTTCCTAATCGCCATTATGTTTTTTTTTTTTTGGGTCGAAGAATCAGCCCATGTTCAGCTGCGATAATTTGTGCATCAAAATTTGGGAATGAAACCATTCCAACCCATTTTAAGTTCACACCTATGCTATTTCATGATTTTCCTTTGTCGCCCATTTTTCGAGCTTCCTAATTTTGTCTTCCTACGGTTAGATTGAACCGGACAAAGGAGGAAAATTCAATTTTTAGAAAGAATTGCTATTCAGAGCCTCCCTAAAAATGTACAGAGGCAACGCCTCAACATCGTATCAGATTTTTTTCCCTGTTCTTGATTCTGTCAGTCACCCACAAGAACAGACATGGAATCTTCCCCGTGGGAAGATTCATCCATGGCTGTTCTGAGAATGGGGATGACTGCTTTGTTGATGCTTTGCCAGTTTGTGTGAGGGAATTGATTGCTGGAGGTGCTGCTGGTGCTTTTGCCAAGACTGCTGTTGCACCCCTCGAAAGGATTAAAATTCTCTTACAGGTACTTCTTGATATATTCATTTATTTGCCTGGAATATGCTTCTTCTGGTACTTTCGCCTGTTTAGTATTGCAATGTGTACCAAGGACAAGATTTTAGTGGCTTGTTTTTCCATTCAAGGTGTCTCTAGGGGGGAAAAGGATAAGAATCAACATAAGATGAGCAAAATGAACCGATCAGTGTCCCTTCAATTCTCTTGGGAAGTTTAATGTTTGTTTTGTGTTTAGACCAGAACTGAAGGATTTCATTCCATTGGTGTGTATGAGTCCTTTAAGAAGATCCTCAGGCATGAAGATGTTCAAGGGCTATACAAGTGAGGCCCATCCCCTCTGTTTCATGTGATTTTTCTTGAAACTATGTTCATTCTACGTGGTATTTATGGTTCTTCCAAAAACCATGCAGAGGAAACGGGGGCGAGCGTCATCCGGGTAGTCCCGTATGCGGCGCTGCAGTACACGACGTACGAGCAATACCGGGGTTGGATTTTGGATAACTGTCCCTCGTTCGGGACGGGGCCTTTTATTGACCTCCTGGCGGGCTCTGCCTCCGGAGGAACGGCTGTATTCTGTACATATCCCTTGGATCTAGCTCGGACAAAGCTTGCTTATCAGGTCAGCAATAGGCAAAAAAAGCAAATGACAGAAGGGAAAAAAAAAAAGGGAAGGACGAGCTCCTAGCACGAGAACTCGATCCGTTCCAATTTTTGTTAACTTGGCTCAATTTCGAGCAGAATCAGAGCGTATCTCCCCTTCGTGTCCTCTTCATATCATCAAACCTGTCATGGGGTCGAGCAGATTTCAAAACCTTAGCATGAACCTTATCTGTAACAAATTTTCCTGGCAAATTTATTTGCTCTGTTTGGCCAGGTGATGGGTTCATATTCTAGTGAAAATCCTCATTCTCGATCTCGACACCAGAGGCTTCGCGATATCTTCAGGGACGTCTATCAAGAAGGCGGAGTGCGCGCTTTCTATCGAGGCATAGGTACATCCCTGTGACAAGGTAGTCACTACGAGACATGATCGGTCGTCCTAATCATTTCGCGTTTCTCATATGATGTGCCCTGCAGGTCCAACATTGGTTGGGATTCTTCCGTATGCCGGCTTGAAGTACTACATCTACGAGGAGCTCAAGCTCAAGATTCCCGAGGATCGTCAAGATTCGATTGCGATGCGCCTCTCCTGTGGCGCTTTGGCAGGGTTGTTCGGGCAGACATTCACGTATCCGTTGGACGTTGTGAGGAGACAAATGCAGGTAACTCCGACATCGACAACAACCAATCCGATAAAATGCTCAATGTTTGATGTCTCCATCTCCATGTCAAGAAAATAGGGAAAAAAGAAAAACTAACACAACATCAACATGCACATCAACTCTGTCCATCAGGCTCAACAATGTTTGCTGCATTCAAACTTTCAGGCTGAGAATGTAATACTGGGCAATGCCCGGTTCAAGAACACTGTAGAGGGGCTTTCGAACATTGTTCGCAATCAAGGGTGGAGACAATTATACGCCGGTTTAAGTATCAATTACATCAAGGCAAGCTCTCGTTACAGCTAATCTGGAATGCTGATTTGCTATTTTAACAAGTCTGGTGCTAATCAATCCGTCCGCACAGACTTTTATAGTATGAAGAGTGGATTACGTATTTCAAATGCAAACACATGTACCTGCGATGAATAGTATAGTTTCGAGCTGAATGTTCATATGCATATGTTTGGGGGATATTTTGCAGGTGGTGCCTTCAGTGGCCATTGGGTTCACAGCATATGATGTGCTCAAGTCTTGGATGCATTATTCAACCCAGCAAAACGCTCATCACTCGTCATCTTCAAATGCACAAAATCGAGCAGAGAAATAGTCGTCCGACGACCGATCAGACATGAAAGCATTAGAGTCGATAGGACTTAAGGGTTGTGTTCTAGCCTTCTCATGTTTGCCGGAGAGGCCAAAAGTGTTGCTCATAGAGAAATTTGAATAGCAAGAACCGGGACTGAATAGCCAGAACATGAGGTTTGCGGTCGATGTAAAGCGAAATTTTTCGAGAGTGATGCTCTCAAGTCTAAATCATGTTACATGAGAATCGATATCGGAATATCGTTTATCTTTAGCCGGTCCTTTTTGGGGAAAGCAAATCAAACTTAAAATCACATGCGTAATTGCTCGAAGAGCCTGAGAATGTGTTGTCTAATAGAAGGCCTCCAAGCCTTTCTCTTAAAGAAAAAGTTGTAGAGTCGTGTATTTTTTGTTATTTTCTTGGCTATTATTTTGCCAGAAAATTGGGGAAGATTGATGGAAAAGTAAATTAACTGTGAGGGTTCAACTGTGCCGTGTCTGTGGATTTCTTTTTTTGGCTCACTCTTTGTCAACAATGAGTTAAAATAAAAAAAAAAAAAAAAAAAACCTCGGAATGCATTTCCTAAATTAATAATGGTCATATCAAATTACTCAATCAGTCATAAACTTATTATACGGATGTCCATTTAGTTTTAAACTAAGTAGTCATTTCGATCAATTTTCGTCGGAAATCGCTAATATGACAGTCCGGTCATTGCCAGCCGTGGTACATCGTCACGTTAATGATTTCCGATAAAAATCGGTTGAAAGGACTACATTGAAATTACTCAAAAATATTTCTAATTAAATTGATAAAATTAAAAAATTTAGAAGTGAATTGATATCGTACAATAAGTTAAGAACTGATTGGACAACTTCCCCGATTTGAAAGCAAGAAACGGGTCAAAAACTTCCGACTCAAGATCGCTCTTCACATTTTGGCCAAAAAAGAGATGACTGTCATACACGAGTAGGCTCAAACGACCCTAGAATATCAAAACGCAAGCAATTACACCTGCTCTGAAGAAGAGATGTCAAGTCACAAGGGCTGTTGCTGTGTAAGGTTCAACCTCTCGTCCTCAAAGATGCCAAGTCACAAGGGCTGTGATCATGCACCGCGCTACTTTCTGTTTTTTCTGCAGTTGTTGATGGTATGCACTTCCTCAGTAATGCTAATCTCATCCTATTTTTCTGTTGACTTTTCAAATGTTATATCAAACTGTAGGAAACTCCTTTTCCTTAGCCATCTTATCAGGACTAGACTAATTGAGCTCAGATGACATTAGTCTTCGATATTGTCCATTTTTCAATGATGAATCGTGTGCTTTGTTTCAAATGTGGTATCCTTACTCTCCTGACCTGACCTGGTCTTGTTCCACCAATATGAACTTAACTAATGCGGCATCTTTATGAATGCCTTCTTGCGTGTAATAAAGTGGTCTTTTGACCGTAAGCCCATAGTGGAAGATGGGAATGGCCGGCTTCGCTGTTCAATGACTACTGAGTCAACACCACTTATTTAAACCATCCTTTTCCTTAGCTATCACATCAGGACTAGACCAATTGAGCTCAGATGACATTAGCCTTCGATATTGTCCATTTTTCAATGATGAATCGTGTGCTTTGTTTCAAATGTGGTGTTCTTATTCTCCTGACCTGACCTGGTCGTGTTCCGCCAATATCAACTTAACTAATGCGGCAATTTCATGAATGCCTTCTTGCGTGTAATAAAGTGGTCTTTTGACCGTGAGCCCATAGTGGAAGATGGGAATGGCCGGCTTCGCTGTTCACTGACTACTGAGTCAACACCACTTATTTCAACCATCTCTTTATTTTACCATTGAGGCACTGAATGATGTACTCATGAAATTAGTGAGGGGGAAAAAGAAGAGAGGTGCTTCAAAAAGTTGTCCCGAACATCGTCCGTTAGCACCGATCCTTCCTTTTGTTTCTTCTTGCCTTCCTTTCATTTCTATCGGCTTCCTTGGGCTTTGAGTCATGAAACTCGTAAGCATTAGTTCTGCAAAGTTTTCTGTCGTGCCGCTTGCTTCTTGGTATTGCTCTTGCACTGTGCTTAAATCAAGTCTCCTCCACCACCAACGAAACAGACAGACTCGCTCTGCTCGCATTTAAGGCCGGCATAACAGAAGATCCTTTTGGCGTGCTCAACTCATGGAACAATACCATTGAATTTTGTCAGTGGTATGGCATTTCGTGCGGCCAGAGACATCGGAGGGTCACAGTCCTAGACTTGCAATCACAAGGACTCTCTGGGTCAATCTCTCCTCATATTGGGAATCTCAGCTTCCTAAGGCAAATGTGGCTCCAAAACAACAGTCTCGATCATGAAGTCCCTCCGCAAGTGGGCCAGTTGCGACGCCTTCGTGAATTACGACTAGACAACAATTCATTGGTCGGAGAAATTCCCAAAAACATATCATCTTGCTCTAATCTTGTCAGCCTCTTCCTTTCATATAACCAATTGACCGGAGAAATTCCTGCGGAAGTCGGTTCATTATCCAAGCTACGGGTTTTAACTTTGTATAGTAATCATCTCACTAGGAGTGTGCCTTCCTCCATTGGCAACTTATCGTCACTAGAGGGACTATATTTAACCAAGAACAACTTGGGCGGGAGCATTCCCTAAGTTCTAGGCCACCTGGCGAACTTGCAAGTCATTGCCTTTGGAGGAAACATATTGTTAGGTACTATTCCATCTTCATTGCTCAATCTTTCTACGCTACTTGTGTTTGATGGTGGAAACAACTGGATACAAGGGACTCTTCCTGGGAGCATAGGCATCAATCTCCTAGATCTTGAATTTTTTAGCGTTAGTGGGAACCAACTTGAGGGGCCGATTCCTCCATCGATATTGAATTGCACAAAGCTAAATGATCTACAACTTAGTGTTAATAGATTTTCCAGGAAAGTACCATCTTTGGAAAATTTGTATGAGCTTGGATCGCTTCGAATTGCTGCTAATCAGCTCGGAAGTGGAAAACTTGAAGACTTGAGCTTCCTTTGCTCGTTAACTAATAGCACCAAATTGCGGCATGTGTTTATTGGCGGGAACAAGTTTCATGAGGTGTTACACAAATGCATAGGTAATTTATCCACTACTCTTACAATTCTTGCTATGAATCAGAACTGGATATTTGGTGAAATTCCAAAAGAAATCGGGAATTTGGTCAACCTGAACATGTTGTTGATGAATCTCAACCAGTTTTTAGGTATTGTCCCCTCAAATTTGGGAAATCTACAAAATCTAGCATTACTGGATTTAAGTGATAACAACTTGGGAGTTTGTTTGAAAAGTTATACATATACTTACCTTACCAAAAAAAAAAAAAACTTGGGAGGGACTATCCCATCTTTTTTAGGAAATCTAACCAAGTTGATTCAACTAGATCTTGGTGGGAACAACTTTCATGGGCAAATTCCGTCACATCTATCAAATTGCCGGTCTCTTAATCTACTTGCTCTGTCTAATAACAATATCAGTGGTGCCATACCCCCACAACTTATAGGTCTCTCATCATTAACAATTCTTTTGAACTTGTCTCGTAACTATCTAAGCGGGGTTCTACCCATAGAAGTTGGCAACTTGAGAGCTTTGATTGCATTGGACATCTCAGACAATTTGTTGGTAGGTGAAATCCCAAATAGTTTGGGTGACTGCATTGCATTGACATCATTGAGGATGGGGGGCAACTTACTTCACGGGTCCATTCCTCAATCAATCAGATGGTTAGGAGGCATTGAAGAACTTGATCTTTCACGCAATAATTTGTCAAGTCAAATTTCAGCATTCTTAGCGGTATTTCATTCCTTGAAACTTCTAAATTTATCGTACAATAAATTCTAAGGCATGTTACCACATGGAGGAGTCTTTGAGAATGTTACCGGTACTTCTATTATTGGGAATAATGAGCTCTACGGCGGATTGCCAGAATTTGACCTCCCCAACTGCATCTCCAAAAGCTCCAAGAGCAAAAGGATCAATATAGTGATTTTTCTCACTTCTATTATTTTTGGAGTTCTTGGACTAGCTCTTGTTCTAACTTTTATATATGTTTGTTGGTTGAAGAAGAAAGTAAATGAATCAGTTTCAAGTTCAATGAATGATTCAAATCCGAATGTATCTTATGGGACACTCTTGAAAGCAACCGGAGGTTTTTCTTTAACAAATTTGATCGGTATTGGAAGCTTTTGGTTCTGTTTACAAGGGGATACTCGAGGACAATGGAACTAGTATTGCCGTGAAGGTGCTTCATTTGATCCGTCACGGTGCTATGAAGAGCTTCATAGTCGAGTGCAAGGCTTTAAAGAACATCAAACATCGCAATCTTTTGAAGATACTGACAGTTTGCTCAGGTAGTGATTATCAAGGGAATGATTTTAAGGCCTTGGTCTATGAATTCTTGGACAATGGAAGCTTGGAACGATGGCTTCAACCAAACACAACATCATATCATCAAAATGAGCTCCCGAAAAAGTTGAATTTCATTCAGAGGATAAATATTGCTATTGATGTTGCTTCTGCATTGGATTATCTTCATCACCAGTGCCATGTCCCCATCGCTCATTGTGATATAAAGCCAAGCAATATCCTCTTAGATGCTGAGATGGTTGCACAGGTTGGCGACTTTGGATTGGCGAAATTCCTTCCTGGATCATCCCCTGACACCATTGCAAATCAAATGAGCTCAACAGGTTTTAGAGGGACAATTGGTTACGCTCCACCAGGTAATCTCTCTCTCCCTCTCTCTCTAAAACCAAGAAAATTTATTCACCTATAAAGGTTATTGATGGGTTTCTTGTTTGAAGTTTGGTAGCTTATGATAACTCTTACAGTATTATGCACATTGCATTTTGATTTGATAATTTGCACTCCAATTTGACCTACACCATGATCTAAATGTGCGGCAAAATATGTAATGGGATGCAAGGTTTCAAGAGAAGGAGACGTCTATAGTTACGGCATTCTCTTACTAGAATTGTTCATAGGGTTGAATCCCACCAATGACATATTCAGAGACAATTTCACTCTTCATAATTTTGTCGCGGAAGCATTGCCGGAACGAGTGCTCGAAATTACGGACAACTTTCTGCTTCAAGAAAGAGAAAGCGATTTAGGCCTCTATAGTTCTCGGCATTGGCCTTCCCAAAGTGATGACATATTTCAAGAGTGTTTGATTATGGTGTTTAAAATTGGAGTTGCTTGTTCGTACCAAGTTCCTGGAAGACGGATGAGCGTCGGCGGAGTTGCGAATCAGCTCCATCAGATTAGGGAGAAACTCTTTAAATTGGCCTTACACGGACAAGATGGACTACCAATAGCTTATATATAGTTGTCATCGTTTAGTGTTGTTTACGCAAACGGAAGAGAACAGGCAAAATCTATAACTGAAGAGAGAAACAAGCATTCTTTTTCCCTCAAGATGACTGTTGATCCTTTATTCCCCATTTGTATCTGTACATTTTAAAACTAGCACAAGGCCTGTGGTGCACACATATTCTTGAGCATCGTGGATTTACTTAGAACCCTATTTTGGTGCTGCAGCATTTGAAAATGAATCCAAAACAAGTTGCCTTGCTTATGTTTTTCTTTTCTTTTCATTCGTATGACGCTTATGGCGACAAATTGCAATCAATTAGCTATTTGAAATCTTAATCAAAGGAGAGCTTGGTTTCTGCAGATTGACTAGGAATGGCTGGCCGTTGCTTCATTTCCAAATGATCCAAGGTCAGGAATTGAACTCTGTTCCTCAAGCTATGTTCAATCAGGTGGGGACAATACTGTTGCTCTGGCGGGTGAATAAGGATGTATAGCTTTCGGATTTGGCATTCTAGCATGCGGTAATTCAAGGACGTGTATCGACGCTTGATGTGCGTAGCAAGAATTATCCCAAAATGCTTAGTAGAATAATGTAACTTGTGTGCATTGATCTTTCAAGGGGTGTAAGTGCAAGTTCTTCAGCATTACGAATTCTGAAGTTTACCTGTCATTACTTTTATTTTTGTATTTTATCAAAGTTACTAAATCACTATGTATGCATGAACCTTACTATACACACGTCCATCGTGACTTTTCGTTTATAAGAACTCATTGATCACATGGATAAGCAACTACTTGAGAGGGACAATCACATGAAGAAATTACTAGCCATCAATCTGCCGTTTCACGATGAGATGATTACTACATGGGGGACAATCCCTTCTTCTTTAGGAAATCTCACCAAGTTGAATGTGCGAGGTCTTGGTGGGAACAACTTTCGTGAACGAATTCCTTCACCCCAATCTCAGTGTTTCCATACCTCACTGGAGAAGAATTACACAATCGGTCAAAAACCAATTATAAATTTAAATTTAATTTTAAATTTTATTAAATTATACCTCGAATTTAAGTTCGTACACAATACTCAATTCGCACGCCCAATATTTATTAACACTGTGAAAAGAAAAAAAATATCCGTAGAGCATTCAACGAGAACGGCGCAAATCGTGGAGCATTAAATGAAGATGGACGAATCTTCTGCGCATGGGTTTATGTGCATGCCTCCACGTCCATTTTTCTTCTTCATCTTAAATGCATGCCCATGATGTGAATGAATGCACGTAGAAGAACGTGGGCACCGAACTTCTCTTCCTCCCTTCTGGTCAATTTCTGTGGGCTTCATTTGTCCTTTTGTTATTCAATGAAGGAAGAAAGAAAGGCAGACGCTATGCTCATCTTCTCATTGGCGGTGCATGATGGTGATGCGTACACACCATCATTAATTGCATGGACTTCTGAAGATGGGGCCATTCGTTCTCCTACAAGAGGAGAACCGCGGACGAACAGAAAAAGGGCTCGAGGGAGAAATAACCCAGAGACGAGAGAAAGCTCCAAAGCGTGAGAGGCTTGAGCTGTGCGAGATTTGTATGTAAAAGTCGAGTCCATCAAGTTAGAGTTGTTAAATACTCTGGGTATTGGGCATATATATATATAAGGTTGGAAAATATTTGAGCGTGAGTAATTCTAATCCTGTAATTCTTCAATTTATTAATAGATTATTTATCAATTCTCCTTGTAGACGTAAATTTCGACATTCGGACCGAACTACGTAATTTCTTATGTCTTTTTTATATTGTTCCTTATTTTTATTTCTTTATCGTTTCTACGGCTCCCGACTTAATTATAAAGTTACGATTCGCTTACATCGTGTCGCCGATTATACAACAAATATCTATTGAACCGATGTAGTTCTAAACCTTTGATTGAAAATGCAATTAAGTCTTCTTGGCCAGATTTTGGAGGTATTTTAAAATTTTTGAAATTTTTATTTTTAAAATTTTTTTACCTAAAGTCAAATTTTCCCCGATCGTTTTTAAATTTTAGAATTTATTATTATTATTTTTTTTTTTTTTTTCCTAAAACATATCATAGGATTTTGTGAAATTCGACAATTTAATTTATTTTTTAATTTTTGAACAATTTCGTATGAAATGAGCCGTTTTGCTTAGTTACTTGAATTTTCATCAACCCCATTTTGAGCACTTCACTGAATCTTACAGGACCTACTAGACTGTGCGAGCTGAGTCGGTGGCTTCGTCTCTCCGGTGCCTCCCGCTGTGGCACAACCTATTCGGCTGAAGCTGATCCCTCATTGTGTGAGCCGCTGTGTGGCGCCGAAGCACGGCAACGGAGGGTAAATCCTTTGAATTGCCGGCAATAGAGAGGCTGACCAAACATTTCTCAGAGGACCAAGGCCTTCGTCATCCTGATGACTACCATTTCCGGCTCCGACGAAGCCCTAATCAAAGCAAGCAACCGCAAGCAGTGTCTGTGTGTATGCGATTCGAGTTTTAGCTTCACTGTCGTTGTGAGCTCAAGGGAAGAGAATCGTCACTCGGTGTGGCCATGAGAACCTCTCCTGTTCGTCAGAAAAATGGCATTATTTTGTGTAAATTTGTTCACGCCAAGTCATTGATTGTGACACATAGAAGGACCTATGATGTGAGATCACTTGGATAGTTATCGGACAAAGGGATAATGCTTAACTCCCATTAAAATTGCTGGTGTCATATTTGCGCTAATAAAAGGCCCCCAAGCCTCTCTCGTAAAAAAAAAAAAAAAAAAGAAAAAATTCTAAATAAAAATTCAAAGTATCCTCATTTTCTAAAATAAAGACTTGAAGTGGACTATATATTAAATAAAGACATAAAGTGCTACCTTTTTCTTAAACAAGGGTCTGAAGTGGTTATAACAATTTCAAAAAAAAAAAGGCCTCACACTACCGGCTTGTCGGCCGGCCAAATTTTGCGACATATTAAGGGCATTTTCGTCCAAAAATAAATTAAATTAAATTAAAAAATTTGATTTTTTTTAAAAGATAAAAAGGGGAGGGCTAGGAGCCCTCCCCTACCTATGGTCGCTAGCCCCTGTGGCCACCAGGGTTGCCGGTACTTCAATGAGGGCCAGCAACCCTCGCCAACCAAAGGTGAGGGTTTGGTGGCCCTTGCCCAGGTTGGCGGAAGGGCCCTGGCCTTGTCTGGGAGAGGGTTGCCCAACCCTCTCGGTTCTGACAAGGGCCACTAGGCCCTCGCCTCTAGTCGGCAAGGGTCGTCGGCCCTTGTTGAAGCGTCGACGACCCCATTGGCCCGTGGCTGCCCCCCCCCCGGCGATGGGGGGGCGGCCATAGTGGGTTGGTGGCCTCAGGCAAGGGAGGGTTGGCCCTCCCTTGTTTTTTTTTTTTTTTTTTGAGTTTGTTTTTTATGGAAAACTCACAAAAGGAAAGAAAGAAAAAAAAAATTAAAAGACGAAAATGCCCTCAACTCCGGTAATGTTAGGCCCTTTTTTGAGATTGAGATAGTCAATTCAGACCCTTATTTGAGACAATGTTCACTTCATGTCCTTATATAAGAAAATAAGGGCATTTCATGTCTTTATTTAACGTAAAGTTCACTTCAAGTCCTTATTTGAGAAAATGAGAACATTTCAAATTCTTATTTAAAATTTTTCCAAAAAAAGAAAAGAAAAAGACATCGCAGAGGTGCACTTTTTGGTTTTTCCTTGTCTATTCTTTTCATGAAATAAAGCTTTCAGGTGTTAGAAAATTAAGAAAAGAATAATGAAAATTAATTGAACTTCGAGGGTTCCATTGTGCTGCCTATGGAAATTCCTTTGGGCTCACATTTTAAATAACCAAAAAAGGGACACGGAATACATTTCCCAAATTAATAGTCGTTAAATTGAAAGCAAGGAATGTGTCAAAACTACCAAATCAACATTGCTTGCAACTCTTCAGCCCTTTATACACAAGTGGGCTCAGATGACACAACCAATGATCACCCTCAGGTCAGCTCCACAATCCTAGAATATCAGTACGCAAGCAATTACACCAACTTTGAAGAACAGAAAATGGAGAAATGTCCATGTAATTTGGTCTCTGGAGGAGTCGAGGGCTGTACAGGGAAGGGCCGCACTTGCGCTTCCAACCCTCGGGCTCGTAGTTGGTGTATTGGACCCGACATGGGCGTGCCCGTTGTGGGTGGTCGGGACTTGGGTGGCTTCGCAGTGCGTGCAACGGTAGCACTTGTGCTCGCACCTCGGCAGGCTCGACCCGATCTTGCTCGCTCCCATTTGATTCCCATCTTCTTCTTCCTCTTATTGTTCACTGCTCCTGATCTCTTGCGCTCTGTCTGATAAGGTCCTTGGGTGCTTTGAAGATGGAAGCATCTCCGGATCGGTCTCTGCTTGGCCATATTTGAAGATATGGTGAGATGGGTCAATAATGCTCGTGTCTGTGGTGGATACGAGAATTCAATTCAGGATGAAGAAGATATGTTGTAGCAACTAGAGATTGAAGTCATGAGGAGTCTACAACAGATCTCACTAAAAAGATATCCATGACATGTGAACTGGGTTTCATCACAAAGGAAAGAGTGAGGAGTAGGCGAAGTTAGCTAACCAGTTTGATGAAGAGCAGCACCGTGACGATCATCGCCATTACGTGCAAAGATCGAGCTTCTTGCGGAGACCCCACTCAGCAACTGCAGAACCAACACGAGCGCCACACAACTTTTCTTCATCATTATCCCTACTCTACTCCACTCTCGCTCTCTCAGTCTCGATCTCCAATGATGGGAATTTCTGATCTTTTCTTTCCCTTGCTTCGGTTAGCGATGATGAAGATGATGATTAGCAAAAGGGTCGGCTTCGATGCGGATGCCGAAGGCAGACGGATGATGACGATCGACAGAGTATATATCTCCAACAGGAGTCGCCAAAAGAGCCCAGTTCACGAAAAGCAATCAAAAGTTTCCCATGTCAAATATATTCTTCCTCGTAGTGTTTTTCTCTCTGAACCTGCTTCTCTGCTATTGGTGGGTTGGAGTGGACATATCTTCTTTCCTCCTACAAGCAAAGTCGCTCTAGCTTACATAGCTGGGAAGAAAAGGCTAGCGGAGCTATCAGTTCCTCCTCCTCCATTTGACAACTCAAAAGCTTGTGAAATCAGCTGTCTCTCTCTCCCTCTCTCTCCCTGCAGGAGTTACCTCATGAATAACCAATAAAATCTCTGAAAGAAAGCAATTCTCATCAGCTGTTGTTTTGTGCCGTGGGCTTTAGAAATGGTGAAATGGGACGACTTCTTTCTATCTGAAGGCTGTGGACTTACTCCTATAACAGGAAGAAAGAGATCAAAAGTTGCAGACACCATTTATTCCCTCCACCCTCCTCCTGCTCAAGAAAAGAGAATCAGATCTCCGAGATAGGTCAGAAACTGCAGAGCTTTTCATATGATGGAGTTAGTTAATAAGACAAAAGATTGGCGATTTCAATTCTTACTGATACAACCATACAAATGTTGGGGTCAACTTTTTTCCCCACAGGTTGGTAGGGGGAAAGCAACTCACTGGATAATGCCACTTTTACTCTTTTGTTCGAAAACGCCACCATACTTTCGCAGTAAATAAATATGCTTTTGATTGGTCCATTACATCCTTCTATTTTTCTACATTTTTTCAATCGAAGTTCCTAGCCCGAAATCCCCCTACACCCAGTCAACCCTTGGTCATCGATCGTTCGATGCCAAAATATGATGCGGATGAAATATGCATATGCCACGTCACCGTGTGGACGTGAGTCGAAAATTTTGATAATATAAACCCCGCTAAAGTATGATGTGGATTAAATTTAGTCAGTGTGGATGCTCACGATATTTTCCATTCACATTACGACATCATCTGACGGAGCACTTCAATTGAATTTTGATCGGACTTGACGTTGGAGGGACCTGATTAGAAAATTTGTGCAAGTAGAATGATTACTTGATCGGATAAATTAAAGGGATGGAAATTCGATTAGAAAAAAAGCGCCGAAACCACGTGGACAAATTAAAATTGGTTGCTTTCGCAATTTGGGTCAGCCATGCCTGCTCTCTTATTTCCAAGAAAGAGGTAAGAAAGAACGGATGGCTTGATGTTGTTGGCCAAAATAGTTTTGAGGTGCCTGTAGGCAAAAGATGTGGCGAAGCAGTTTGGGAGGATCACCAGAGCACCTCTGTCAGATGATCGCCAATTGAAGATTTCCATAAATAAAGGAATAATTGGGAAAAGCCCACTGACATATGCATGTGGCATTTTTGGCAAACATAAAATGATAGGAGTAATTCAAAAAAAAAAAAAAATCACAAATTTTATCTTCAGTGATAATTTTGGTTCTAACTTTTGTTTTCTTAATAAAAAAATATCATCTTTTACTCTAGTCTCAAATTTGTTCCCGTAATATCAAATTTTCAAATTGTTTGGGTTATATTTTGAATTTAAGTGAAAGTTGTTGATTTTTTTTATGAGGCAAAAGAAAATTCAGGCTAGAATTATCATTTAAGGTAAAGTTGGTACTTTTTTTTTTTTAAAATTAGGCCTAAAATGATATAATATTTCCCCTTTTTTACCTAGAATTTTCCGTTTGACATACCATTTTCCAGCATGAAGGTGTGAAAAATGTTGGACATCAGAATTCGGAAAATGGAGTGAGATGGGCCTCCGGTTAAAAAGCAAATCTACCTCTGCCAACAGTAGAGGCCCACGGTGAAAGCCCAAGCTGCTGGGTACCCCCCATTGTCCTCATTCCAGAGGCCCGGTTGGATGAAAAATTATTAGGTGCTCATGAAACATCGCATAGATTGCTCACTCAATAAATCGCGAAACCTTGATCCACAATCGATACTAATGTCGTCGCCTTTGCTTAAGAGACAAGGAGAGCCCATTACCCAATCCTGACCATTATCAAAATACATGGCTCGCTGACATCATGTGGCATACATCTCACAACTCCGGCAATTTTCGATCGATAGGGTGACGACCTTGATTAGAGCCTGGCAAAGATCAATAAGGAGGGGTTCTTGATTCTCTTCATGAGGGCTTACGCTAGGAAGTAGACAGAGCTGAGTAAGGTCTAAAGGCCCGTGATGGAAATTTGATTGTGCAAATCGAACAAAGCGGAAGATCCCAATTCAAACAACATGTTAGGAGGGGTAAGAAGTGGTAAAGAACCCCAGCAAGGGGCCCAAACAAAAGAAAGAGAAGAGAGATTAGACGGAACAATTGAAAAAAAACGATGAGAGAAAAAAGAGGAGTAAGGAAGAACACTTTGGCTTTGCATTAAAGAGAGAAAAGAGAAAAAAAATAATGGCGTGCCTCCATGGCCGTTACCATTACAGCGTGCGACCGTGCGTGTCGTTTGCCCCTCCCCTTTTCCCGTTCAAAATTCGAAATTCAAACGTCTCGCTTTCTTCCGCCCCCCCTCTCTAACCGGCCGACTTCACGCTTCATCTTCCCCCTTTTCTGTCCCTCTCTTTTAGCTTACAACAACCTTGTTCCAATCTCGTACCTGGTGCGGCAACCACCCTCCTCCTGTCTGCTTTGTTGATGCTTTGCCAGTTTGTGTGAGGGAATCGATTGTTGGAGGTGCTGCCGGTGCTTTTGCCAAGACTGCTGTTGATGTATTCATTTATTTGCCTGGAACAAGCTTCTTCTGGTTCTTTGGGGTGTTTAATATGGCAATGTGTACCAAGGACAAGATTTTAGTGGCTTGTTTTTCCATTCAAGGCGTCTCTTGGGGGGGAAAAGGATAAGATTAAACATAAGATGAACATAATGAACCGATCAGTGTCCCTTCAATTCTCTTGGGAAGTTTAATTCCTTGTATGATGATAATGTTTGTTTTGTGTTTAGACCAGAACTGAAGGATTTCATTCCATTGGTGTGTATGAGTCCTTTAAGAAGCTCCTCAGGCATGAAGGTGTTCCAGGACTATACAAGTGAGGCGCATTTCTCTGTTTCATGTGATTTTTCTTGAAACTTTGTTCGTTCAGTCATTCTACATGGTATTTATAATTATCCAAAATAAATGTAGAGGAAACGGGGCGAGCGTCATCCGGGTAGTCACGTATGCGGCACTGCAGTACATGACATATGAGCAATACCGGGGTTGGATTTTGGATCACTGTCCCTCGTTCGGGACGGGGCCTTTTATCGACCTCCTAGCGGGCTCTGCCTCCGGAGGAGCGGCTGTATTGTGTACATATCCCTTGGATCTGTGATGTGGGCATCGAACCCTATCGAGGAGGAGGTTCTAGGGACCCGTTATCCTATCCGCTAGGCCCGATCACTCGAGCAAGAGCGAAGGAATTCAAACAAGCTATCGGCATCATGGTTCAAGATATTTGGAATGAAAATAATCTGAATTCGAAACTTGAAGATTCTGAAACTCCTTGGCGCAACATGATTACTTTTGGTCCAGAGAAATTCGAAGGAGCTTAAAATTGACGAACTCTCGAATTGGCTCAAATTTGGATGGACGCTTGAAACGGGTCATTGATCAATACACACTACTTTAGTAGTGATTGATGATGTTTTTAGCGATTTGGAGTCGTTTAGATGAACTTTTAGGCCTTTTTTCTATTTTTGGACGAATTTTTAATAATTAAGGTTATTTTTGTAATTTTAATCCTAGTAGGATTAGAATTAAGGTTAGCACCCTATATAAGGTTGCTTATAGGTTTCTATGAGGGACAGAATTTTATTTAGCAAAGTTTTCTTCTTGAGTTCTCTTGAGGACTAGATCTTATCAAGGCTCCCTTGTGGCGATCGAATTTAACTTATCGAGCAAGATCGCGAATTCTCTTGTTCGTGGCGTTATAACGTGGATTGGTTGACACAGATTCATCAACAGGTCGCGTTCATACTGAGATTACCAATCACAGGTTTGATTGTAGGTCGAGGTTAGCAATTCGTAACTCATAGATCTTCGTAGAACGATCAGCTTTCGCACAGATTCATATCAATTTGGCCCGAACGAAGCTCGCTTATCAGGTCAGCAATAGGCAAAACAAGCAAATTAGAGAAGGGAAAAAAAAAGGGAAGGACGAACTCCTTAGCGCGAGAACTCGATCCGTTTCAATTTCTGTTGGCTCAATTTCGAGCAGAATCAGAGCGTATCTTCCGTTCGTGTCCTCTTCATATCATCGACCCTGTCATGGGGCTAGCAGATTTCAAAACCTTAGTATGACCCTTATCTGTAACAAATTTTCTTGGCAAAATTTGTTTGCTCTATTTGGCCAGGCGATGGGTTCATATTCTAGTGAAAATCCTCATTCTCGACCACGACACCAGAGGCTTTACGATATCTTCAGGGATGTCTATCGAGAAGGCGGAGTGCGCGCTTTCTATCGGGGCATAGGTACATCCCTGTGACAAGGTAGTCACCACGAGACATGATCGGTCGTCCTAATCATTTCACATTTCTCATATGATGTGCCATGCAGGTCCAACATTGGTTGGGATTCTTCCGTATGCCGGCTTGAAGTACTACATCTACGAGGAGCTCAAGCTCAAGATTCCTGAGGATCATCATGATTCAATCGCGATGCGCCTCTCCCTGTGGCGCTTTGGCGGGGTTGTTCGGGCAGACATTCACGTATCCGTTGGACGTCGTGAGGCGACAAATGCAGCTAACTCCGACATCGACAACAACCAATCCGATAAAATGCTCAATGTTTGATGTCTCCTTCTCCATGTCAAGAAAATAGGGAAAAAAGAAAAACTAATACAACATCAACATGCACATCAACTCTGTCCATCAGGCTCAACAATGTTTGCTGCATTCAAACTTTCAGGCTGAGAATGTAATACTGGGCAATGCCTGGTTCGAGAACACTGTAGAGGGGCTTTCGAACATTGTTTGCAATCAAGGGTGGAGACAATTATACACCGGTTTAAGCATCAATTACATCAAGGCAAGCTCTCGTTACCGCTAATCTGGAACGCCAATTTGCTATTTTAGCAAGTCTGGTGCTAATCAATCCATTCGCGCAGACTTTTATAGTATGAAGAGTGGATTACATATTTCGAATGCAAGCACATGTACTTGCGATGAATAGTATAGTTTCGAGCTGAATATTCATTGTTGGAGAAAGATACGATTTTATCTTTAACCTTGATTTGAATTGATTTAATCAAGGATACTCGGAGATAAAATAGGAGAGTGTAATCGCTGTAATCTTGTTTATTCTTTTCTTTTTTGGATGATAAATGCATATATGTACAAAGTGAAGGAAGAGAAATAAAGACAACAAAAATTGCCCCAAAATACGTCTTCATCATTCTTTTTTTTTAACATGGTATCAAAGCCCTAGGTTTTGATCCTTGGGGTACTGTACGTCAATCATCAACTATGGCGGTTCTGATTGGGCTTGCTTTCTCTCTCTATTACGCCGTCCGGCGTGCGTCTTACCCGATCTTCTTCATCTTTGATGCACGATTGAACTTGGATCCATATCGGATCAAAACCCTATCGAAACAATGATTCCCCACCAGAACCAGGGGGGGAATTCGACCACGGAAGCTCTTTTGGAGAATCTGACTGCCAAATTAACTCAGATTCTCACTCAGAACCAGACGAACCCTCCTCTTCCATCACCAACTTTGCAAAATGATTCGGTTTCTTCTCATATTTCGATTAAATTGGATGGAGCCAACTATGGATTGTGGTCTCAGGTTGTCAAGATGTACATCACCGGCAAAGACAAACTGGGATATATCAATGGAGACTTTCCTCAGCCACTGCCTACAGATCCCGGCTTTCGAAAGTGGAAAACAAAAGACTCGACTGTGAAAGGATGGCTTATCAACTCCATGGATTCAGCGTTGATTGGCAATTTCATTCGCTTCCCAAAAGCAAAATCTGTTTGGGATGCAGTTGCAACAACTTTCTTTGACGGAACGGATGCCTCTCAGGTTTATGACTTGAAGAGGAGTGTTGCTCGGATGCGACAAGGTGGAGAATCAATTGAGGCGTACTACAACAACCTGCAAGGTTTGTGGAGAGAAATTGATTTTTTTGCCGCCCGAATCCGATGGTTTGCCCTATTGATATCGAGCGATATAATTTAGCTATTCAGGAAGATCGAGTCTATATCTTCCTTGACGGGTTGGATGACCGCTTGGATAAAGTTCAAGCGGATGCGCTTCAAATGCAGCCTTTTCCCACAGTTGAGTAGGCCTATGCTCGTGTCCGACGGGAAGACGTACGGCAGAGTGTGATGCTAGCACACGGAGATACCACACACTCGTCTGCAGCTATGGTGTCTCAAGGAGGCAAGACGGGATTGCAGATCTTCGACCGAACTCGGGATATTCCAGCATTACAAATGACAAAGCCAGGTGGTTTGACAAGGGGAGGTCGACCGGGTGGAGCATTGAGAAGCAAACCTTCCTCGACAGTAGTTGGTGGCTGCTCTAATTGTGGGAGTGCGAAGCATACCCGGGAGACGCGTTTCAAATTGATTGGGTATCCTGATTGGTGGAAGGAGCTGAAAGCACGTAAACAAGTAGAGATTGCAACGAATGGTGAAACAGGGAAGGCATCACTTGTTACCGGAGACGCTTCCGTTATCACTGATGCCACAGGTAGAATCAAACAGTGAATCAATCACTGGAGGTGAAGGTAATTATGGTCATGCTTTCATTAGTAATTTTCGAGATAAATGTAGTTAGTGGATTATTGACTCAAGTGCAACAGATCATATGACCTTCAAAACAGATGATTTTATCAGTTATACTAAACCTAGGCGGCAAGATATTTCAAATGCTAATGGATTGTATATCCAGTGACCGGGGCTGGAACCGTTGCTATTTCCTCTTCTATATCACTATTGAACACTTTGCTTGTACCATCTTTGTCCACGAAAATTAATATAAGTGGGGCAAGCGGCTGAAGATTTGAATTGTGTTATCTTGATGTATCCACAATTTTGTCTTTTTCAGGATATTCTCACGAAGGAGATAGTTGGGCATGGTACTAAGAGGGGGGCTCTATTATTTGGATGACTTCAGTTCTGGGAGGGTGCACCAAGTGCGAGGCTTATCTAGTAGCAAAGAGAAGCAAATCTGGCTATGGCATCGCCGATTGGGGCATCCTTCATTTGGCTATATGAAACATTTACTTCCTGAATTATTTTCCAGTTTACCAGATTCAGTTTTTCAATGTCAAACTTGTATTTTGGCCAAAAGCCATCATGTGCCATTTCCAATCAGTTTGAATAAGAGTAGCGTTGCATTTTCCTTAGTCCATTATGATGTTTGGGGGCCTTCTCCCGTTACCGCAGCTTCAGGATATCGCTGGTTTGTTATATTTGTGGATGATTGCACAAGAATGACTTGGCTCTATTTCTTAAACCATAAGGATGAGGTGGCTAATGTTTTTTGGGTTTTTCATAGAATGATGCAAACACAGTTTGGTGGAAAGTTACAAATTTTAAGAAGTGATAATGGTGGAGAGTACGTTAATGCGCAACTTAAGGACTATTTTCAAGAACATGGTCTACTGCATGAGACGTCATGTGCTCACACACCACAGCAGGATGGAGTAGCGGAGCGAAAAAACAGACATATTTTAGAGACCGCTCGTGCCCTTCTCACTGAAGGTCACGTTCCTAAAAGTTTTTGGGACAATGCAGTTGCAACAGCTATTCACCTCCTAAACCGAATGCCATCCAAGGTATTGGATTTCAAGACACCTCTGCAAGTGCTGTCTACACATGCTACCTTACCATCTATCTTGCTTATTTCCCCTCAAGTATTCGGGTGTGTTGCTTATGTCCATATTTCAAAAACTCACCGAACCAAACTCGATCCCTATGCGGTTCGATGTGTTTTCTTGGGATATGGTACACATCAGAAGGGTTATCGCTGCTATCATCCGGCTACTAAAAGAACCTATGTGACAATGGATGTCACGTTTGTTGAGTAAGATTTTTTCTATCCGAACACCAATTCTTCCTTTCGGGGAGATAGAGGAAGAAAGTGTGAATTGGTGGCAAGTTGGTGGTGTCATGTCTGGAGGACAGAAGGAAGTGCAAAAGGTGCAGCCCGAAAATGAGCAACAACCGGCGAGAATGTCGCCAGAAAATGAAAAGCAACTAGTGGAAAATGGTGACAATGAGCAAGTTTTGCAACCGACAGTCACGAATATACAAGAACAGCCTCCAGAACCGAATGTACAAGAACAGCTTCCTCTCTCTTCAGCACCCAATTCTGACTCATCTCCTGAGAATATCTCTGAGGTAATTTTCCCTACTACTACATCTTGTTTGCTTGATGATTCTGATATATCTGTGGGATATAAGTTACCCGACAAACATAATAGGGGCAAGCCTCTTGATCGATACTCACCTGATGTTGGGGGGAAGATATCCAAGTACCCTATTGCAAACTATGTTTCGACGAGGAGACTATCAAAATCATTGAAGGCGTTTGTGTTGAATGTATCTTCAATTCACATCCCAAGTGGGATGCAAGAGGCTTTGGAAGATCCTAAGTGGGTTCAGGCGATGGAGGAGGAAATGGAGGCGTTGCAAAAGAATAAAACTTGGAAGTTGATGAAGTTACTTGAAGGGAAGAAGACGGTGGGGTGCAAATGGGTCTTCACGATCAAGTATAAAGGGGATGGTTCCGTCGAGAGATACAAAGCACGGCTAGTAGCGAAGGGATACACGCAGACATATGAGGTAGACTATCAGGAGACGTTTTCCCCTGTCGCAAAACTTAACACTGTTCGGGTCTTACTGTCTTTAGCGGCGAATCTAGATTGGCCACTACATCAATTTGATGTTAAGAATGCGTTCCTTCATGGCGATCTGGAAGAAGAAATTTATATGAATATTCCATTGGGGTACACTTTTCCTTCACGGCCTGAATTGGTTTGCAAGCTAGAACGATTTTTGTATGGGTTGAAACAATCACCTCGTGCTTGGTTTGGCCGATTTAGTGCGGCGATGAAGAAATATGGGTACATTCAGAGTGGTGCAGATCACACATTATTCTTAAGGCGTTGTCAGGAAAAAATAACTGTGTTGATTATCTATGTTGATGATATGATTATTACAGGGGACGATCAGAGGAAATCTCTAAACTCCAACAAAGACTATCCTCAGAATTTGAGATGAAAAACCTAGGGGTACTGAAGTACTTCCTAGGAATAGTAGTGGCACGATCTAATGGTGGAATATTTCTCTCACAAAGGAAGTACGTGTTGGACTTATTAGTGGAAGTGGGGATGCTAGATTGTAAGCCCTTGAGACACTCGATTAGTTATGCGTAACCATAGACTTGGGGAGTATCCAGATCAGATACCAACTAACAAAGAAAGGTATCAAAGGTTGGTGGGAAAATTAATTTATCTGTCGCATACTCGACCTGATATTGCTTATGCTGTGAGTGTTGTTAGTCAGTTCATACATGCCCCTAGTGAAGATCATATGGATGCTGTAATAAGAATACTACGCTACTTGAAGGGAGCTCCAGGAAGAGGAATTCGTTTTTTGAAGAATGGACACCTTGAAATTGAGGGGTTTACGGATGCTTGACTGGGCTGGGAGTGTATCTGATAGGAGGTCAACTTCAGGATATTTTACTTTTATCGGAGGAAACTTAGTTACTTGGAGGAGCAAGAAGCAAAATGTTGTAGCATTATCAAGTGCGGAAGCAGAATTCAGGGGGATGCACAAAGGTCTTTGCGAACTTATGTGGCTTAAGAGATTAATGACAGAACTCGGTTATACTCCTATGTTTGAGATGAATTTGTTTTGCGACAACAAGGGAGCCATCGATATATCTCATAATCCTGCTCAACATGATCGTACAAAACATATTGAGGTAGATCGTCATTTCATTAAGCAGAACCTAGATACCAAAGTGGTTCGATTTCCATATGTAAAATCGGAAGATCAACTGACGGATATACTAACGAAGGCTGTATCGAGTAGGATGTTTTACAGTTCACTTGACAAGTTGGGTATCCAAGATATCTATGCACCAACTTGAGGGGGAGTGTTGGAGAAAGATATGATTTTATCTTTAACCTTGATTTGAATTGATTTAATCAAGGATACTCGGAGATAAAGTAGGAGAGTGTAATCGCCGTAATCTTGCTTATTCTTTCCTCTTTTGGATGATAAATGCATATATGTACGAAGTGAAGGAAGAGAAATAAAGACGATGAAAAAAATTGCCCCAAAATACGTCTTCATCATTCTTTTTTTTTAACATTCATATGCATATGTTTGGGGGATATTTTGTAGGTGGTGCCTTCAGTGGCCATTGGGTTCACAGCATATGATGTGCTCAAGTCTTGGATGCATTATTCAACCCAGCAAAACGCTCGTCACTCGTCATCTTCAAATGCACACAATCAAACAGAGAAATAGTCCTCCAACGACCGATCAGACGCGAAAGCGTTAGAGTCGATAGGATTCAAGGGTTGTGTTCTAGCCTTCTCATATTTGTTGTTGAAAATATGTCTCAAATTTTAATCCAAAGCAAAAATCTAAATATTCCAAATTGGATATTTTGTGGATCTCCGAAATTGAGTAACAGGAAATATACGGACACATCAATTTTATTATTCTCACGTTGGAGTCCGAATTGTGAAATAAAAGGACAGAAAAGGAAAGTCCTTTGTTGGACCTTTTGACCGCGGAAAGTGGACTTAAGTGAGTTTATTGATTGGGTCAATTATAGGAAATAAACAAACAAGGAAATCAAGGAAATTCCGTGCTTGAGTCGGTCAAAGAGAAGAAGAGGAAAGTTGACTTTATTGACCGCATTCCATTAGGATTGCATGGAATACCTTTCCAAGCTGGAGTCGGCCACCATTCGTTCACTTCTGGGCCATATAAGGGCTGTTCTTTTGCCGCAAGATTGGCACGACAGTAGTTGATCGTGAGTCTTGAAGTGCCCTTTCTTAGTGAGTGCTTGGTAGTGGGTTCGTGATTTTGTTCGTGAAATTACACTAAGAGTTCAAATGTTTGTAGCGATTAAATCTTGTGATAAGATTTGTATATAATTCCTTCTTGATATTGAAAGATTATTTTGTGAGGAATTGTGGGGCTAAATACTGCATGCGTTATTGGATGTAATTGGGACTTGGAAAATACTTAGAGTGTTTGAGTGACTCGAGTGTGGTTATAATCTCCGTTGTATCGCTTGATCTATAATGGAATTCTGTGCTGCTCTCCTTGTAGACGTAGGTCACTACAACCGAACCACGTAAATCTGGTGTTCGATTTATTTTCTTATTCTATCAAATTTATTGTTCGATCGCTTGGCTTCCGCAATAATTGGTATCAGAGCTAGACTTGGCTGAGTTGAAGTGAATCGATGGCGATAGATGAAGGGAAAGTGAGAATTGACAGATTTGATGGTAGGATTTTGGTTTCTGGAAGATGCAGATTGAGGATCATCTATATCAGATGAAACTGCACTTGCCCTTGTTTGGGGAGAAGCTAGAGACGATGAAGCAAGCTGATTGGGAATTGCTGGATAGACAAGCTTTGAGTGTTATTTGGCTAATGTTGGCACGTAACGTCGCGTTTAACATCGTGAATGAGAAGACCACTACGAGTTTGATGAAAGCTCGACATGTACGAGAAGCCCTCTGCAATTAATAAGGTCTAATTGATGCGACTTCTGTTTAACTTGAAGATGAGCGAATGTGCGTCAGTTGCAGATCATATCAATGAATTCAATGTGATCGTTAGTCAATTGAGTTCAGTTCAGATTGACTTTAAAGATGAGGTATATGTTTTGATTCTATTATCCTCATTGCCTGATAGTTGGAATACTACTGTTACCGTCGTTAGTAATTCCTCAGGGTCAACGAGTTTGACGTTTGATGGTGTTTGAGATTTAATTCTAAGTGAAAACATCCGTAGAAAAGAATCTGGCTAACATGTATCTACTAGTTTAGTAGGTGAAAATAGAGGAAGAACTGGTACACGTGTTAGTAGAAGTAGTATGAACTCGAATAGACGAAGTCAGTCTAGGACTGGTGGTGTTGTCTGTTGGAGTTGTGGCAAGAGAGGGCATCTTAAAAGGGATTGCCTTAAGCTGAAAAATGACAAGGGTAACGGAATTAGAGTTGATCCTGCGGATGATGTTGCAGCTATAGCAGACAGTAATTTGGATAATGCTGATTATGTCTTGTCTGTCATTGACGATTCGTCGTTTGGTGGATAGATTATGGATTTTGGTTGTTCTTTTTACGCTACACCAAATAGGAACTGGTTTACTACTTATCAGTTCACGGATAGTAGTAAAGTGCAGTTGAGAAACAAGGCTGAATGCGATGTTATTGGTGTTGGTGATGTCAGAATCAGAATGCATAATAGTATTGTGAGGACATTGACTAGCATGAGGCATGTTCCAAAGTTGAAGAAAAATCTAATATCCTTGAGTGCCCTGGATTCAGCTGGGTGTTGGTATTTTTCAGAAAATGGAGTTCTGAAAGTTATTCGAGATGCCTTGGTGATAATGAAAGGAATCAAGTATAGTGGCATGTATGAGCTTCAAGGTGAGATAGTGACGGAATTCGCTGTGGAGACATCGGATGCATTTGTTCGAGAGTCTGAATTGTGGCATATGTGTTTGGGGCACATCAGCGAGAGAAGCCTGAAGGTTCTAAGCGAAAGGAATTTGCTATGTGGTTATGTTGCTGACGAATTGAATGTATATAGGTGCTGTGATTTAGATCAATAGTGGAAAGTGTAGTTCAGTGCGGTTATCAGAGAAACCACAGAAATTGCAAAAGTGATTCACTTGGATGTTCGCAGGTTGTCGCGGTTTCCTTCGAAGAAGAGTGCCAGATTTATGCTAACAGTTATTGATGACTACTCGAGGAAGACGTGGGTGTTTGTGCTAAGGCACAAGTTTGATGCTATTGTCAAGATCAGGCAGTTAAAAGCTTTGATCAAAAAGGAGACTGGTAAAACGATCAAGCAGGTACGGATTGACAGTAGTATGGAGTTTTGCTCGAAGCTATTAAACGAATTCTGCATAAAGGAAGGCATAGTGAAACACCGTACTAGTGCCATTGAACCACAACAGATTGCAGAATTGATGAGCAAAATATTGCTAGAGACGGCCCATAAAATGCTCTCTAGTGCTAATATGGCTAGGAGATTCCTGGCAGATGCGCTTAGTACGGTGAGCTACATGAAGAATAGATCCCATTGACTGCGATTTGATGTCAGACTCTCAAAGAAGTGTGGTCAGATAACATTTCTGATTATTCAATTCTTAGAATATTTGGTTGTCCATGTTATATTCGAGTTAGTGATAGTAAGCTCGATAGAAGGACAAGAAAGTGTATGTTCCTAGGTTATGCACAAGGTGAACGAGACTATAAGTTGTGGTGCCTGAAATTAAATTTACCTATTATCAGCAGAGAAGTTATATTTGACGAGTCTCCAATATTTCTGGCTAGGAGTGTTAATAGCAGTGTTTATACGGATCTGGATGGTGTTCAGCTTTAGGTAGAGTTGTAACCAGAAACTCCTGAGATAACGGGTATTAGCGAAGTAATCGACACGGATAGTGCTTGTAGCAAGGTGGAGCCTATTGAGCCAACAGTTGCTGTAATTGCTGAACTTGATAAGGTGTGTATTCGATCTCCAAATAGATATGGATGCAATGATGGTTTTGCTTTATCTGCAATTGAGGAAGTTGTGTCGGAAAATCCTTATGGAGCAGTTAAAGGTGCATGTGGAGTTAGTGTTCTGATGAGGTCTATGGCTATGGCGAAGTTCAAGCGAGGCTTGAACTTGAAAGACATTTGTGGCGATTGAGCCCATTGGGGGATGTGGGAGAGTAGTAGCGAAATTCGAATTCTATCAAAGCGATTGTTACTTGGCTCAAACGTTGAGCCAAGGTGGAGATTGTTGAAAATATGTCTCGAGTTTAAACTCAAAGCAAAAATCTAAATATTTCGAATTGGATATTTTGTGGATCTCCGAAATTGAGTAACAGGAAATATACAGACACATCAATTTTGCTATTCTCACGTTGGAGTCCGAATCGTGAAATAAAAGGACAGAAAAGGAAAGTCCTTTGTTGGACCTTTCGATCGTGGAAAGTGGACTTAAATGGGTTTATTGATTGGGTCAATTATAGGAAATAAACAAACAAGGAAATCAAGGAAATTCCGTGCTTGAGTCGGTCAAAGAGAAGAAGAGGAAAGTTGACTTTATTGACCGCATTCCATTAGGATTGCATGGAATACCTTTCCAAGCTGGAGTCGGCCACCGTGTGTTCACTTCTGGGCCATATAAGGGCTATTCTTTTGCCGCAAGATTGGCACGACAATAGTTGATCGTGAGTCTTGAAGCACCCTTTCTTAGTGAGTGCTTGGTAGTGGGTTCGTGAAATTACACTAAGAGTTCAAATGTTTGTAGAGATTAAATCTTGTGATAAAATTTGTGTATAATTCCTTCTTGATATTGAAAGATTATTTCGTGAGGAATTATGAAGCTAAACACTGCGTGCGTTATTGGGTGTAATTGGGGCTTGGAAAATACTTAGAGTGTTTGAGTGACTCGGAGTGTGGTTGTAATCTCCGTTGTATCGTTTAATCTATAGTGGAATTCCGTGCTGTTCTCCCCGTGAACGTAAGTCACTACAACCGAATCACGTAAATTTGGTGTCCGATTTATTTTCTTATTCTGTCAAATTTATTATTCGATTGCTTGGCTTCCACAACATTTGTTGTAGAGGCCAAAAGTGTTGCTCATAGAGAAATTTGAATAGCAAGTACCAGGACCGAATGGCCAGAACATGGGGTCTGCGGTCGATGTAAAGCGAAATTTTTCGAGAGCAATACTCTCGAGTCTAAATCATGTTACATGAGAATCGATATCGGAATATCGTTTATCTTTAGCCGGTCCTTTTTAGCGAAGGCAAATCAAACCTAAAATCACGTACGTAATTGCTCTAAGAGCCTGAGAATGTGTTGTCTAATAGAAGGCCTCCAAGCCTTTCTCTTAAAGAAAAAATTGTAGAGGTGTGTATTTTTTTGTTATTTTCTTGGCTATTCTTTTCATGAAATAAAGCTTTCAGGTGCCAGAAAATTAGGGAAGATTGATCGAAAAATAATTTAACTATGAGGGTTCGACTATGCTGTGTCTGTGGATTTTTTTTTTTAGCGTTCGACTATGCTGTGTCTGTGGATTTTTTTTTTGGCTCACCCTTTGTCAACGATGAGTTAAATAATCAAAAGAAAACAACCTCGAAATGCATTTCCTAAATTAATAATGGTCAGATTTACCTCAGAGTCGTAAATTACATTGAATAGACCGAAAAAAAAAGAAAAAAATTATCCAATCAGTCATTAACTTATTATACGTATATTCATTTAGTCTTAAATTAAGTAGTTATTTCGATCAATTTTTGCTGGAAATCGCAACGTGATAGTACGGTCATCGCCGGCCTTGGCATACTGTCACGTCAACGATTTCCGGCAAAAATTGGCTAGAAGGACTATATTGGAATTATGCAAAAACGTTTATGACTAAATTGATAAAATTGAAAAGTTTAGAACTGAATTGAAATCCATATAATAGGTTAGGAATTGATTGGACAACTTCCCCGATTTGAAAACGAGAAACCGGTCAAAAACTTCCAACTCAAGATCGCTCTTCATATTTCTACCAAAAAAAAAAGATGACTCTTCATACACGAGTAGGCTCAAACGACAATACCAATGATCATCCTCAGGTGAGCTCCACAAGCCTAGAATATCAAAACGCAAGCAAATACACCGGCTCTGTAGAAAAGATGTCAAGTCACAATGGCGGTGGCTATGTAAGGTTCAACCTCTCGTCCTCAAAGATGTTAAGTCACAGGGGCTGTGATCATGCAACTTGCTAGTCTCTGTTTTTTCTGCAGTTGATGATGATATGCACTTCCTCAGTAATGCTAATCTCATCCGCTTTTTCTGTTGACTTTTCAAAAGTTATATCAAACTGTAGGAAACTCCTTTTCCTTAGCCATCTCATCAGGATTCTTGACAGACTAATTGAGCTCAGATGACATTAGTCTTCGATATTGTCCATTTTTCAACGATGAATCGTGTGCTTTGTTTCAAATGTGGTGTTCTTATTCTCCTGACCTGACCTGGCCGTGTTCCACCAATATCAACTTAACAAACACGGCATCTTTATGAACGCTTTCTTGCGTGTAAGAAAGTGGTCTTTTGACCGTGAGCCCATAGTGGAAGACCGGAATGGCCGTCTTCGCTGTTCAATGACTACTGAGTCAACACCACTTATTTCAACCTTCTCTTTATTTCACCATTGAGGCACTTATTGATGTACTCATGATCCGGACTTTGTTGCAGGAAAAATTAGTGAGGGGGAAAAAGAAGAGAAGTGCTTCAAAAAGTTGTCCCGAACATCGTCTGTTAGCACCGATCCTTCCTCTGGTTTCTTCTTGCCTTCCTTCCATTTCTACCGGCTTCCTTGGGCTTTGAGTCATGAAACTCGTAAGCATTAGTTCTGCAAAGTTTCTGTCGCGCCACTTGCTTCTTGGTATTGCTCTCGCACTGTGCTTTAACCAAGTCTCCTCCACCACCAACGAAACAGACAGACTCGCTCTGCTTGCATTTAAGGCCAGCATAACAGAGGATCCTTTTGGAGTGCTCAACTCATGGAACAATACCATTGGATTTTGTCAGTGGTATGGCATTTCGTGCGGCCAGAGACATCGGAGGGTCAAAGTCCTAGACTTGCAATCACAAGGACTCTCTGGATCAATCTCTCCTCATATTGGGAATCTCAGCTTCCTAAGGCAAATGCGGCTCCAAAACAACAGTCTCGATCATGAAGTCCCTAAGCAAGTGGGCCAGCTACGGCGCCTTTGTGAATTACGACTAGACAACAATTCATTGGTCGGTGAAATTCCCAAAAACATATCATCTTGCTCTAATCTTGTCAGCCTCTTCCTTCAATATAACCAACTAACCCGGAGAAATTCCTGCGGAAATTGGTTCATTATCCAAGCTACAGATTTTAACTTTGTACAGTAATCATCTCACCGGGAGTGTGCCTTCCTCAATTGGCAACTTATCGTCACTAGAGGGACTATATTTAACCCTGAACAACTTGGGCGGGAGCATTCCCCAAGTTCTAGGCCACCTGACGAACTTGCAAGTCATTGCCTTTGGAGGAAACATGTTGTCAGGTACTATTCCATCTTCGCTACTCAATCTTTCTACGCTACTTGTGTTTGATGGTGGAAACAACCGGATACAAGGGACTCTTCCTGCGAGCATAGGCATCAATCTCCTAGATCTTGAATTTTTTTGGTGTTACCAGGAACCAACTTGAGGGGCCGATTCCTCCATCGATATCGAATTGCACAAAGCTAAATGCTCTACAACTTAATGTTAATAGATTTTCCGGGAAAGTGCCATCTTTGGAAATTTTGTATGAGCTTGGAACGCTTCGAATTTCTGCTAATCAGCTCGGAAGTGGGAAACTTGAAGACTTGAGCTTCCTTTGCTCATTAACTAATAGCACCAAATTGCGGCATGTGTCTATTAGCAGGAACGAGTTTGGTGGGGTGTTACCCAAATGCATAAGTAATTTATCCACTACTCTTACATGGCTTGATGTAGAACAGAACCAGATATCTGGTGAAATTCTAGAAGAAATCGGGAATTTGGTCAACCTAAACGCGTTATCGATGTCTCTCAACCAGTTTTCAGGTGTCGTCCCCTCAAATTTGGGGAATCTACAAAATCTAGCAGGACTGGCTTTGAGTGATAACAACCTAGGAGGGACTATCCCATCTTCTTTAGGAAATCTAACCAAGTTGATTCAACTAGATCTTGGTAGCAACTACTTTCATGGGCAAATTCCGCCACATCTATCAAATTGCCGGTCTCTTAATCTACTTGTTCTGTCTAATAACAATCTCGGTGGTGCCATACCCCCACAACTTATAGGCCTCTCATCATTAACAATTCTTTTGAACTTGTCTCGTAACCATCTAACCGGGTTCTA
>JAMXDD010000006.1:29765958-30074901 GCA_024733475.1 Syzygium grande | reverse complement strand
TTAGCCATGAATTTCCATAAAAAAAAAAACAAATTCAATTTTTTCTAAAATTCGTTTTAAGCAAAAATCCGTAGCTAATTTGCCCGCCGGATTTTAGCCACGAATTTCAAAAAATAAATTTTTTTTTCCTTTTTATAAAATTCGTGGCTAAAATCCGTGGCAAATTGGCCATGGATTTTTTAACTAATTTCCAAAAAAAAACTATCAAAAATTCAATTTTAAGAAATAAATGGCTAATTAGCCCGCGGATTTTTGCCACAATTTCAAAAAATAATTTTTTTTTTTTTATAAAATTCGTGGCTAAAATCAAGTGGCCAAATTAGCCACGAATTTTCAAAAAAAAAAAACCTATCAAAAATTCAATTTTAAAAAATTAAGTGGCTAAAATCCGTGGGCTAATTTTGCGGAATTTGCCACAAATTTCATAAAAGAAAAAAATTGAATTTTTGGAAATTCGTGGCTAAAATCCATGGCTAATTAGCCACGGTTTTAACCACGAATTTATATAAAAAAAAAAAAAATCAATTTTTATAGAAATTCGTGGCAAAAATCCGGGCTGATAATAATTGATTTTTATCCGAATTTCTATAAAAAAAAAAAAATTCTATTTTCTAAAATTCGTGGCAAAAATCCGTGGCAATTAGCCACGGATTTTTGCCACGAATTTCCATAAAAAAGAAAAAAATATTCGATTTTTATGAAATTCGTGGCTAAAATTCGTGGCTAATTAGCCACGGATTTTAGCCACAACTTTCCATAAAAAAAAAAAAAAATTCGATTTTTATGATATTCGTGGCTAAAATCCGTGGCTAATTAGCCACGAATTTCAAGGAAAAAGAAAAAAATTCAATTTTTAAGAAATTCGTGGCAAATAGCCACGGATTTTAACCACGAATGTCCATAAAAAAGAAAAAAAAAAATTTTTTTGAAATTCGTGGCTAAAATCCGTGAAAATAAATTAACCCGGATTTTTAATACAATTTCCATAAAAAAAAAAAAAAATTCAATTTTATAAAATTCGTGGCAAAATCCGTAGCTAATTTGCCACGGATTTTAGCTCTAAATTTTATAAAAAGGAAAAAAATTCAATTTTTCTATAATTCATGGCAAAAATCCGTGGCTAATTTGCCACGGATTTTAGCCATGAATTTCAAAAAAATAATTTTTTTTCCTTTTTATAAAATCCGTGGCTAAAATCCGTGGCAAATTGACCACGGATTTTTGCCACGAAATTCCAAAAAAAGCCTATCAAAAATTCGATTTTTACGAAATTCGTGGCTAAAATCATGGCAAAAATCCGTGGCTAATTTGCCACGGATTTGAAATCATAATTTCAAAAAAAATAATTTTTTTTTCCTTTTTATAAAATTCGTGGCTAAAATCCGTGGCAAATTGGCCCGCGGTTTTTGCCACGAAATTCAAAAAAACCTATCAAAAATTCGATTTTTACTGAAATTAAATTAAAAATCCGTGGCTAATTTGCCAAAATTTTATAAAAATAAATTTTTTTTTTTTATAAAATTCGTGGCTAAAATCCGTGGCAAATTAGCCACGGATTTTTGCCACGAATTTCCAAAAAAAGCCTATCAAAAATTCAATTTTTAAGAAATTCGTAGCTAAAATCCGTGGCTAATTTGCCACGGATTTTTGCCACGAATTTCATAAAAAGAAAAAAAATTAAATTTTTGGAAATTCGTGGCTAAAATCCGTGGCTAATTAGCCCCGCGGTTTTAGCCATGAATTTCTATAAAAATAAAAAAAATTCAATTTTTCTAAAATTCGTGGCTATGGCAAAAATCCGTGGCTAATAGCCACGGATTTTCCATACGAATTTCTATAAAAAAAAAAAAAAAAATTCAATTTTTCTAAAATTCGTGGCAAAAAATCCGTGGCTAATTTGCCACGGATTTTAGCCACGAATTTACATAAAAAAAAAAAAATATTCGATTTTTATGAAATTCGTGGCTAACATCCGTGGCTAATTAGCCACGGATTTTAGCCACGAATTTCCATAAAAAAGAAAAAAATATTCGATTTTTATGAAATTCGTGGCTAAAATCCGTGGCTAATTAGCCACGAATTTCCAGGAAAAAGAAAAAAAATCAATTTTTATAAAATTCGTGGCAAAAATCCATGGCTAATTTGCCACAGATTTTAGCCACGAATGTCCATAAAAAAAAAGAAAAAAAAATCGATTTTTATGAAATTCGTGGCTAAAATCCGTGGTTAATTAGCCACGAATTTCCATAAAAAAGAAAAAAAATTCAATTTTTATAAAATTCGTGGCAAAAATCCGTGACTAATTTGCCACGGATTTTAGCCACGAATGTCCATAAAAAAAGAAAAAAAATCAATTTTTATGAAATTCGTGGCTAAAATCCGTGGCTAATTAGCCACGGATTTTAGCCACGAATTTCCATAAAAAAAAAAAAAATTCAATTTTTATAAAATTCATAGCAAAAATCCGTGGCTAATTTGCCACGGTTTTAACCACGAATTTCCATAAAAAAAAAAAAAAATCGATTTTTATGAAATTCGTGGCTAAAATCCGTGGCTAATTTGTCACGAATTTCCAAAAAAAAAATTTAATTTTTATAAAATTCGTGGCAAAAATCCGTGGCTAATTTGCCACGGATTTTAGTCACGAATTTCCATAAAAAAGAAAAAAAAGTCGATTTTTATGAAATTCGTGGCAAAAATCCGTGGCTAATTTGCCACGGATTTTAGCCATGAATTTCATAAAAAGAAAAAAAATTTGAATTTTTAGCCACTGATTTTAGCCACGAATTTCCAAAAAAAAGCCCGAAAATTTTTTATTTTTATGAAATTCGTGGCAAAAATCCATGGCTAATTTGCCACGGATTTTAGTCACGAATTTCATAGAAAAAGAAAAAAAATATTCGATTTTTATGAAATTCGTGGATAAAATCCGTGGCAAATTAGCCACGGATTTTTGCCACGAATTCCCAAAAAAAGCCCGAAAAATTTGATTTTAGAGAAATTTGTGGCGAAAATCCGTGGCTATCGGCCATGTAGGGGTTTACTCCCCAGCTATATTGGTGTCCGGCTATCGGCCGTGCGGGGGTTTCCTAGGTTACAAAAAAAAACAAACAGTATATAGCAATAATAATATTCAACAACAATAATAAATATATATGACAACAACAATAAACTTTTGTAATAATAATAATTACGACATAATTAGTAAAATGTCTCAAAAATCTAAATCTTCATCTTCATCTTCACCTTCGTCTTCATATCTTGAGCATCATCCTCATCCTCATCGTCCTCATCATCCTCTGTTTCAAAATCTGATTCTGCAACACCTTCTAAATTTGATTCGCGAATTTCAGTTACATCTACATCTATCATTGCTCCACATGGATCTCGTAGAGTAGGAATGTTATATTCCTCAGTTTAAACCGCGTTACATCCCACCAATCAGCTTTGTCACGTTTCAAACTAGGATATGATGCATAATATACTTGAATTGCTTGTTGTGTCAACACAAATGGTTCATATTTCTTATACCTTTTCTTGTAATTTATTTCAACCAAATTAAACTTCGTATGCACCTTCATTCCTTTGACGAGGTCGAACCACATGCACTTAAATAATACAACCCGCATTAATGATATGGGGTACTCTATCTCAATGATTTCATCCAACAAGCCATAAAAATCATCTTTTGAACTACCACAATTGGATGACCGAACACACACACCACTATTCATTGTGGCTTTTCCCATTTCCATATGCTTGAGTGTGAAAATTATACCCGTTTATGAAATATCTGGCCAAGTTCGTATGCTTGCCTGTGGACCCCATGACAGATAATATAGCAATCCTTGCTCTTCAACTTGATCATGATTATGGTGAACTTAAGATTACACACAAAAAATAAATAATATATGCAACTTACATATGTTTTGAACCATGCTACAAATTGTTCATCGCACAAACGGTCGAACTCATTTAGTGGTAGTCCATACATTAAAAAGAAAAAGAAAAGGAAGAAAAGGAAGAAAGAGGAAATGATGGGGGTAGGTGGTGTCAGGCGCATGAGGGGGACCAAAAAAGTGGAAAAGGGTAGAGAGAGAGAGAGAGAGAGAGAGAGAGAGAGAGAGGAAAAGTCAAATCGCAATAATTGCCATCCAACGGCCACGATTCGAATTAAAAAACAATCTAACGGTCCCGAAAAATTATAATTAATAATTTAGGATTTGCCCAAATGGTATTAATAAAAACACACTGCGAGAGAGGTCTATCACTCCAAATCAGCACCCGGTCAAAAATTCACTTTTCACCTATCCCGAGTAATATCGTGGCTGGACACAATAATATCGACACCATCCAATTAAATTCGTCCCAGAATTCCGAGAAATTCGACACCAAAGTTCGATCTCTAAATAACGGCCAAATCCATCGCTAACTCCGTTGCAAATTAGCTACGAAGAATTTTTTATCACGAATTCCGTTGCAAATTAGCGACAAAATGTTTTTTTCTTCGCAAATTAGCAACGGAAAAAAATTCGTCGCTAATTTTAAATCGCAAATTGACCACGAATTTTTTTTTCGTGGCAAATTCCGTCGCAAATTGGCCATGAATTATTTTTTGGTGGTAAATTCCGTCGCAAATTAGCCATGAATGTTTTTTCATGGCTAATTTCGTCGGAAATTAGCCACGATTTTTTTTCCTGGCTAATTTCGTCGCAACTTAGCCACGATTTTTTTTTCGTGGCTAATTCCGTCGGAAATTAGCCACGATTTTTTTTTCGTGGCTAATTCCGTCGGAAATTAGCCACGATTTTTTTTTCATGGCTAATTCCGTCGGAAATTAGCCACGATTTTTTTTTCCTGGCTAATTCCGTCGCAACTTAGCCACGATTTTTTTTTCGTGGCTAATTCAGTCGCAAATTAGCCACGATTTTTTTTTCGTGGCTAATTCCGTCGCAAATTAGCCACGCATTTTTATCGTGGTAAATTCCGTCGCAAATTAGCCACGAATTTTTTTTCGTGGCAAATTCCGTCGCAAATTAGCCACGAATTTTTTTTCGTGGCTAAATCCGTTGCAAATTAGCCACGAAAAAAAATTCGTGGCTAAATCCGTGGCAAATTAGCCACGAATTTTTTTCGTGGTTAAATCCGTCGCAAATTAGCAACGAAAAATTATTCGTCGCAAATTTTCGTGGCTAAATCCTTGTTTTTTTGTAGTACATTTTGCTTAGTTTTTTGAATTTTCATATTTATTTTCGTTTCTTCTTTTCTTTCCCTCTTTTCATGTTAGTGTTAAAATTCTTTTCTCCTTCAACACCAGCCCCATTTTGAACACTTCACCGAATCTTACAGGAGCTAATGGACCAGCGCGAGATGACCCAGTGGCTTCTTCTCTCCGGCGCCTCCCGACGTGGCACAACAATATCCGGCTAAAGCTGATCCGTCGCTGCACGAATTGCGGTGTGGCATCAAAGCACGGCAACGGAGGGTGAACCCTTCGAATTGCTGGCAAATAGAGAGAGAGAGGCTGACCGAACAATTCTCCGAGGACCGCCGCCGTCTCCGTCGTGATGATTACCATTTCCAGCTCTGACGAAGCCCTAATCGAAGCAGACAAGGGCAAGCATTGGTCTCTGTGTATGCAATTGGAGTTTTTGCTTCACTGTTTGTTGTGAGCTCAAGGGAAGAGAAGCCGCTCGGTGTGGCTGTGAGAGCCTCTCTTGTTCTTGGAGGCCAGCAAAATATGTTTGTACCTTAAAAAAATATTTAGAAAAAAGGGCATGTTTTGTGTAAAATTTCTCCACGTTATATCGTTGGTCGTGACACATGTAACGACCAACGATGACTAGATTGTAACGTCCGAAACTTTGAGAAAGACTTAATCGAGGGTACCTGATTACCTTATCAATCGAAATTTAAGACCCCTGTTGATTTAATTGAAATGTTTACAAGCAAATTTAAATCTGTCCGATAGTTTTACAATTCATCTTGCAATTTTCCTATGAAGACACATATGTGACTCATTTTGGGTAACATTAAGGTGTACAACTTTAGTAGTTCTGGTCAATACACCACATCATCGTATCTATCCTATATTTTCTCTCTAAGTTACGCCAACTGGTTCAAACTTCAGATAGGTATATCTTCTCGATCGAAGGAGTTTACTTGTGGGTGGATCCGACATTGCTATTTCTAATTCTTTTAATGACCATTTGATCTTTAGTTCGTCCTCTTTACTTTTAAGCGAAAGAAATCAAACCTCAAATCATGTACGTAATTGCTACAAGAATGTGAGAATGTGCCGTGCGTAATTGTTACAAGAATGTGAGAATGTGCCGTCATTTGCACAGCGATTAAATCTTACTCCCTTCAATATTGTTGGCATCGTATTTGCGCTAATAAAAGGCCTCCAAACCTCTCCCTTAAAAAAAATAGGGGATATGTTCATCAGAAGTCATAAAACTGGTCTTGAAAGTACAATTGAGTCCCGAACCTGATAGCATGCATGGCGCCGAAGCACAACAAATAGAGAGAGAGAGAGAGGGGGGAGGGAGGCCGACTGAACATTGCAACTTCATGTTAGTAGTAATCAATCGAATGAGTTCACTTGTGGCTGGATCCGAGATTGCAATTTCAAATTTATAATGGTTATATTTACCTCAGAGTCGCAAGCCACATTCAATTGAAATCAAGAAACATGTCAAAACTACCAACTCAAGATCGCTTGCAAACTTTCAGCTCTTTATAGAAAAGTCGGGTCTGATGACAGAACCAATGATCATCCTCAGGTCAGCTCCACAAGCCTAGAATATCAGTACGCAAGCAATTACACCAACTTTGAAGAAAAGAAAATGGAGAAATCTCCGTGTTTTTTTCTCTACGGAGGGATCAAGGGCTATACAGGGAAGGGCCGCACTTGCACTTCCAACCCTCGGGCTCGTAGTTGGTGTATTGGACCCTGACATGGGCGTGCCCGTTGTGGGTGGCCGGGACTTGCGCGGCTTCGCAGGGCGTGCAACCGTAGCACTTGTGCTCGCACCTCGGTGGGCTCGACCCGATCTTGCTCGCTCCCATTTGATTCCTATCTTCTTCTCCTTCTCGTTCACCGCTCCTGATCTCTTGCGCTCTGTCTGATAAGGTCCTTGGGTGCTTTGAAGATGGAAGTATCTCCGGATCGGTCTCTGCTCGGCCATTATTGAACATATGGTAAGACGGGGTCAGTAATGCTCGCGTTTATGGTGGATACGAGAATTCGATTCAGGATGAAGAAGATGTGTCGGGGCATCTAGATCTCACTAAAAAGATGACCATGACATGTGAACCGGGTTTCATCACAAAGGAAAGAGTGAAGAAAAGGTGAAGTTAGCTAACCAGTTTGATGAAGAGCAGCACCGTGACGATCATCACCATCACGTGCAAAGATCGAGCTTCTTGCGGAGACCCCACTCAGCAACTGCAGAACCAACACCAGCGCCACACGACTTCCCTTCATCATCATCCCTACTCTCTACTCCACTCTCGCTCTCTCTGTCTCGATCTCCAATGATGGGAATTTCTGATCTTTTCTTTCCCTTGCCTCGGCTAGCGATGATGAAGATGATGATTAGCAAAAGGGTCGGCTTCGATGCGGATGCGGAAGGCAGACGGATGATGACGATCGACAGAGTATATATCTACAACGGAAGTCGCCAAAAGAGCCCAGTTCCCGAAAAGCAATCAAAAGTTTCCCATGTCAAATATATTTTTCCTTGTAGTGTTTTGCTCTCTGAACCTGCTTCTCTGCCATTGGTGGGTTGGAGTGGAGATATCTTCTTTCCTTCTACAAGCAAAGTCGCTCTAGCTTACATAGCCGGGAAGAAAAGGCTGGGGGAGCTATCAGTTCCTCCTCCTCCATTTGACAACTCAAAAGCTTGTGAAATCAGCTCTCTCTCCCTAGAAGAAATCAAATATTTTTCCTTTCAACACAAGGCAAGTCAACTACTCTCTCTCTCTCTCTGAGATCAGTCTTAAAGATACTGTTCCATGGAAGAATCTTTTTCTGAGAAGCTCCCTGCAGGAGTTAACCTCATGAATAACCAATAAATCTCTGAAAGAAAGCAATTCGTATTAGCTGTTGTTTTGTGCTGTGGGCTTTAGAAATGGTGAAATGGGATGACTCCTTTTTATCTGATGGCTGTGGCCTTACTCCTATAACAGGAAGAAAGAGATCAAAAGTTGCAGACACCATTTATTCCTTCCACCCTCCTCCTGCTCAAGAAAAGAGAATCAGATCTCCGAGATAGGTCAGAAACTGCAGAGCTTTTCATATGATGGAGTTAGTTAAT
The DNA here is from genome assembly GCA_024733475.1 of Syzygium grande. NCBI lineage: Eukaryota > Viridiplantae > Streptophyta > Magnoliopsida > Myrtales > Myrtaceae > Syzygium > Syzygium grande. The sequence continues at coordinate 30,066,580 of JAMXDD010000006.1, read as the reverse complement.
AAAACAAAAGATTGGCGATTTCAATTCTTACTGATACAACCATACAAATGTGGGGTCAACTTTTTTTTCCTCGCAGGTTGGTAGGGGTAAAGCAATTCACTGGATAATGCCACCTTACTTTCACAGTAAATAAATATACTTTTAATTGGCCCACCCACATCCTTCTATTTTTATAAATTTTTCAATCAAATCTCAATACGCTAAATCCAACTAAACTCAATCGCCATGGTAATCTATCGAGCACTCCAAAATATGATGCGGATGAAATATTGTATGTCACGTCACCGCATGGACGAGCGTGGAAAAATTTAACTAATATAGGTTACACTGAAGTATGATGTGGATTAGATTTAGCTAATGTGGATACTCATGTGGATGTCCACTTGAACGTCCATGTTACGATACGACATTGTCCGACGGAGTACATGAATCGAACTTTAATCGGATTTGATGTTGGAGGGACCTGATTAGAAAATTTGTGCAAATAGAGCGATTACTTGATTGAATGAATTAATGGTATGGAAATTTGATTAGAAAATGCATGGACAAAAAAAAATTGGTTGCTTTCGCAATTTAGGTCAGCCAAGCCTCCTCCTCTCTTATTTCCAAAAAGAAGAAAAAAACGAATGGATGGCTTTATGCTGTTGGCCAAAATAGTTTTGAGGTGCTTGTAGGCAAAAGATGTGGCGAAGCAGTTTGGGGATGGAGAGCGATATAACGTTGTATCAATTGAGAGATTTTAGCAGGTCAGGAGGATCACCAGAGGATCTCTGTCAGATGATTGCCAATTGAAGATTTCCATAAATAAAGGAATAATTGGGAAAAGCCCACTGACATATGCATGTGGCAAAATTTTTTTGGAAAACATAAAATGATAGGAGTAATTAAAAAAAACAACACAAACTTTATCTGAGTGATAATTTTGGTTTGAACTTTTTTTTTCTTAATAAAAACTACCATCTTTTACTCTAGTATCAAACCTGTCCCCGTGATATCAAATTTTCAAATTGTTCGGGCGAGATTTTGAATTTAAGTGAAAGTTGATTATCTTTTTATGAGACAAAAAAAATGCAAGCTAGACTTATCATTTAAGGTAAAGTTGGTGCTTTTTTTTTTTGAAATTATGCTTAAAATGATATAATATTTCCTATTTTTTTTCCAGAATTTTCTGTTTGACATACCATTTTCCAGCATGAAGGTGTGAAAAATGCTGGGCATCAAAATTCAGAAAATGGAGTGAGATGGGCCTCCAGTTAAAAAGCAAATCTACGAGTGCCAACAATAAAGGCCCACGGTAAAAGCCCAAGCTGTTGGGTACCCCCCCCCCCATTGTCCTCCTTCCAGAGGCCCGGTTGGATGAGAAATTATTAGGTCTTTCATGAACATCGCGTAGATTCTTTCACTCAACAAATCGCAAAGCCTTAATCCACAATCGATACTAATGTCATCGCTTTCGCTTAAGAGACAGAGAGAGCCCATCGCCCAATCTTGACCATTACCAAACATGGCTCACTACCATCGTGTGGCATACATCTCACATCTCCAACAATTTTCGATCGGTAGGGTGACGACCTTGATTAGTGCCCTGCAAAGATCGATAAGGAGGGGTTCTCGATTCTCTTCGCGAGGGCTTACACTAGGAAGTAGATGGAACGAGTATGGTCTAAAGGCCCGTGATGGGAAATTTGATTGTGCAAATCGAACAAAGCGGAAGATCCCAATTCAAACGAAATGTTAAGAGGGGGGAAGAAGTGGTGAAGAACTCTAACAAGGGGCCCAAACAAAAGAAGGAAAGCAAAGAGAGATTAGACGGAACAACTGAAAAAAAAAAAAGGAGACGAAAAAAAAAGAGGCGGAGGAGGAAGAACGCTTTGGCTTTGCATTAAAGAGAGAAAAGAGAAAGTCAACAATAATGGCGGTGTCTCCATGGCCGTTACCGTTACAGCGTGCGGACCGTGCGTGTCGTTTGCCCCATCCCTTTTCCCGTTCGAAATTCGAAATTCAAACGTCTCTCTTCGTCTCTCCCTCCCTCCCTCTGTAACCAGCCAACTTCACGCTTCCATCTTCCCCCTTTCGCTCTCTCTTTTAGCTCGCGTCCTTACAACATCCTCGTTCCGATCTCGCACCTTGCGCAGCAACCGCCCCTCCTCCTGTCTCGCGGCTCCCTCTCGTTCGTTCGTTCGTTCGTTCGCTCGTCTTTCGATGGGCGCGTCGGGGGGCAAGTGGCTGAAGTCGCTCCTCCCTCACAGGAAGTCCCCACCCAGCAGCGATCAAGTGAGTCCCCACTCGAGCCCACCCTGCTCTCCTTGTCCCGTTTCGCTGTTGGGCGTGCTCGTGATGTTCGGGCCATGTTCGCGTGCCGCTCCGTCAGCCGAAAGAGTCTAATCTCCTTCACCCTAGCGATCGCGTTTCCCGGGGTTCAGATTGGGTGAAATGAGCTGTTTTCTTTTCCTTAGCATTTTAGGCCGTTTCCTTCTACTTCCGAGCTGAATCTCCGTTGCAAGGATACAAAAAGATGGTATTGAGCTATAAACAGTATGTTAGGGTCTAGATTTCTCGTGGTGATGACAGATTTAAGGGTACCCATTTAGTGTCCTGCGTTTGAAGCTACATGCTACTAGGCAACTGAATGGAGCCCGCATTTTGAGCGCAGTAACAAGGGCATTGGCACTTTTGGTTGAGTCGCATCTAGTCAAACTGTAGAGGGTCTCCGTCATTGTCCTCTTGCGAATTTTTGAATTGGGTATGTGTAAATGTCATAGGAGAAGGTTGTTGAGAAGGGAAAGAAGAAATGGAGGCTATGGAGGAGCTCCTCCGAGGGGATCGGGGTAATGGCGAAGGTATTGAAGGGGAGCCACATGGCGGCTTCGGAGCCGTCCGATTCCTCGCACGCCCTCGATGGTGCTGCATTGGCCGCTGCAATGGCTACTCTGCTTCGCGCTCCGCCCAAGAATTTTGTGGTCATCAAGCAAGAATGGGCGGCGATCCGGATTCAGACCGCATTTAGGGCATTCTTGGTAAATTTGTTTTCTTGATTCCCGTTCCTCTTTTTGAATCTTAGTTTCAAGCTTAATGAAGAAACGAAAAAAAAAAGAAACGTTGTTTTTATGAGTTTTGCTCTTGCTTTGCTATAGATCGCTGTTTGGTCCTGAGTGATCCTAGTATCAGGTGTTACCATGACCGTCTTTAGCTTAGAATCATTATGAATTATCTTTACTTTGCTTGCTCCATAAGAACCCAAGTCGTAGGGCGGATTGGCTTTTTGCGACTAGATATGAAGCAAACACTTTTGACCTATATCATATCAACTGTCAAAAAGCTTTGATGAAATCCATGTAGCTCTTCGAGGTCCTGAATCTGCATAATGCTAGATTAAAATTGATCTCCTTAAGCATGTTACTTGGCGCTTACAGAAATTGGAGAACGTTGCTCGTTTTCAGAATCATGAAGAATTCTCTAATTTGCTTACGGGTTTACCTTTTGCTAGCTGATATTTTGGGTTTACATGATCTACATTGTAGGCCAATAATTATTAGCTGGTGAACATGTTCGACCTGATTTATCAGCAAAGTTCCGTTAAAATTAGCATTTTCAATGCACTTGAAATCTGCAGTTGAATAAACAGTTCTTAGCAGCATCCTGCATGCTTTGTGTCTGAATCAACTCATGATCGTGTCGACCTGGTTTCTTCTTATCGTGCTGCTCCAAATATGCAGGCAAGGCGTGCTTTGAGGGCCTTGAGAGCAGTTGTCCGTATTCAGGCCATATTTCGTGGCCGTCAGGTCCGAAAGCAAGCTGCAATAACACTCAGGTGCATGCAGGCCCTTGTTCGAGCGCAAGCTCGCGTGAGGGCACAGTCTGTAAGAACATCTTCAGAAGGGCAAGATGTCCAAAATTTGTTTGGTGAACATTCTGATCAAGCAGATCCCTCTAAGCAGGCAGAGGTATAGGTTAAGTCCACTTTTACTAATCATGAAAAGATGGGACTCTTTTCACCTGATCAAGCAGATCCTCTTTCTTTCACTGTTACTTTGTCTGGGAATTATAATCAAATCTCAACGTATACTATGGTGAATTTCAGCAACGTTGGTGTGCTAGCCCTGGCACTCTGCAAGAAGTCAGGGCAAAGCTACAAATGAGACAAGAAGGAATCATTAAGCGAGAGAGAGCAATGGCATATTCCATATATCAACAGGTAATGGATTTGTGATTTCTATGGCAACTGTCTCCTTTATCCACTTACAATTGCATTCATTTTCTGAAAGTATGAAAGTATGCTGAACTCTTTGCACAATTTCATAATTTTGCATTGTTGAAGGATTCTCTGTGTCGGTCAATATTACTTGTTTTTAAAATATTTGTGCACCATAGTTGATCTCTTAATGCATCCGTTGTCTCAGCAATCAAGGTCAAGTGCCAGCCCAAATTCAAGGAAATACAAGTCTACACAGTCCCTCGGACATTCGGATAAGAGCAGCTCAGGATGGAGCTGGTTAGATCGTTGGATGGCAGCTAAGCCATGGGAGAACAGGTTGATGGAAGAAACCCACAGTAGACAATCGGAAACAACTGCCTTTTCTCGAAAAAGTCACGACCATCATGTCAGTAACCATTCATGTTCTTCTGAACATGATTTGGTTAGAGTGAGACGTAACAATATGACTACCAAAGTCTGTGCTAAACCTCCTTCCAGCGGTCAAATTACTGGCTCATCTTCAGATCCAATTTCAGAGTCCCTTTATGGTGAAAGCACAACATCAGCTTCAACATCTGCCTCTCTAACTCCAGTGTCTAAGGTGCTCATGGTGGAAAGAGGAGAGGAGACCAAAGTTTATAAACCAAGCTATATGAATCTCACTGAATCAGCGAAGGCTAAACAAGCTTGCAGATATTCTTATCATGATATGCAGAGACAACTAATGGAAGAGTTACAATTTTGTAACAAATCGATGGCACTTTGGAGTGGGGATACAAGAAGTATCTCTGGTTCCATTCAGTCAATAAATTTTTCGAAGGATCTTTACCCTCCTATACAATTGGAGAGACAAGATCGGGTAAGGAATCAACTTTATTGAATAGTCCATACGATGGGTTCAACGACTTGTTGTAAACTCAAACTGGTGAAGCTATATACAATGGCATCAAAGGACTTATTGATGCTGAAGATACAAACAAACTTTGTCAAAACAAATTTGGGACAGTTACAGGAGTGTGCCATGATAGAAATTTAGTATTGTGTTCATAGAAGTAGAATTACTTTTCCTTGAACTGGATGGAGATATTTACTGATAACTCGTGATTGCTGATTTCTGTCTACACCTTGTTTAAACATATCCTACTTTCTAGCTTCGTTTGTCAAAGTCTGTGCTGCAAAAAGTAAAGCAAGTTTGTGTTATGTGTGCACCTGTGAAGAAGTACATGATGAATGGGATTCACAGTTGATTTGCGCTGTGCTTTCGACTTTGAATCTGGTTGTTATTGTGAAGAGAAGTCTTCTCAATCTATAATTGATAGAGGCATGGTAAATTGAACAAAATTGGCAAATATTCTTACTCGTGTTGCTCATCCCAGTACATGAAGTTGGTGATTGTGCATCTGCAATAACCATTTGCTAGTATGATCATTCCAACCCAATCAGTCATCTCCTAATAGACTAATTAGTAATTAACTAGAGCCTGCAAAAAGAAGAAAACAGATTCACAAGATTTTCCTTACCCTTCTTGTGTTAGTTTTAAATCTATTGTTGAGGAGATTGATTAAGCCATTTTTAGCTTAAACGCATTTGAGAAGAAAGGACTCATTTTCTAATGTGAGGCGATATTGCAAGATCTTCAATAGAGAGTACAATCATTGCTGGAACTATCTAAATTCGTAGGCTGATGATCCATGGCAGGCATTTGATCACTCAAATTTAGGTAAAGAATAGCACGCATTGATGTGGCTCTGGGAGCTTTTGTTTCAAAATTCCGTTCTCGAATAACCAGAATTGATATTGGAAGCATTAGGACAGGAAAATAGGAACCTACATATCCTTTTATGAATGGCAGATCCCTGCTAGTACTAGCATTCTTGTGCACATTACTGTGGGTAGTAGGATTTTAACACTGTAATCTACTGGCCTTGATCCATAAGATTATTTAATCTGATAAATCACATTGGTAAAACTGATTACTGAGATGTTAAAGCCGTAAGGATGAGTTAAACATGCACAAGTCATGGTGGTCGATTATTGTGATTATTTCGGTGAACCATCCATTACGGTCCCGTCATTCAAGCAAGATGCTAGGACCACAGGCGTCGTTATCATCCAAACCTGATGTTATTGCGAGCTGTTTAATCATTGTATCTTAAAGCAATGACATGAAAAGGAAACCCGTAAAGCAAATAGGAAGAAAGAAGAAAGAGAAATCGGATGATCGAATAAGCAGTTGCAGTGTAAAAAGACCAGACAATGCAACAGTTCAGGGAAAATTGTCAAATTAGTCCTAAACCTATTGTGCGGCGGCCAATTCAGTCCTAAACCTTTTAAGTTTGCAAATTCAGTCCTAAACCTTTTTAAATTCTTGCTAATTCAATCCTTTCGACCAATTTTGGCTGGCTGGCATTAAGACGTGGCCACCGGCCGTCCGGTCAACGCTGACGTGACAATTTTTAATTATTTTTTTTTTGAATTTTTTTTTTTTTCTTCTTTTTTTTTTTGCTTTCTCCCCTTTGGTCGGGCCGGCGACCAACGACTGGCCAGAGGGGAGGGCAGCGAGGCCTCTAGCAAAGCTCGCCCCGTCGACCCTTGGTTGGGCAAGGCGAGGTCAAGCCTCGCCTAGATCTGGCCAAGCTCAAGCCTCGTTTGGTTGTTGACCTCAAGTCATGACCTAGGAGGCGGTGGTGGCGAGGTGAGGTCGAGCCTCACCATTGCGACCCAGGCGACGGCGAGGCTCGACCTCCTCGCCGCCGCGCCGTCGGGCTCGACCCCTGGCGCGGGTCGCAATGGCGGCGGTGAGGTGAGGTCGAGCCTCGCCATCGCCTAGGTCGCAACAACGAGGTGAGGCCGACCTCGCCGCCCGCCTGAGGCCTAAGGGTGGTGGGCGGGGCGAGCCGCCAGAGGCCTCGGCTGCCCCCCCCTAGCCGGTCGCTAGGACCAGCCAAAAGGGAGAAAGCAGAAAAAAAAGATTTAAAAGATTTAAAAATTAAAAAAAAAAAATTAAAAATTGCCACGTCAGTGTTGACCGGACGATCAAGGGCTATGTCGCAGGCAATTTGTCAAAATTGGCCGGAAGGACTGAATTGGCAAGGATTTAAAATGTTTAAGACTAAATTGATAAATTTAAAAAGTTTATGACTGAATTGATTGCAGTACAATAGATTTAGGAGTGATTTGACAATTTTCCCCAACAGTTCACAGGTCAATTTCACATTTGTTGAGGATTCATGGACAGCATCAGGAATCCGTTAGAGTTTGACTTCTCGAACTTGCATGCAAACGTTGTTTCCAGCAGGGATCACTGATTGGTCCCACGTGGGTCGCCGAGAGACCGAATAAGCAAAACGATCCGGACAACCCCGAAAAGCTGAAAACTTCCGTGATGTTCTTGAGTGCATGGGGTTTTGAAGTATAGTAGAGAGGAAAAGAGGGTGTGTATGAGATGAGACGGTTTCTTCAAAATTGAGTAAAATCAGTGAACTTTCTTTCATGGGGATGTTGCCATGAAGAGAAGGAAACAGAGTGTAGGGACAGTGGGGTTTATATTAACTTGGCGCATCTATTCTTGTATGCCATTTAATCAGTGGGGGCATTCTTGATTTGTTGCATTACCTTTTGAAGGCCAAAAGATATTCTCATCCTGCGTTTCTTTCATCTTCTTTACAAATCCCGGAGTGACTTGCTGTACCATGTCTTTCTGGCATAATTGGTGACCAGAGGAAAGGGAAAAAAGAGGAATCAATTTTTCAATCGACAGTTATCATCCTCTGTTATTGCTGTCGATTTAATGGATTCTCTGTATTTTGTCAAAGGTGAAATTTTTTTTCTTTTAAGGATGTCCTTTTCACAGCTGAGTTGTCCATCATTTTCATTATTCTCCTGAAGAAATGCCATGAATCGGGGCCAGAGCTCTCTTTCTCTCTCTCTCTCTCTCTCTCGCTGAAAGATGAGCTTTAATTTAACCATCATCAGTCCTGGATTTTCTAGTGTGAGATACTGAACCAATATAGACAGGAGATGGATGAATTGCATTCAGTAACAATCCTTATGCGGCTATGCTTGTATCATGTGCTCACTAGAATTATAAAGTCCAATGGTGTTTGCCTCTGATTAGCTTAATCAAGTTTGTTTTGAAGCACATACAAGTAGGCAAAGAAAAGATGCAAGGATCTTCTGGCTTTCATTGTAAAACATACACCTTTTATTTGCTACCATAATTTTCTCTTTGTTTGTAGCTTTCCATGCAGTTTAATAGTCTGGTTTCTAGATTTAGGTCTAGCAATGAAAAAGTTGTTCATTGTAGCTTTTAGTTATTATGTAGCATTTATTGTTGTTCTTTTGACCACCAACTTGATCCTCCTCCATCTTCACTTAATACAATCAAGCAGGTAGAATCAGGGAAAATTCCATATTATAACTGTAATATATGATATTGGGATACTGTGTCTTTTAAGTTTTTCAGAACCAAAGACATCATGCACGCAGAAAAAAAGAAGAATAGTTAAGTACTACTTAAAAGAAATAAATCCAGAAAGCTATGATAACATCTTTATATTTACTGTTTTCCCCAAGGAGCTAGATTAGGGGAATAATTCAAAATTTTGCTGTGTTGACAGATCATAGGATTTTCCTGGCTTTTAGATCATGCCATTTCATTCCAAGAACAACATATCATACCACTCAAGAAAAGCAAGAAAGAAGGAGAATATTCAAAAGAACGGGCAATTAAGCATTTGATTTGAATGAGGTCGGCTTTGTATTCGAATCACGATACCTCTCGCTCGAAGTAACTTGGGCCCACATGCCCTTCTCCGGATGGATCCTTACCCCATGCACGAGGATGATACAATTTGTAAATATTCACAAGTATTAGTGAGAGTCGAAATGCTTGAATAGCCCAGGTTATTAAAAAAAAAGAGGAAAAAATGAGCACTTGCATTGAAAAGGACCTATACCAAAACCAATCTTTACTCAAGAGAGGACAAAGAAATTTCCAATCTCATTCTTTCATGTACTTGCCTTTTGATTCCCAAGGACATGAGTGGGAAAAAACCAAGGAACTCCCACAGCTATTGTCCTGTAATGGCTCCACAAATAAAGCAAAAGGGGTCTGCTTGCATTGATTGTTGCATGGGCAACATTAAACCTAGAATCTTGTTTGGTCCCTTTATCTTCCGTCATAAGCGCACTTGCCTCTTCCTTACCCTTGTTTCACAAACAAACACACACCCACACACCAAAAGCAAAAATAAAAAAAGTTTATTCTCCAGCAAAGCTCTTTCTTGACAAGCATCCAGAAAAGCAAGTTGTATATTCTGTTAGCAACATATCCTGCTAAATATTCTGAACCTGTGCTTGTTTTGAGAAGAAGATGAAAAAAGATTCTGCACTTTGTCAAAAAAGGGGAACTGTGAAACAGTTTGTCTCTTGCTTCTCAGTGCATGGCCATCTAAATCACGTTTTGCATAACTATTTCATTGGAAGTTGCTTTACAATCAAATTTGCAAGACTTTTTTGGAAATCAAGGGACAAGGGGTTAAAGTTTTTAAGCTGGCATGCATCATTGCTGATTGGAAAAAGAAGCCAAATCATTGAAAGAGGAGATTGTACTTATTCATTTAAAAAAAAAAATTTGGGGGCTATTAATATACTTTGGGTATCATATAGCGAACCGGATCAATTACAGATTAGGTGGAAATCATATATAAAATGATCAGTTAATCGTAAGACTTTTGTAGGCTTGACATAATTTTGGAATACTATTGGTCCAATTTGTAATATTATCCCGTGGAAAGATGAATCCTAGATCTCTCCCATTATTAGTGTAGAAAGAATCATCCACAAGCACCGTCGACCAATATAGGATACATATAAGGAACAAGTTAAGTATAGTGACCACATACATCATATGCACCACACGTCATGAGGCTAATAAGACTTATATAAAAAGAGTGTCTCCATCGATATGAACTTCGCTAAGAACCGTACCGAATTGGACTATGCTGGTGTCTAAGTTATCTTCATTTGGGTGCGAATGGCCTGTCCCTTAGCAATGCCAAAATAAACGACAGCCCCGTAGAGAAAAGACAGAAAGCAACTTATTGTAGACAAGAAGGAATCTTCAAAACGAATGTGAAAACCCAGATGTCTCCTCCTTGAGAAATTGCATTTCGATAAGATGTTTCTGAGGCAAAAGCTTGATTGAAGATTCTTCAATCTCTCTCTCTCTCTCTCTCTCTCTCTCTCTCTCTCTCTCTCTCTCTCTCTCTCTCTCTCTCTCTCTCTAGATGTTTCCCAACGCGTGGTAAACGTGTTTCAGGAACAGTGTTAGATACCCAGTTATTTTCATGTGTGGTCGTAGATAGTGTAGTTAATCATTCAACCATCATTAACGTTGACACCAGAACTCATGTTTATTGTTCTCGAAATAATTATTTCCCGAGATGAAAACTTGGTGCCGTGGTGGAATTGCTTAATCGCCATATATCGCCGAGGGGTTTGTACAACGTGGATCTTCTATCTCCTTCGATATTCCCCTTTGATCCCTGAATAGATCTCAAATTCGATCTATGAGAGTGAAGTGAAGTGTTTACCAACGGTTAACATCTGTCGAGACACTGAGAAGAACATCGAGAAGGGGGTAGAAGATCTTCATTATGAGAGAAATGCTAAATAAGTCTTGTTTTTGGGGTCATTTGGTAATGTTCAAGCTTTCCTTTTGCTTTTTCAATATTGGTGGGAGTGGTTCTCACATATTGGATTAATTACGTCCATCTTGCCGATCCAATAAAGCTAGCAATCCACACAAGAAACAAAAAGAAGTAAAGAGGGATTAGGGTTTTTATTTTTCAAACCTTCGGCTTTCTGTAAATTTTACAAAATTCACCCTTGGACTTTAATTTAATCCGAAACATTTGAAGTCATTCAAAAATATTCAAGCATTGACATGCATAGTTGGACATGTATAGTGGCTTTTCAAATGGTATTTCAAAGCTTTGAAGGAGAGTGATAAATACTAGCAAAGTTTTATAAGGTTTGTTCTCCCTTTGAAATGACTAAAAGTAGAAAAAATTATGAAAAACTGCCATTGAAATGCAGATAATATCTCTCTGTAATCGAATGGCTTGCGTCCATGATAATGAAAGCAGCATTTCCTAATCACGCAATCTTAGCCTATAAAGCTTAGCTTCCCAATTCTTGGAAAAGGCCTAGGAATTTCAAGGAGGAGGGTCTTGTAATTAATAGGGATGGAGTCATGATTATTCCCAACTAACCCCCTAATTTAATCAGACCTCAGAGTAAAAAGAAGAATAAGAAAAAGAAAGAAACTGTCGTAATTTGATTGAAGGTTGTGATATAATTGTTAAGAGCATTTAATAAGATAATTTAAAATTTCTAAAGCACTTACTAGACACCTTGCAAGACAATCGCAGTATCCTCATGTTTATTACTTAACAAATGTCCTTGATAGTCGGTCCGAGGAACTCACAAGAAGTTGTCTTTTCATGATCCGCATAGCTTCTCAATGGTTTCTCCATCCGAACCAATCTTTGGATCTAGCCACAGAGGAGTTTGCTAACAGGTTACTCCACTTCTGGAATAGGCTACAAGAAACTTGTGGACTTTCCAGGAGAAAAAGGGAAGCAGCATTCTGTGCATGAAAATGGCACAACCCCTGATGGTGATTATCCAGATTGTGAACTTTGAAAGTCATGTATCTGATTCTGACATCATGTATCTTCTTCTACCGTTGCAAGATTGGATTTTGATTACCAATACACACACTATCCAGAAGCTTTAGCCATGGTGGTGCAAAATTAGGACATTTTTTTTTTAAGTTTGGAATTTGCATTGATCCTATTCCCTTTGGGTTCGGTCAAACCCTAGTCATATCCTTGTCACTGCTGTCGTCTCCATGATGGTCCTCATCAACATCAATTCTAGATTTTGGGAGAACACGCAATAAAGATCATCCAGAAACAGAAACACATTCACGGAATGGATCTTTCCTTTAATTCTTTTTTTTCTATTTTGCTTGTCGGACATTTATGAATGGAATTATGAACATCTTGAACCTTCATTTCCTCACTTCTCCTGTCCTTCCATTTTCCTGCTTAAGCAGAAGGTCTTGATTTAGCAATTGCATGGACCGCACGTTTCACCTTCCTTGCGATCGATGGTGATTAATCACGACAGAACTTTAATGTGCATGAAGCAATTTGCTCCATCATCGTATTCGAATTCCATCATAGGGGTTTTTTAAGCACCCGATGTGATGCTGATGTGGATTTGACATGGCCGTGTATCGCAAGTGTAAGCTCCTTTTTGTTGAAAGCGGGTGAAAGGACATAAAGAAAAGTCAATTTGATTTGAAGAAACTTTTCCAAGAATATGATGACTTTCAAGATGTTATGGGCATTTGAACAAGCAATGATGCTAGAAGATCACATGGTGCTTTTCCATAGAGATTACATTTATTTTCACAGCATAAATTTTGCTTATTAATTACTATAAACTCACCGACCAAAAAAAAAAATTACTATAACTCGACCCCCCTTATTGACTATGGTGCAATTTCTCCTAAATGATATATGTCATCCAACAAAACCAGTGCATAATACAAACGAAAAAAATAGGGAAACCTCTCCTAAATATCTTCTTATCAATACAAAAGGAATGCATGATTCAAAGAGAAAAATTCATGTGTAAAAGTACAAGAATGAAAAAACACTTGACTTTATCACCCTAACTTAATTATCACATATTTATATGCAAGAAATTCATGCACAAAGAATAAGATTGATAATATTAGTATTAGTTTTTTTTTGTCTAAGATAATATTAGTTTTGTGATAATGAAATTTCAAGGAACGATAATGTGTTTTTTTTTAGCTGTTTCGCTAAGTCCCTTAGCTAATTAAAGAAGTGCGGTTAAATCCTTTTAAGTATCGTTTGGTGAACCATGACACGATATTGAAATCACAAAATTTCGAATAATTGAATAATTACGCTCTTTTTCCTTGCAAAACCAATTCCAACAAGGGCAAAGATTTTCTTAATTTTGCTCGAACGGAAATCATGATTTTCACCAGGGGGTTGTCATTAAAAGTTAACAGAGGTCCAAGTATAACGGAAGCTCTAAGAAAGAAGATCTTGAAATATTGCACCTGCTTGATTAGTAATGCTGTGAAGCATCATCACCGGGACTTGAGGAAGATGATACTTTTAGACATTGCTGTCTTTGAATCACAACCAACCATTCATGTTAACATAAATAATAACTATATGTCAGTCTGAAGAGAGACTAAAGAGACAAATTACAAAGCCCTTCTTCCGGTGATTCTTCCCTACATCAATACACCATAAGAGTCCCTTTACGAATCATCGCTAAATTATGTTAGATCCGTCGATTATTTGAACTTGGTGTTTTGAATGACTTTCCGGTGTGTAAATTTGAAATAGCTTATTTGAAGTATTTCCAATTCTTTGAGTAAACTCCAAATATCACCCTATAGGGAGGAAAAGAGGCAAAGTTAGAGGTGATCACATGCGTGCATTCTGCTAGAGGTGCTTGTTTGCACCACATTTCTAACCCTAGCTCCGGCTCAATTCACGGTTGAATGGAGGGGCATTCTCAAAGGTCGATCACACTTTGATTTTGATGTTTATGTAAATGAAAGTGTCTCGGCTCTTGTGTGTGTCTATTAGGACTGAATTGCACGAATGCTTGACGCGTGTAGCGGAGCCATCCTTACGTGGCACTCCTTCTGCAGCACCCAATACTTTCTCGGGTAGGTTCACCTTTTCTTTTTTTTCACTCCCTCCCTCCAACAAAGTCTCCAAATCTTGGGCCACCGTCGGCCATATTGTACTGCAACACGATATTAAATTCATAATAACAAGTCTCTCTCTCTATCTCTCCAGCGAGTATCTCACACTCGCATATGATAAAATATTATATATGATATGGTCCATTCATTAAATAGTTTGTCTCACTCCTTTTTTTTTTCTTTTTTGTCTGCCGCTTTCTTGAAGAATCATGACTTTTAACCTGTTGGTTCTAGGGCTACAGAGATCCCAGCTGAAGAAATCATCTCTCTTCCTCTTCACTTTTCCTTAAATACCAACCAAGTACCCCAATTACTTCTCTCTTGTGGCCATCGGCTTGCTCTCACGGAAGAGAGAGAGAGAGAGACAGAGAGACAGAGACAGAGAGAGACATGGGACACCATTCATGCTGCAACAAGCAGAAGGTTAAGAGGGGGTTGTGGTCACCTGAAGAAGACGAGAAGCTCATAAACTACATCTCCACTTATGGCCATGGATGCTGGAGCTCTGTTCCTAAGCATGCAGGTTTTGATTATATATATACCTTCACATTCTTATGCATGGATCAGCATTACTTCTTGAAAATATGTTGCTAACTCTAGAATTTCATGAAGTTTTTGAACCAATTCATACACACGCATTCTTTGAATTCACCATCTTGATTGGTATTCCTTTCCTTGCCCTTTTTTGGTCCTATGGTCTTTAATTACCATAAACTCATCATTTGTTTCACTATATAATGTTTCTCTTGCTTTGAATTATAGGCCTTCAGAGATGTGGAAAGAGCTGTAGACTGAGATGGATAAACTATCTCAGACCTGACTTGAAGCGTGGCAGCTTCTCTCAGCAGGAAGCAGCTCTCATCATTGAACTCCACAGCATTTTGGGCAACAGGTTCATTCACATAAATGAACACTTTATGGAAAATTCTACTACTATTTTATCTGGGTTTTATAAGATAAAATTCAACTTTAGATAAATTAGAATATATGGTCGGACTGATATTTTTTTAATAAGTATATAATACTATGTTTTTTTTCCTGCCATTGTTTTTTGTGTTCAATAAATTTTGTGTTTACACAGATGGGCTCAAATAGCCAAGCACCTCCCTGGAAGAACAGATAATGAAGTGAAGAACTTTTGGAATTCAAGCATCAAGAAGAAGCTCATGTCTCATGATCATCACCATCACCACCATCATCATTTGATCCACAATCCTTATGCTGCTGATCAAGAAGGGTTTTTCTCTCTCCTTTCAAACCCTAGCCTGATCTTAGCATCTCCAGTACAGGACCAGGTTTATTTCCCTACACCTAATAGTACTACTGCTTCAACACTACCTCATGTGATGCAAAATCTTTGTCAAGGCAACTTTGAATTCGATCCGCCACAACAACAAGAAGTGCCCAATTTCGGTTTTGATCATTTGGCCCATTACCCACATCAGATCTCCCATTTGTCAGGCAACAACTTAGTTTCTTTGTACGATCAAGGTTTATCTTTCGGACACCCACTTCATCAAATCATTGATCCGAATCAAGAAGATCGACCTTTCCCAAGCGAAGGCGCTGAACACTACGCTGACAATGGAGATAATAAGATTGTGGATCCTGGTGAGATTCTCCAACCTTATGGTGAATACTCACCAATGGTACTGGCGATGCCAAAGCACTATGAGATCATCGACGGTGGTTTCTGCAATATACCGGTTACGACTGCCTCTTCCTCTTCTTCACAAGAAATGTTATTCGACCCACTGGGCGCCAAATTCTCGGCATCATCATGCCTTCTTCTTCCAACAGTGTCTCCATCGTTGTGTCAAGAAATTTATCCCCCGTACATTCCTACTGTCATCAATCAAATGGAGTGCAACAATTCCATCGATGCATCGGTGATGTCGTCATCTTCTTCATCTTCTCTAGTAGCAGATTTATCATCAAGTGGCCCATTTGGTATGAACCCTAGCCTCACATCCACCTGGGATCAGCAGACAACCTTGGACTCCAAATAGAAATTGATCAAGTGGGGGTGGGTGGTGTTCATGGACGACAGTCGTTAAATGCAAAATAATGCATTTATTTCTTCTCAAAGACATATTCTGAATAAGGTAAAGAGCATGATAAATACTGGATCTGGGACACCTATGATTTGGCATCCATGTCGATGCATGCTTTGGGGAGAGAGAAATGGTCACTGCAGATTCATAAAGATGTGTTGTAAGTTCTTGCAAATGCTTATTCACCTTATTATAAGCTACTACATTTCTGTATATCACAAACCTGAGACTCCTGTCAAGTGTTTTCCCACTTATATGTACACCATTTTCTCTCTCTCTCTCTCTCTCTCTCTCTCTCTCTCTCTCTCTCTCTCTCTCTCTCTTTTGGACAATTGTTTTCTGCCATGAGCGATTCTAGTGCTATGTATATTTACTAGAACTGATTTGTTATTGGAATATTTCAGTATTTTCTCGGCAAGACTGGTTCATAAAACGACCAGTAAACTTTGTCCGGCAGATTCTTAGACACTAATTCTAGCATACAATGGCAACGGGAAACAAGTTTCACACAATCAATGTTATTAATAATTGATCTAATGATTTTTAACTATCCACCTTCTCACCTTGCTTCAAATTAGGGATGGATGAGACCGTTTGTGCAAAGTTTCTTCTTCATGTATATTCTAATTTTCCATTAATTAAGTGCTCACTTATAACATGGCATACCACAGTTTAAGTCAATTGTAGATTAGTCTGTGATCATATGTTTAGGAGTACGCACATAGTACGTCGAAGTGGGGGAGGAGACCCTGAAAGAGAGAGAGAGAGGACGGTACGCTTATATCTGAAGGGGAAGCATTCACTTCGTTCAGAGAGTTGACTTTTGAGCGAGCAATGTCGTTTAGTGAATTTTCAGTGAGTGGCGTCCTAACATGACGTAATTCCCGCGAATCGTTATGATTCTATCTGTATACACTTAAGACTGAGTACCAGAAAATATCGGGTGCTGATGCCTTTCTTCTTTCTATAATTAAAAATTGCAAAAAAATTCATGACGTCCGGGTTTCCTCTCCAGTTTCAGCTCGACAGTCTCTGTGCATTGCGCTTTGGTTTTCGACAACCGAGAGGCACATGGTTCGGCTCCTCGTACCCGCTTCTCTCGATCAGCGCCTTGCGTTTGGGGGTTAGCGTCGGTCGCGCATCGCGAAGGCCTTACCGACCCATGAAACTGTGAGATTGCACTCTTAGTTCCCTTCTGTAAGAGGATGACAGAAAGTAAAAGTAGTTGTGCGTTAGTAGTCCCTAATTCCATCGGGGTCCTTTTAAGGGCAAAAAACAAAAAGAAGAGGTGATGGAATTGAATTGTGGGAAAATTTAACCAAGTGAACTGGACAGGCAAGGATGCTGGCGGACAGAAGGAACCACATAACAATGGAACGAGTTCAAGGAGGTTCTTGACCTTGACCGGTGTAGGTCACATAACCCTCGACTTTTTTTGGAGGGAGAAACAAACCCAGGTCCTGAATGTTACTGATCAGTGATCACCATGCAATGCCGAAGAGTATTTCATGTGCGTTCAAGAGAGGGAAGAGTATTTCATATGCGTCCGTCGCACGGGTTTGCCCGATATATTATGTTACCTGTGTGATATGCATTCTCGTCTTATATCTCTCAAATTTTAATTGGTTTTTTTTCACTGTCATGCGACATGATTGGTACGCGGTATACCTTTTGTTCGGACAAAGGCGTCCCACTGAAATGCAAGAGAAGTATGTTAAGATTTAAGACATAGGTGAACGTAAGGAACGATGATTTTACAATTGGAGGATTATATGTTTTAGAAATCTCGGAAAATGCAGATGCAACTGTCACTGCTAAACTCAGAGACGAGCAGCTTGGAGCAAAAACATTCGCAACAATATAACTAGTATTTGGGCTCAGTTTGTTTTGCATAAAAATCTTCTCAAGAATATTTTCTATAAAGTCTTTTTCCGGGAAAACGGTAATATTTTTTGGTATTTGGCTGAGTCTAAAAACAATGGAAAATATTTTCCGTTGTTTGATAAGGAAAATTTAATTTAATTTTCCAAAATAGATATACACTATTAGATGCAACTAACTTGTACATAGCCGAGAAACCAAGTACCAGGGACCTAGACCCCGGTGTTAGTGTCCAACCCCGGCGTGGGTACTCGGACGTGGACACCGAGGTCCTTGGCCTGACCTTGATGGACTCAGGCTCAACTGCGAAGGACTTGGTCCTTGGCTTGGCTTCAATGGACCCAAGCTTGGGTGCGGGGGATCTAGGCATGGGCACTAAGGTCTCGACCTTGGGTGTTAAGGATTTGACCTTAGGCACTAGAGTCTCAAGCTTAGTCTCAATGGACCCGAGCCTAGCCTCGATGGACCTAAGTTTGCCACAGGGGATCTGGGTACGAGCACTGGAGCCTTGAGCTCAAGTGTTGGGGGCCAAGCACAAGCACCGGGATCTCAGGCCCAGTCTAAAAGGCCTGGCCCAAGCACTAGGGACTTAGGCACATGCATCAAGGTCCCGGGTCTCGACCTCGATGGACCCAGGCTTGAGCACTAGATATTCAAACACGGGCACTAGCATCCCGGGCCCAGCCTCCATGGATCAAGCACAAGCGTCGGGAACAGGCCACGAGCACAAGGTCTCGGGATCGGCTTTTGTGGGCTCAGGTCGGGCGCTAGGGAGCCAAATAATGATACCAGATTCCTAAGCTCCGCCTCTATGGACTAGGGCTCAAGTGTTGAGAACCTAGCCATGGGTGCCCAAGTCCCAGACATGGGTACCAATGTCTTGAGCCCCACCTTTGTCAACCTAGGTCTGGGCACTAGGGTTCGGGCTCAGCCTCTTTGGATTCGGGTTTGGCCTCGATGGACTCGGTGGCCTGGCCTCAGCCTCTAGACTTGGGTATGCTACGAAGTAACCAAAAATGAGCATTGGGTTTTTGCGTTGAAGCGTAGAGTTTCGAGTCTAAGAGTAAATATCATCATATATGGAAAATGATTTTTGATTTTTGAAAGTGGAAATCATTTTCTTAAATTAAAGTATAGGTTTTTCGTTAACTCATCTTCCTAAGCAATCCAAATACTTTAAAAATGCGGAAAATGTTTTCCACAAAACAAACCGAGCCTATAGTCATTAACAAATGACAAGAATGAATAATAGCCTCTTATGGTTACAATTCAGATTTTCACCAAAAAGAGAGGAAGAAGATAATGGTAATTAAGAGGGTCGAGTATCAATTCGTTCCAACTCGGGAAAACCAAACCAGCCGGTTTTGGGTGGTTTCCAGTTCCCAAAATTTGGATTGGAACTGGTGGTTCCCAATTCTAGGTGCATGAACCGCTTGGATCGGACCGATATGCTTTTTTTTTTATAATTTTTTTCTCTTAAAGAGTAAATATGATTGGGTTGCATTTCATTCCAACTCTCAGCACAAATAGAGTAATATAATTACAAATTTGTTTTCCATATATATGTATTTTTTATTATTTAGCATATGTTGATATGATGCCATGTAATAGAATAATGATTCCAAAATCCAATGGAAGACTAGTCGATCATCAATTAATGCCAGAACCACGATCATCTAAACATTTATTTAATGAAAACCGAAAATAATGTTCCTTTTTTTCTTTTAATATTGGGAAACTCCTACTTATAACTCTTTAACCGAGAAGATATATATGGAAGGATAAACAAATACTGATGCAGAAAACAACAAAATGAAAGGGGAAGCCTTTTGAATTCATCGAAACATAATGCCAGTACAATTGCTCTAATAGATGGTAGAAAGCTACATCACCAAACGCGAGCAGGGGCGACACCAAATTTTGCAGTTCAAGATGTACGGACTAGAAGAAACAAAAAACAAAAAACGGAATTATTGGGAACCGGACAGGACCGGTCAGTCCAAACCCAGGACCAGGTGGACCGGTTCCCGATTTCACAAATTGAAAACCAACCCTATCCGATCTTGTTCTAAGGTGGGAACCGACTTACCCCGGAACCAATCACCCCTAATAATTAACACTTTACCGTGGCTTGACGGGTTCGACAATGATACTTCTTAGGTGCAAAACCAGACTTCACCTGCCCCAGTCCGAGCACGTGCTTATATTTTCAAGAAATTGGGGCTTGCTGACGCTCGCCCTTGATCGAGTTTTTGAGCAAATGTAGCCTGGCATTGAAATCTTCATGGCGACTTTCTGTGCCATCTGCAAAGGACGGAGCTGCGAAGCCACATCTGTTGATTTCTCACATAGCACAGGATGCTAGTCATACCGCGGTGCAATTTATGAGATCATCTTAATGTGGCTGTTTCTTGAAACAGTGGTTTGCTTGATCTGATAAGATGAATTTAAATGATATTCTCTTAGATAACAGAAGTTGGAACTCAGAGGACCGACTGTCCGAGGCGACTAGGCGATCAAGGATCATACTTCTTATTTTCTTTTTTACATGTCTTCGTCATGTGATGAACATTAGCCTCAATGACATTGTGAGGTTTTGAGGAAGAAAATGATGCAGTTTTGATCATGCCTGCACGCAAAAGCTTTACAATGTGCAAAAAGGAAAAGAAGACTAGCATCAACAAGTTCAAGTCAACCTTGGAAATTCAATTTATCAAGCTATGTATGATCAGACAAAGTAATCACCAGATCCACTCTGCTTTTAGAAGTCACTATCGAAAGCATCTGTAATATCACAATTTAAACCATGGAATACTCGATAAGAAGTAAAGCAAAGCAAAGTAGGTGAATCGCTGACATAGAGCCAAACCTTATTCAGAGGTCCCCTACAAAGCTCACCCTGAATATTAGACATCCCGGGCATTTAAAATTTCATGATAAATTAAGTCATTGCTGCATAATTTCCAGAAGAGCCAAAATAGGATGCAAACTGTGATGACACAGACACATGGTTGAAGCAACTGGAAATTCTTCAAGGATTGTTCCAAGAAGCATGACAGAGAAGGAAGAAGACTTCAACCAAAAAAGTTGCTGTCATGTGAGAAATGAGTTCACATTCCACATAGGACCTTAGTGGCATGCTGAGCTATCCTTGAGCGGACTCTTCTAACTAAAAATTGGCTCATCGTCATGGAAGGTACATGTGTACAATGATACTGATAGCAACCAGGCCACATAGATACTAAGCTGTAATTCTTGACCTGCCCTTTGCTATTCTTCGAGCAATGACTCTCCGACCACCCTTGGTTGACTTTCTGTTTATGTAGCAAAGTGTTACAATTCATAAGATAAATTTTCAAATAATATTAATTCCATACCAACAATTAGCTTGTCCATACGGAACATATATTGTTGAAAAGCAGGACAGACAATGCTACGAAAGTGAGAGAAACAGTAACAGGCGGAGAGCTATTGTGAATGAAGCCTTCCATCAATTTGTTATAGCAATCACATTATGATCAGAATATAACCCTCCCCGAGACAGTAGCTGAGTCATTCACCAGTTAAGACTGATTTCTCCATCTAGTTCCAAACTAACAGTCTTATCTTAGTCCATTATTTTTCTTTCCTCAGGCACAGTCACCAGATTCAAACAACTCAAATTGACGGGCAAGCCCACATACAACCCACATACTGGGAGAGAAGAAGAAGGAAGCAAGCCATACCGAGCAAAGAATCCGTGCGTCCTCTTACGCCTAATGGTACTGGGCTGGTATGTCCGCTTTGTGGATAAGAGCATCGGATCACTCGATGAGTTCACATCACCTGCAAACGAACACGAACTTTGCAAACACTAAGAGAATGTAGAAGAGTACTGGACAAGCAAGCACACGAGAGAAGAGAGAGAGCGAGAGAGATGTGGGTTGTCAACCAAATCCAACAGGGTATCCGCAGATTATTGATGATTAAGTCACCCCTTACACAAAGCCCAATGCTACAAACATTATCCAATCTTAATCTGAATATAGTAAAAGTGACTGCGACAACAGGACAATCTATACCATCACAAATAGAAGAAACACTGTCATGTTAAAAAGAAAACAAAGCTAAGCCTTGAAGAAGCAGGGAGCACTCTGTATCTCAGAAAGCTTGCAGGTCAAATATTAAGCTAAAAATGAACTATCATGCCAACCCCACTAACGTCACAGGGAGGACGATGCATTCGAGTGCTTAAGATGGTCGATAACAGTTCATTTCATCAAATTTAAAACTGTCAAGTTCACCAGAAACCACATTTTAGAAAGAAAAAAAAAAAGCCAAATTTTCGGTAATCCCAGTAACTCGAAACAATCACCTGCGATGCAAATTCCATGGTCCTACTACCCATGGAAGCGAAATATCTATCGACAAGGCAATAGCGCAGTAGCTACCAACAAGCAACAAAAGATCAAATACCAATCACGGAGAGAGCGAGAGAATACCGTCCGGTAGGAAGAAGCTAAGAGACGGGAGGCCGAAAGGATGAAGGAAACGGTGAGAAGGGACTCGATCGAGCGAATCGGCGTCGCTCTGGTACAGATGGAGAGAGGCGTCGGATTTGGGGACGGAAGGGAACAGGCTCGGCGCGATCTCGAAGCTCGGAGAAACCACGCGCTGGGCCGGGCTAGGGTTCCGGCGAAGGAGAGTAGTCGTCAGGAGCCGGTTCGCCAGCGAAGCTCCGTTTCGGATCAGTGATTTGGTCGCCATTCTTGTTCAAGCTCCGATTGGAGTTGCAGAGATTCTGCTAAAACCCTAGAAAGGGTCGAGCCGATGAAGGAGGCGAAGGCGTGCGGGTCGGAGCTGGAACCCGACCCGAATCCGAACCACGAGGGTCCGGCTGATCAGTTCTTCAATTATAATGTGCAAAATCAGAAGTTGATTAACGTGTGATTTTCACATTAGATATCTAAATTAAACTACAATCACGCGAAGGCGTAGTTATTGCAACAATTGGAAAAATCAAGCTTTCTTAAACAAATAAAATATCACGTTATGACGTCCTTTTTTTCCTTTCCGATTTTATCGATCTCCTTCCCTTTCGTTCGAACAAATTTGGATATGTAATTACCTCACATAAAAAAAAATTACAATGAAAAGAGACATTTTCTACGCTCGATCAATTCTGCTTCATTTCCAAAACATAATTCTAGATAACAATCATATTTCCGCTCACATATTATTATATTTACGACAGGTTACTACACTTGAAACTACAACTTCCATTGTATTTATCCCTCCCAATACTTGATACTTTAAAGATGCGTTTGATAGCCAAATTTAGTTTGGAATGGCTACCGCACGCAATAGTACGTGCCTGATTATTGAAGGAAAATTCATCATATAACTATATACATACAAAAAAGTAGCAAAAAAATTCAAATATATATTACGCGTGAGAGTATGTGATTAAAGTGCCGACACTAATTCGACCCTAAGTTAACATCAAATACACATTGATATGGAATAATGACATATGTTTCAGCACTCTCTATATTATATATATGATCAGTTTGTCTTCCATAACTAGTTAGGTGTTCAAACATGCGAGAAAAATTTGGCCAGAGTCAACGTTAGAGGACACGTTACCATAAATTTAATAAAACCGGGATGTCAAATTGCAAAAATTGAAATGTTAGGGCGGGCGAGATGCCGCAATCCCTTGAAACTTTCGGTAAAATGTAATCCTCCCTTTCCGCAAATTTAACAGGATCACGTAGCGCTGGCACCGGACGAGACGAGACGAAAACCCCGACGTCGTTTCGTGGTTTTGCCCTAACTAAAAACTCAATCCCGCCCGCGGCGTCGGCGAGTCGTTTGCCCCCCCGCTCGCTCTCTCTCTCTCTCTCTCTCCATCAAACGACGCCTCGCTTTGCAGGGTCTCCTCGCGCCCCGTTGCACCAGTTTTTTTTTGAAACTCTCCCCCCCTCTCGCTTCGCTTCGCTTCCCTCTACCGTCCCCTCAGGGACAGCGCTTCCAGGTACGCTTCGGCTTCGCGCGCTCCGCCCCACTCCTTAATCGCGGCGGGAGACGATGAACGCGCATCGCCCGATCCCCTCTCGTTAATCTCGCCGTCATCGTTTGTGATTTCTGGAATTCATCAGCGAGCAGTATGCTTCGAGTCGATCGGCTTGGCCCGTGCTGTCTGGTTTCTGTTCAGAGGCCGCCGTGTCGATCTAGCCTGTGATCGAAACAGCCGAGGATTGTCTCGATTTCCGTAGCTGAACCCGCAGCTGGACGTTTTTGTGTTCGTGAAGTTCTGTTGGGGGGATTGTAGGTCGGGCCGGGCGCGATGGAGCCGCGGGACGAGCAAGTTCGGGGATGCCGGGAGATTCTGGAGATCATCAGCTTGATGTCCTTTGCGAACTTGAGCGAGGAGCAAGTGCACAAGCTGGTGACGATGAGAGAAATCGCGCGACAGGTCGTCGGCGGTCGATTCCAGGGGGTGGGTAGAAAACGGAATTTTGCCCGACTCATGAAACGGTCTCTCTTCTGTTGCCTAGACTTTGATTTGACTTACATGCTAATTTTGGCCTGGCAGGTTTCGAAGATTGATGTGGCTAGGGCGTTGCGCTCTACTATTGACGATATTGTAGGTCTAAATTGCGATGTGTTAGCGAACTCTTAAGGTTTGTGTGTTAATGCATGCTGACTCGGAGAACGATATGGTGCAGGTGGTCACATGCAAGGAAACTCTAGATATCATAAGTAGGATGTCGCACGAGGGCTTAGATGATCATAGAGTTCAGTTGATGTCGAGGATTGAGGAAATCGCCGGTGCCATTGCTGATAGAAAAGTGGATGCTGGCAGTGCTTGGCATTATGAATTTGCTGAAAGAGTAAGGCTGAAAAAATAGAATAGCCTACTTTCACACATAGTGATTTTGAGTTTAGATTATTTTCT
Source organism: Syzygium grande (assembly GCA_024733475.1). Classification (NCBI taxonomy): domain Eukaryota; kingdom Viridiplantae; phylum Streptophyta; class Magnoliopsida; order Myrtales; family Myrtaceae; genus Syzygium; species Syzygium grande. The sequence goes on along the minus strand of JAMXDD010000006.1, from coordinate 30,041,678 downwards.
AACGGGCATATTTAACAGTTTAATGAGACTGATGATGCGGGGATCAGTGAGAGCATGATGGACTGTGCAATGCAAACAAACCATGAGGATGTTCACATTCTGAATATGGAAGGACAGGTGTTCGTGGACGAACTAATGGGGATCGCAGTGAAGAATGAGGAGTTTTTATGGGTGGAGAATTGGTAGAACAAAATGATAATGTGGAACTTGTATCACAGTCAATGTCTTGTGCCTCGATATCTTGGCCTCAAAATGATGAAGTAACTTTGGATTGGGTTGAAGATTTGATGTTAGCACTAAAGAGATCTTCATGGGAAGGTGTCCCCTCAGACTTTCAATTTGTTATGCCTGTCGGTGTGGTCGACAAATTGATCGATTCAGCCGACAACATTCTAAGTCAAGAACCAAACTGCGTGATTATTAATTGCTCTGGAGAGGATTCAAGAGTGGTTGTAATCGGTGATATTGAGGGACAGTACCACGACTTATTGTCTCTCATGTATGACCATGTCGGTCTGCCTTCGGGAGAAACTATTCTTTGTTTTCAACGGTAATTACGTCGGTAAAGAGCCATGGGGTTTGGAAGTACTTCTCATGTTGTTGGCCTGGAAGGTAAGCCATCTTTTCCTTTGTCTGTAACGAGTGGATACTTCCGCAGGAGCATACTCTGAGAAAGGAGCAATTTTGTCTCCATAGACCCTACAAAAAACAACCTGGAAAGAATGAAGATTGGTGTCGGAGAGAGTGTCGTGTCTTCATATACTTGTTTACTGGCATTAATGTAGGCTTCGACACCTTCCAAAACCTTGGTTTCTGATTTGGGTCCTTTCCCATTTGGCATCGTCTTCCTCTGTCTATACCTATTTGTCATTATGCCACACTCCCCCCACCCCCTCCCCCTCTCTCAAATTTAGCATTTGAGCAGATACGTACGCACTCTTTTCTGTGTTGGTTGACTATGATTATTTACATCTAATATTTGGTGTGTAGATAGTAATGCCTAGTAGAGTCTGTCTGCTCCGTGGAAATCATGAAACAAAGTCTTTCTCATCATCCTGTGGCTTTAAGGAGGAGGTGCTGACCAAATATGGTGATCAAGGTGACTATGTCTATAAGAAGTTTTTGGGATGTTTCAAAAACCTTCCCTTGGCCTCGATAATAAGCAATAGTGTATATACTACCCATGGAGGGCTATTCCGAAGCACACGAGTTCTTTCTTCCAAGTCGATCAAAGGATTGATGACAGTTGGTTCTTTGGATGAACTTTCTAGAGTTAATAGATACACTATAGACACTCTAGATGATGATCATATACATGGAGGCTCTCTAATCTTGAACGACGTGCTCTGCTCAGACCCATCATCTGTTGAAGGTCTTAGGGAAAAAAGAGTACGCCAAGCAGGTCTATGGTGGGGCCCTGATTGCACGGAGACTTTTCTGAGCCAGTCTAAGTTAAAGGTAATGTTTTTAATGGTGTAGCTTAGCATATGAACATTTGTTCTTGCTGGTAAGTGATGGGCATTGGACAAATTCAATACCCTACATGCTCAGTCTATGGTTTTCCTTTGAATATGAGCATGAAGTGATGATTAAAGAAATGGTATGAACTGTGATTCAAAAATATAAACTAGAAAGTTAACCGGCATTATACACTTGCCTCGCTGAATTTTAGTTTTGGTCTTCATTCGATAATGATTTTGGTCATGTTTGAGTCTCAGGCTTTTACTCTTTGTGTGTGTGTGTGTTATCAGAGCTGAGTGATTATAAAGGGCTATCTTGCTGCAGTTCATTATTAGATCACACGAAGGGCCTAGAAAAAGGGCTTGTCGAAAAGTTTTAGAAGCACTGTCCAAAGGATACAGTGAGGATCACAGTGGACTATCAGGGAAGCTATTTACTCTGTTCAGTGCTCCAGAATATACGCAGGTCCTCATTTTTGGTTCCTTGCTTTTTACTTCCAGTCACTAACAGTAACAGGTTTTGATAACATGTAATTATGGCTTTATTTGGATCTTTCCATGGTCCTTGATATTTAGCCTTCTTTTCGATAACTGTCTTGAAGCTGAGTTTCATATTGCACCGCACAAGCTTTATTTATGCTACCAAGTGTCATTGAATTCATAAGATAAATTCCAAGGTTTCCTGTTTGATTGTTTTTTGATAAAAGGAGTCAGGGAAGAATTGGAAACAGGAACGTCGGTACATGTGAAATGGCAGAAACTTTTATTTAATATTTGTTGATTTTCTCAGTATCATAGCTACTTTCAGCTCCTATTTGATAAGTTGAATATGGATATCTGCTGAGCATCTTTACCATTTGTTAAGAAAATTTGAGGCAGTTATTGTTGATGAAATTTCTCATGCCATTCCATATTTTGTCCGTCTTCCGGTCGCCATCCAGAAGAGTCAAGATAGTTAAGAGAATATTTAATAATTGAAAAGAAACATCCATGTTAGTTAATACCACAATGTCTGTGCCACTCTTCTGCAAATGCTCTTCCACTTCCACTGGCCACACCTCTTCCGTGTATTTTTTTTTTCCACTTTGATATTTTCTTCTCTATCCCATTGGATGTTGGTTGCTAGGGAGCTTAATAATCACAATACTGGCATCTATGATCTCTGCTCCTGAGGCTTCAGTTTTTGTTTTGAATAAACGGTTCAATGATCCATCTATTGGCATTGATTTTTCCCAAATTGGCACAAAATTTTTAACTTTGTTTTCTCCTTTTTTATTTAAAGTGAATATTTCATGTATTTTCTTTCATTTGGCACACTTGTAGCATGAGCGATCAGACTAGTATATCTAAACTAAAGGGTTCTACCACTGTTTTTGTCATGCAGTTTCCTGAAGAGATGGGAATAAATGAAGGAGCATATGCTATCTTGGAGCCACCCAGTTTTACTCCTGTGTTCTGCTCATTCAGAGCTGTAGATAGACCAAAGGTATAGATGCTACAGTCTGAACCTGTGAAATTATGCATATTACTTTAGCAGGAATCAAATATAGATTTTTGCATTCTAGGATAGTTAGCAGAAAAGTTATGAATGTGGGGATTTATTTTTTTTGGTGATGCAAATGTGGGCATATTATGAAATATTGTCCAGGCCCAAGTTTTGATGAGTTATTTCTCTTTTGGAGATAGGCTATCCATAAGCCTGTTACTCTAATAGTACGAATTCTTTCAGTATCTCCTATTTTTAATTCAAACCACCTTAGGTTTGAGGTTTCTACTATAGAGTAGACCCTTCCTTTTGGAAGAAAGGAAGATGTCACTTAGGCAATAGCCTTTTTGAAATATCTTATGTCTTTCATCAGGTAGGTGTGTCTAATCCGTATGGTGGAATCCATTGTGCAGGCATGCCATTACATTGTCAGAAACAATGAAGATGAGGTGGATTTATATGAAGAAGAAGTCTCGACATCCATGGTAAGTTAGTAGGTTTTAGGGGAAACAAGCAAATCTCCATTTTTTAACAAATATTTGACTCTAGATATGGCGGCGATTCTTGGTGTTGCCAACTATCTTCTATAGACGGAAAGGTCTGATATTTAGTTCTTGTAAATGTCTAGTGTATGGAGTTTGTCAAATAAGAACGTAAACGAGCTTATCTTGTATGCTAATGTCCTAGTCTAAATGGTGCATGCTATGTCGTTTACCATAAATGCTCTAATTTCTTAGTTTTGTGATCTCATGAGCCCTTAGAAGATAGATTAACTGGTTGCGCTAAAATTTAGTTTCATTTTTTCTGTTGATATTAGAGTCTGGAGGCTTTGGGTGATTCCATTTCAATGGATCACTTGCATTGTATAGCTGGGACGAATTCTGAAGTTGATTTTGGGGCAGTCGGGATTGATAATCCCCCTTCTTGGAGTGTGTTTTTGGCAGATGAAGCAGGTAACCCACAGTGTGTTCAGCTTTCAGAAGTTCCTGATGTCGAAGGGTTGCCCTTATCTCCCAACTCCCAGGTGATGAATCTGCTAGAATTGCTCTGGTTCTATGACATGCTTGTCTTAATAAATGTTTCAACAACACAGGAACCTCACAAGTCTGCTTACAAGTACTTATTGAAATTGATTGCAGCACTGAAACATGAGCTCCAAAGAAGGGTATGTGAAGCCCACCTCTAATGAAGTTCATTATTATTTTCTTTTTTCGCAAAATTCATAATTCTAACATAAAATTCTTTATAGGATGCTCAGAGTAGGAATCGTATGCATGAGTTGGTAAGTACAAAGTTGCATTCTTCATTGTCTGGGGCAAGACTTTCTGTAAATTCTTATTGGTCCTGTGTTTTCAATTCACTAGATAAAAGAGATGGAATCAAGAAAAACTGTTGCTTATCCTGGAGAAGAACACAGGATTGAAGTTGACAAAAATTCTAACCCTGACGGGACTGAAGTTGTGGAGAAAAGTTTCCACCTTCACCCCAACTGGCTCTCTTAAAGCAGAGGAGAGTGCAGAGCAGGAAGCATATGAATCGAGGTCTAGTTATAAAAGAGCTGCTCCTCATCATGCTTCTAAACAGATAATAACATATAAGAGAGTCCGAAGTCGGGCTGGTCCAAAGAACTAGGTTCATTGGGAAGACTTGCTCTGGAGGCTTCTACCTTAAACTTCGAGTGTTTCACTGAGGAAGAGAATCTTTTTCAACTGATGTGACAGAGACGATGATATTAACTCCCTAGAAATGGGTATGCCAGCCCTGACAATGAGAATTCCTACAAGAACAGAGAGTTTAAGCAACAACTTGCAATGGAACTATGCAGCTCTGCTGTATGAAATCGCCCCTTTTAACAGCTTTCTGGAAGAGCGGTCAGCAGTTCAGCTTACTTCAGTGCAACCCTGGAGGTAACTGCAGTTAATTTTGGTTTGGATCTGGCACGATATGTGCATGTGATTTGGTTTATAGAATAGAGGGTTCGACTATATCTACTGAGATCACATTGATCTAGATTTTTATATCTTGAGAATGAAATTTTGGTGCTAACCGATTGTATGTTCAGATGGGGATTTCAAGCTGCCGGGTTGATGTCAAAAGGCCTCGCGGACTTTATCAGTGCGCTTGCCCGAGTTGGCCTTCAAACTTAACTTAGGAAGCACGGGTTGCTAAGCGGGCCCGAGTTGGCCTTCAAACTTAACTTAGGAAGCACGGGTTGCTAAGCAGAGCTTGATACGCAACTTGCCACTTGTGTGAGGAAAGACATGCCAGTCGGAGATGGCTTGGAGCGGTCCACTCACAATTGGGTGCGACAAATGAGGAAGGATTGTTGGATCAGTGCACACTCGAGGTCAACCGGTTCCACTCTCTTGTGCAGTGCAGAGCTTCTGCTCGCACAAGCTTACGCACGAATCAACTGGCTTGGCGATTCTGTCCGTTGCACAGTGTCGCTCTCCATTTAGCGACTCTTTTTTTGTTGTGAATGAATATCTATTACCTTGACGATGGTTATGTTGTATCGCAATAGTAAATGTGCAATTTGCGTCAGAATTGGCTTAAAAGCAAGCTAGGTGATGAAGAGCAAATATACGAATGAGATAATTTCTTTTGATTCTATCCTTTTGGACGGTAAAAATTATGAGGTCAATCTCTTCCGTCAAAACTAGTATCGAGCTAGGACCAGAAGGATTCCATTGGAAACTTCATGCGGGATAGATGTCTTGATTGTTGTGACCAAAGAGTTGGGAGGAGGAAATTACGGAAACAATGGAAATTTGAGGCCTACATTGGAAGAAGTGTAATGGCAGCCCTAAAACTTGCCGTGAAAATGCGATTGAGTCCTCAAATTTTCAAAAAGTATAATTAAATCATAAAAATTGTCACGAAAGTGCAATTAAATTTTAGAACTTTTAAAAAGTGCAATTGAGTCCTTAAAATTTGTCACAAAAGTATAATCGTATCCTAAAATTTTCAAAAAGTGCAATCAACAAAAGAACTTGATTAGATCAATTTAATAAATTTTAAGACTTGATTGCGCTTTTTAAAAGTTTTAGGATTTGATTGTACTTTCGTGATAAGTTTTAGGACTTAAATGCACTTTTGAAAATTATAGAATTCAATTGCACTTTCATGACAAGTGTTAGAATTTCCGACGAAAATTTACTTCCCAGATATGAAACGTGCAGACGACTCTCCGTTTTTGATGTTTCGGCGCCACGCTCCCCCTTCACTGGCTGACCGTTTTCTCGCTCATTCTCTTCGCGCGTTTTCTTTCTTCAATCTTCTCTCTCCTCTCTCTCTCTCTCTCTCATGGAGATTGAAGGCGAAGAAGGTTCGAAGGTCATGCTCAAAAGAGCTTCAACGGCGACAATCTTCGGCCGAGGGCTAGGGTTCGACACCAACGACCGAAGCGTGTCGCGCAAGCACCTTCTCCTCCAAGCCGGCGACGACGGGGCGGCGGAGCCTAGGGTTTCGTTCCGGGTCCTGGGGAAGAACCCGGTGTGGGTCCGGAGCGGAAGCGGCGGAGGAGTCCGGGTGTATCGGAGTTCGGAGAGCGGCGAATTCGGAGCCGGCGACCGGTTCTGTGTCTCGGGGAGGAGGCCCGTTTGGTTTGATCCGAGGGAGATTGAAGATGGAGGCGGAGGCGGAGGAGGGAGTGGAAGCAAGAGGAATTCGGAATGTGAGAGCGAATTGGCGGAGAGTGCTGAATCTGTTGATGTGTCGAGTATTGACCCTGTGAAAGGTTAGTTGTGTAGCTTTCCTTTCAGTTTCCAAAATTTGGTCTCTGCTCATTTTGATTGCTGAAAGAGGAGGTTAGTCGAGCTTAATTGATGGAGACCAAGCACAGCTCTTGCGTGTCTGTAATTTGTGAAAGCTGTTGACGCTTTCTTCCATTGTTGTGAGTTTAATTTTTGAATGACCGGATAGTCGGCTTCTCCTTCTGTAATAAATGGACCCCGCTAAAGTCTAGGATTTCAAGCTTGTTTCTTTGGAGCGAAGTCTAGCTTGTTTCTTGCTATGGAGCTGGTTTAGCCTGATTCGGTATTCATGCACTGAGCAATAAGTCAATAGATCAGAAGAAAATTTTGATTTCTTGGATATTGACCCCGTTGGTAGGTTATTTTGTATCTTCCTCGCGATAGTTGACTGTGCTTAGTTTAGTTTCTGGAGAACAGGTGTAATCCGGAAATGTTTACAAAATGATTGAACATAGTTCGGGACGAGTGATTTAATTTCTTTCGAACTTTTGGACATGTGAATTGAAGTCTTGTTCGTCTGGATATGCTACTGCGTTGAGAGAGGGTCGGCAGTATTTTGTGAGTTTGAGTTTTGCACAAAATTTTGTTGGGTAGACAATTGGTGGAAATAAATTTCCGCAATGTGGATAACCAACACATTTGCTTTTGAACAGAATAAGTTGGTTGCATAAATTGGAAATGCTCTTTCTTTCATTAACTAGGTAATTATCGATAAGGGACTGAGGTTGTCCATGAATTTTACTTTGGAAAAGCTTTGCTTTTATTTTGTGAGTTAAATATTCCTGAAATGGGCTAATCTTTCTCCTTTGTAAGCTTGATAATGTGGTAATATCAAATTTTGCCTTATATTAGAGGCAGATTTTTTGTTTTGTATGAAGTCATTTGACAGGTAGTTTGCTGTTTGTTGCTACTATGATGCATTTGTCAAGATCAGTATCTTATTTGGTGGATGCAGAGTTTGGTTTTCTCGTGATTGGACATGAGTTTGATCAATATCCTAAGCAAATGCTTCGCAATGCAAAGCATTGGGATTGGTTTCTCGAGGACCTGAGTAAAGGCAGTGATGATGATAGTGGGGACGAAGATGAAGGGACAAAAGCGAAGCGCAGAGGTAGGAGAAAGAGGAGACGGGTTGAGGGCAATAACGGAGATGATGATGAGTGGACTGGCGAGAGCGAAGACGAGAAGGATGATTTGGCTACTGTGAGAAAGGCTAAGAAACCATCTTACTGGACAAGATCCAAGGACAACAGGAAAGTGAAACCTCCCAAGAGTACAAGAAGTGATCAAACATCTCAGAAGAAGAGAAGTCCTCGTTCAGAGGATGAAGAGGACGATGAAACGCTGGGAGGGTTCATTGCAGATGATGAGGATGTCGAAGGAGAACAGGAAGAAGAAAGTGAGGATGAGGAAGAGGAGGAATTCATTGATGATGAGGGGGATGAATAGTTCAAGTAATTTACTTGGGATGTGAGAAACTCTGACGTGCATAGCTGACATGAATGTTATATGTTTCATGTAAACCCTGTAATCTAGTCTTTTCACCGTTCTTGCGTTTAGTGTTAGAAGTCCTGTACCATAGGCTGTCACTGACTCTTAAGTTGTGAGATATGGTTTTTGGGAGATAATAATAAATCGTTCTTCGTTTATGGGGTATCAGTTTTCTCCAGTTTTGCTGGTTTCGGCTGTTGATCGATGCCGAGTCGACTCGACGACAACGAACATGGATGTAACTGTAAGCAAGTGATCCGTGGGCTTGGTGTTTCGGTACGAGGTTGGATGTTTTTCCATCCCTGAGTGTATCATTGTAACGATTGGCTCTACTTGTTTAATTTTCCGGCACAATCTTGGAGTGTTTCCTCATAGATTAACGTCCTTTCTAACAAGAAATCATCATCAGCTCATCGAGTAAAAGGTCTGACCACCCACACCAAAGGGCAGCAAATTGTTCAGAGGAAAGCTGATTTTTTTCCTAGGAGCTGCGGTTGCTCAATGCATCTCCAAGTCACCACAATCCTAAAGATATAATAACCGTCGACTACGCCAACAATGCACCATTGTTGGGATAATTTGATCTTAATTTTAGAATGAAAGACAAATTAATCTAAATATTTCTTAATAGGATAACTTGCGGTTCAGTTGGATCGAACATGAGATCAAATTGAGATTGACAAAGAAAAAGCGAATTTGCTCATTCAACAATCGAAAGAACAAGTACATATTTCTACTTTCTCTTTGTTTTTTCCTTTTCTTCGCCTTCAATATTCGATCTTTGTCAGGATAAACTTCTTGGGACATAGTCATGAGCACCCAGATTTACTGCACAAGCTGTTGTGTAAACAGGAGTCGCTCGCTCCGCAGCATCATCGTCCTACGTCTTATCCTCGGACACAGGATACCACGACAGGTGAGCATTGGAGTGCGAGCCCTCTCCCACGAAAAGAGTCGAGGAACAGAGTTGCTTCAACGCGCGGTGCATGAACGCGTCGCTGCATCGGAGCAGCCGCGCGGTTTGATCTTCGACAGCCATAGCCATGGCGATGTGCTCCGCCTTCTGTCCTCGCATACCCCACTACTCCTTCCTCAGAGCAGCGCCGTCCGTCCGTTCGATCCCGCCATCATCGCGGCCGTTTCGGCTCTCTGTCAGGGCTTCATCTTCCCCAGCTCGAGCTTCGAGTTCCTCCTCGTCCCCTGGTAATTTCGACCTGCCTGCTCTATCTAGAGTGGTGGAATGAACATTTTTTGCATGGTGGCGCAGTGGGCTCCTTCGATGACGGCTGTTTCTGTACAAAGTTTCAATTTTTTTTGGGAACAATTTGATTGTGTGCATGCACTTCTTTTGACGAGTTCAGGGTTGCTCGCTTGAAATGGCATCTTTGGTGAAGGGTTCTAGTTCTTGTTACTCCGTTTTCGTTGTAGTGATGCTGGACTATTTTTCTTCTTTTCCTTGCAGCGAAGGAAATACCAGGACGAATAGGGTTTTTGGGTCTTGGAATCATGGGTACGCCAATGGCACAGAATCTCATCAAGGCGGGGTAGAGAAACTTTCCTGTCTTTCTGCTTATTATTACCCTTTCCCTTTGCTTTTTTCACTTGATGGACTAGTAGCTGGGTTCTTAGTTTAATTGAGTCAAAATGTATTTAGACTTAAGAGTAACTCTTTCCAGATGCTAAAGGCTTGCATAAGCCATTTGTCAGTGACAAACTGAAGCGACTAGTATATACTCCACAATCTGATGTTCCCTTTTTGTTTTAGATGTGATGTGACTGTCTGGAACAGAACCAAGAGCAAATGTGATTCTCTCATAAGCTTGGGTGCACAGTAAGTTGTTGCTTTCGGACCATTATATCTATAAGCATGTTCACATGTGAACTTTGTGATGCATTTTGTCTCCGTAATTGAGTTAACAATGTAGTTTTATGTTTCTGGACTTTTGATTCTTAATTCTGTAAGAATGGGTTTTTGATAGTGCAGTGGTATTGGTAAGTTTATATCTCTGCAAAGCTGGTGCTTAATATCTTCCAAATGGATCATTCCAACTGCAATGGGTCAAAGGCATTGGTTGCCATGTTCATCTGATTGCAATGCAAAAGTCATGCCAGGGAAGATCAAATACGAGAATTCCTTGCTGACCCTTATTGACCCTTATTACAGATATAAATCCTCTCCTGAAGAAGTCGCTGCAACTTGTGATGTCACGTTTGCCATGCTCGCTGATCCTGAAAGTGCAGTGCGTATGTTTCAATGTTGCTTTTCTTGTTGTGGCTCAATCTTTTCACAGTGACTAAGAGCTGCTTGAGCATAGGTTCATGTTGCATGTGGGAAGCATGGAGCTGCTAACGGAATGAGTCCAGGAAAAGGGTACTATTAATTTGTTTCTTTTTCTCTATGAGTATTTCTTATATTTGTATGAAATGGGCATTTGTGCTATGTTTTTGGTGAGAGACCATTTGAGGAGTTGATGCTTTATCTTTTCCAGCATTGTGGGGCATGTTTTGTATCCCTGTGATTGTTTAGAGGCTCAGTTATTGCATAACTTAGGTTCTAATCATCGGAGTTAGTTTGGCCAAAAGAAAATCGTCGAAGTCATTTGCGAACTTTAAGAATAGTTTCTGATGCACAGATAACATGTGAAACCTGATTTTTTAAATTGCATGGCCATTTCAAATTGTCTCTACCCTATATTATATTATCAGATTCAAAACTCCTATTCTCTCTCTCCACTCTGCCTATCTGCATCAATCTTTGACGGCTTGCTGATTAACTTGGGAACTGCATGCATGATTGCTCTATACTGACATTCTCCAAGTGGATCTTGTAGGCATCTGCTCATACACATTCAAGTACTTCTTTTCATGCAAAATAACATATTGCAAGAAAATTGAATAATATGCATTTTCATTGGCAGGTATGTGGATGTTTCGACAGTTGATGGGACCACTTCTAAGTTGATTAGCGGTCATATCAAGGGCACTGGAGCGCTATTTCTGGAGGTGAAGTTGTTATCTTGTATTTATACTCGGTTATATAGAGATGAAGTATAATTTTAAGTGGAACACTGTGATATGATTTAGATTTCATGAAACTCTTTTCATGAGCAAGTGAAATTCCTCCAGGCTCCCGTTTCAGGCTCCAAAAAGCCCGCTGAAGATGGGCAATTGATTTTTCTCACAGCAGGTAGGCCCCGTTCCATTTCCTTTGTCCATTAAGTAGTTTAAGCTTGTGGTTCATGGTACATTTCCTATTCAATGTTAATTTTTCTGTGGAATACCTGGAATGGAGCATTATAGAAGTAGCATAATTCCTAGTAACTTTGAAGAATATATTTTGCTTATAGATACAAATGACATCTCTTTGGGACTGAAGTACGCCTTAGAGTAATTGTAGTATTGGTAATTGTTCAGGTGACAAAGCTCTATATGAGATGGTTGCCCCATTTCTTGACATCATGGGAAAGGTAGTCTCTTTTTTTATAGAGTTCTCCTTCTTTTGCCAAATATGATCCTTGAGCTTATGGTAATGGTGTTTGTACCCAGTCAAAATTTTACCTTGGTGATGTTGGAAATGGAGCTGCTATGAAACTTGTTGTCAACATGATCATGGGAAGGTGCTGCAGAATTTTTTCTTTTCTATTTCATCTATTTCATGAATGCAATGCCGATCATTATGCTTGCTAACCCTAACTCACTCTTCTCTTGACATTGACTAGTATGATGGCATCATTTTCCGAAGGATTACTCCTTAGCAAGAAAGTAGGGTTGGATCCTAACGTACTTGTAGAGGTACTTCTTTTAACCATGAGAGATTGCTTTATACGCTGTTTTTTGTCTGGATATGTGCTTTATACACTTGCTAATAATGCTTATGTGAATTACGTTAGATGCATTAGTGATGGCCGCACTCTAATTTGTCTATAAATCATAATCTGCGATGTCATTTTGACAAAATATGGATATGTTGAATTGACATTTCTGTATCTGAAAGGATATCAGTGCATCAATGAATTATGGATTGTTGATATAAGATGATCGGAGTTATTTATTTTTCTGTTGCTCCAGTGAATGGTATCATCTTCCTTTAATTCATCCATAACACCACAAAATTGTAGGGATATCTATTACATGAATGTTGTCAGGTTCACTGGTGGAATGGTATAAAACTAGTCTTAGAAACTTGCTGCTTGGTGTCTTTGCTCATTCATCATGCTTAGGGTCTATTAGTCTACCAGATTTAACCTTGCATGCTAAATGTCTAAACTGCAAAACTATGGAGTACTTTTGTGCATAAAGTTTAACAAGACTCGTAACCATTTAAAGATATTTTGTAAACCAAGTAATATGAATGCTACAGAGCTGTTCAAGTGAAGAGCATGCTCCATTTCAAATCAGATTATTGTCTATAGGGGCTAAGTGAATGAACAATGCCTGAAGCTCACAAGTAAGGATTTGAGCTCAAGTAGCAGACAAAAAGATTACTCTTTAGATAAATCCTATCTTTCATCGGTTTGGTTATTATTTTTTACTCCTATCAATCAAACTAAGCTCTTTCTTAGGAGACGTTAATACTGGGACCTAGTGATATTGCAGGTGGTGTCACAGGGAGCCATTAGTGCACCCATGTACTCGGTCAAAGGTCCTTCGATGGTCCAATCCCAGTATCCCCCGGCGTTTCCTTTGAAGCATCAGCAGAAGGTTTGTAAACTCGTAAGGACAACCCTCAACTAAATAGAATCTGTGCATGTTCTCTCAATATTATTTACTTTGGCAGGATCTGAGGCTTGCTCTGGGGTTAGCAGAATCTGTTTCCCAATCCACGCCCATTGCAGCAGCGACAAACGAACTGTACAAAGTGGCAAAGTCTCATGGTCTGAGTGACCAGGACTTTTCAGCAGTCATTGAAGCGCTTAAAGCGAAACAATGAGATAGGCCTGCATTTTCTTAGTTGATACAGAGAACTTTCTTTCGATGCCCTGGGTCATATGGTAAGTTGGCAGAGCCTCCTGCTATGTTGCTTAGATTGTTCTTCCTCCATGGAAGACAACGCAGCATTTTGTGCATGTCTTATATATATGATTTGTAACAAGTTCAATTTTTGATTCTGGCATCTGAATGGTTGTGGTTACATCTGCCATTAGTTTAACGTAGGCAAAATGAAATGAAGAAGGTTTTGCAATATGATTGAATTTGTATGCCTGTACGTACAGTATTAAAATTATAGTCTCCTTTGAGTCGTGTTATCTATTGATGTCATGGACTAAAGACTGTTCATCATCTGCCGATCAGAGAATGTTGGTTAACGAGAAGTGCAATTGTTTCTGCACGATCGACTTTACAGTAACAAGGGCCAATTGTTGTCAAGTGAAGAATAGAGAATTCTCTTAGCCTCCCAACAAATCAATGTGATGGGAACGGGATGAAAGAGGAATAGGTCTGTAGCAACAATAAATGGTCAAATCCTTGCTTTTCTTTCGCATTATTTCCCTTGCATTTTTCCTAGTGGTGATGATGTTACTTATGCTGTGCTTGTAATTGTTGAAGTTGCATTCACCAGCACGGTCTGCTGTCTTCTATAAACAAGCCTCTTTTTGGTTGCGTAAGATATTTTTCTTAGCATTTTTCGGGTTTTTCCCCCCAAACCATATCTTTCAACATATGCCAATTTCCTCCATATCAAATCACAGGTGCTCAGCTAAACGAGACGGGCAAATAACCTTTTATTATAATTTAAGGGGACATTTGAAATCCCTGATTATTCTTTTTCCAATAGTGACACTCGTTTCAAATTTTTTATTTTATAAGTGAACAAGCAAACAATTTTAGTCCCCTCACTTCTTCCTTCAATCATAAAAAAAACTCCATCACGCTGATTCTTGCTCTCGCTCTTCTCCTTCATGCGTCATTTCCCTCATTTACTTAAACAGATGGGATCAATTGATTTTAGCTTTCTTCATGCTCCAAGCACTCAACTTTGGCACTCCAACACTCTGAGTCCCATTGTTGAAGACATGCAAGTGGGTTCCATCTTCCACAGCCAATACGGGGTAAACCCTAGCTGTGATGCAACTCTTCCCTCCACCACCAAAACTCTCCACTATAGAATGATCTATCTGTTACAGGCAAAAGGGGGAAAAAGAGAGTCAAAGCAAGTTAATCATTATTTGAAATCATGAATTCCGATATTCTTGGATTCAGTAACGTGGCTTCTCGCCACTGAATTGTCATCTTTGTTTCCTTTTAACGGATGCAACAAGTGAGCGCCTAAATTAAATGGGTTTTGCTAAAAATGGAGGATGGTTCAAGAAGCTTTTTAGCTTTTAAAGCATGCAAAAGATGGAGAATCATACCGAAGTGGCAGGACAGGCGACAACACCTAAACATAGAATAGTGCAAGGAGACAGATAATGAAATCCAAGCATGAGTAAGCTTCCACATGCAGAGTTGGGACAAATCAAAAAGTCACAACTGAAAAAGATGCTGAATCTGGCTAAATTTGGTCAGTGGGAATCTCAACGAAAGCTTTATGGAAATCAGCACTATAGGGTTTCAATTTACAGCTTACACTTATAATGATCCATTTGTTTATGCATATAATGAAGAGATTGACCAGATTTGATATGCAGAAAGGGTTTCCAAGTCTAGATCAGACACATATGAAGTGCTCATATCTATTAATGAACTCACCAAGGTCCTCAATGACAGCTTCTCGTGAACAGGGTCCACATCCAGAAATGCTCCATACGTGGTCTTATCATTGCTATTGTTAAGGGAAGATCTGAAAAGAGAAATACAGATAGCCAAAAAACAGACCAGAAAAATTAGATACGTTTTTGGGGAAGGGTAGGTGGGATCTATGCCCTAGAGATAAAGAAATAAATTAAAGAGAGGGAGGCTGGACCTGCTCTGGTCGCTACACATGAGGACGACATATTTGTTCTGGCCTTTGAAAATTCTGAAGAAAACTGCTGTGTACTCTTGCAATCCTTTTGAAGCCATGACCAGCAATCCAAATGGTCCAAGACTGCCTTTAACTGAAGCACCCTTTTGGCTACACAGCATTTGTGGGTTGGTCCACGTTGGGTCTAACACTTCTGCTTTCTCGAGCTCTTTTACTTCGAATGAGACCTCCACATCTGCCTGCACAATGATAAAAGGAGATTGAAGGGACCATACCCATTTTAGCATTCTGGAACAGGGAGTTAGGTTTGCAAAAGAGTCGGGTCGGCCTATAGTCCGGTGTCAAAAATGCATGGGATGATATTCCCTTGAAAGGAACTTTTCTTAATGGGGAAGTTGGTATCTTCATGTGTCAAGTAATTCAGTGTTGCTAACTTATGTTATCAAGGTAATGAGTGTGGTGGATTCAGTAATGGTCACAGGCCCATGAAGAACTGTCTGATAGTCATAGTAAATTTCAAGTTTGTTGAAGAAAAACCAAGAAAACCGACGAAGATGAAGCCTATAGAGTAACCATTGCCACAAGCCGAACATTGGGTATATATCTCTTATTGAAAATTAAAAAGCAAAGAGTTCGGATTCGTGGGTGGCTTATAGCTCCAATGAACCCTATGAACATGCCTGATGGAAATGTGACTAGAAAAGCTCACCTGTGCAGCTGTGATACCAGACACTTCAAGAACTGTTCCTCCCTTAATCAATTTGTTGGACAAATCAACTTGGTCGGTACGTAGCTTCTCTAATTCCAATATTGGCCACTGCACCAGCTGTTTTCCAGATTTGTCTAGCCAAAGGGTCCTTGGAATTGCCTGCCACACAACCCATTCCCGACGTCAACTCTTGAATAGGCCAGTAAACATACTAAGCCCAACTTCACCTAATTTAGGTGAATCTAACATTTGATTTTTTACCCATGCATTCATCTTTAACAATAATCATATTAATAGGAATAATAATGTTTACCTGTATCCCGGACCATCCTTTCTTGATGTCATCGTCTACGCTGGACGACTCATTGATCCAACCCCACAAGATCCGCCGGTTGTTCTTGCTGTCAAAGAAGGTCTTGGAAGCATAAAACTTGCCGTAATCGTATCTCAACCCTGAATCGCTATCTACTGATCCCTCATCGGGAACATACTTATCCTCGATGGAGTTATAAGTCCCCACAGTGTAGTAATCATGCTTAGTGTCATCCAAGCTCACCTTATGCACATGCTTAACGTTTGGCCCGATAATGGAGGTGTCCAAGCCAACAGGGACTTGAGTAGAGACTGGGAAAAAATCTGGGCACTCCCACATCCCAGTGTTCTTAGCAGAGTGAAGTGGGTGTTGAGCCTTGGTCCAGTGAACAAAGTCTTTGCTTCTGTACAAAATGGTCAATCCCATCCTGTCTCGTTTGCTCCCAATGATCACCCTCCACCTCCCATCAGGGCCCACCCATGCAGTGGTGGGGTCTCTAAATGAGCTTGCATTGATCCCGTTCATGGCTGTGGGTGCCATCAGAGGATTGTGGGGTGATTTCACCCATTCAAGCAGATATGGGTCCGATAAATTCTTGGGCACTGCCAAGTTTTGGACCTGCTGGTTCAGGGGGTTAATTCCGGTGTACAGCATGGCCGGTTTGTACCCTGGGAGGATGGTGGCCGCGCCTGACCAGCAGCCGTTGATGTCGGACTCCTGAGACGGGAAGATGGCTGGGACGTGCGGGGTCCAGTTCACGAGGTCCGTCGACGTGGAATGGGCCCAGACGATGTTACCCCATACCGCACCTTTCGGGTTGTATTGGTAAAACAGATGGTATATGCCCTTGTAAATCATTACCCCTGCAGTGCGTGTGTCCATTTGTTTTTGACTTTAACAGGTCATTTCCACATAATTTAAGCTTGGTAAATAAGCGATGTAAAGTGACCAGGCAAGCATATTATTCAAAACAAAAACTCTGGGGTCTCTGTTGTCCTAGTCCTACATGACAAAATATTCACCGCTTTAAGTTTAACAAGCAATTTCCCAAGATTTAAAGACCAACAATATTGAGGTAAACAACAAATATGATCTTTATGACCGTGACAGAAAAAATACTGAAGCATGTTGAGAAATAAAGAGAATTACTGCAGCTGCATATTTGTTTAAAGACTTTGTTAGCATGACAGTTTTTGGATCATTATAAAAGTATTAGCATGTTGTGAGCCACAAATTCGCTAAGGAGAGACGCACAACAATTTATAATCCTTTGTCATTTTTTTTATGGCCCAAAATAAGCTCTTCACCTTAAAGATAGTCAATCATTTTTCTTTGTTTAATTTTCTACTCATATAAATATTAACAGTAAGTACCAGGGGAACAAATAATGAAACTAATTGATGGTTTTGGTATGATAAAATAATGAGTTAACGTCAAGAAACAAGTTAAATAATTAAGGGAAGAGACCAAGAAAATAAGCAAATCATGAGAGAGAGAGAGAGAGAGAGAGAGAGAGAGAGAGAGAGAGACTGACCATTTGGATCTGAGAATCCCACGAAGCCGGTTCGTCCATTTCACCACCAGACCAGGTCAAATCAACACGAAGAATAAACCAGCAAAGCAAAACAAAACTGTTAGCTACATCGTGGTGGACACCAACGTGTGTGCGCGTGAGAGAGAGAGAGAGAGAGAGAGAGAGAGAGAGAGAGAGAGAACCATTCATCCAGTTCTTGGGAGGTTGGAAATGATAAGATGTCCGGTAAGGCTGCTTCACAGCGGTGGACTCAACAGTGGTATGCAAATCCTTGTAGACTCTGTGAGAGGCTCCAACATGGAGAACACCATGGCCAAGCAAGACAGGGATGGCAAGAACAACAGAAGCAAGAAGATGAAGAAGAGAGCTGGGTTTGGCCATGGTGCGAGTGTGTATCGTATGTTCAAAAGAATGGCCCTTCCCCGCAGCTCTTGAGCTTTGTGAGTCTGAGCTGTGAGGAGAGCAGATACATACATATATAGGCACAAGATGACGTTTTTGCAGAGGTGGGGCCAATAGTCACATCATGGTAGTGGGGAGACTTTTATCACGGAAAGGTCAGGCTGCAGAGGAGACAAGAGGAGGTTGAAGAATCAAGAGAGCATTCTCACGTCACAGAACCCATCCAGGAAAAAGTAAAGAACGTGATTCCTTGTTTTTTATATTTTTATTTGGGGCTGCGGAGTCAACGTTCAAAGCTGCTGTTTGATGACTAAAATAATGAGGGATGGCTAAAGGTTTAGAAAGAGGCTGAGAAAGACAGGTATGGCTGTCCCCATTCTTGTGCCCCGCAGCTGCCTAAAACTCTTCCTGCTGGATCGATGATAACTTGGTTTGGCAATGTGTGCATTTGACAGGAAGTTTTCGTTTGTAACTCGAGTTGCCGGATCACGAATCGAAATTACAACTTTATGAATCTTGAACGAAGAAGCCCTTCGAACCTACAATTCGACAAATACCCAAAACAAGTATTTTGTCTGGTGCACGGTGACGAGTATATCTTAGTTCGTGGTACATGTTCACGCAAGTATGCATCGTGACCTATATTGCATAATAAAAACCTAGGACTAGCTTAACCATAATGACAGAATTTTTTACATGCCATTTCATTTATTGTCGACACGTAGAATGCGAAGAACTTGCATAATGTTATTCTATAACCGTCGAAATGTAACACGCGTCATACAAATACTGCGAAAATAACATGGTCTCGTAGTTGAATGTACAATGTATTGATAATCTATTCAATCGATAGGTACGCATCGATTCGCTTTCGCAATCCGTGGTATTGTTGTGATATTGTTCTATAAATGTCAAAATGTAACACGTGGTCATAGAATACTACGAAAACCTCACGATTTCGTAGCTGAGTATACACTATGTTGATAGTCAATTCAATTGACAGATGCGTATGGATTATAGCTTTCGTGATCCGTGGTGGTATTGTTGTGTGCGGATTCTCGATTTCTATTGATGGTGATGTGAGTGGTTGTTGACGAGGCTGACCATTCTTTGGAGGCCAAACCAATGGCCATTTTAAGGATTCGAAGCCTTTGGAAATCTTTGACGCGTTCAAATTTCAAGTCACGTTTGGACAGATTTACCAAGGTTGGAAAGGTCGGTCGTTCTTTGCGTATGAGAAGTGGGAATGAAATTTGGTTTCAAATCCCTCGGGGAGAGCTCCGTTGAATATTCAAGAGGGTTTAAAGAAACTTAAAGGCAAGTTCGGTTAATGCAGAACGCGAACTATTAAGCACATTGAATGACCAAAATTAAAGAACATTCGAGTCCATGTCTCCTCTTTCGTCGGGATTTCTCTTGCGACGAAACACCTGTCACCGAAAGTCATTTTTCAGTTTTTAATTGAATGAGACATATTCTGTGGCAACTTTGGACAAGAAATATCACGGGTAGATAAGGAAATCAAAAACTTTACTTCGGACAGAATTAATAGAATCGTGCAAACACAAAGCGTGCCGGAATTTAATCGACAACAAGGTCTGGGAAATACAGACTCTACAACGGTACCAAACTTGAACAGACTATGCAAGAATTTAATTGATGACAAAGCTTGATAATGCAAAGATGTTTCGCTGGAATGTGACCGACGATGCGCATCTCGAAACTACAATTAAGAAACACGCTAGAATTTAATCGACAACATGAGTGTAAAAAACAAAAGTATAGTGGAGGAGTTTCAGTAAATGATGGGTGGTATTTATAGTGGCTACGCCATAACTGCTCTTGAGCAGTTTTGCAGCTGCTGTATCTATGTTTTTCCATCTCCATCCTCGAATGGCGGTCCCTTTGAAACGTGTGCCTATTGCTCCACGACCTCAATCACTTTGTCGTTCGACAACTTCTGGCCTAGACGTGCAACTTGATACTCGTTTTGCGTCCAACTTTCTCCTGGTGCCCCGACAGTTCGCCACCCTCATTAATTGATATCTTTGTCGGCCAACGTTAGCCATACGTCACCGTACACTGCGTAGAGATGAAAATGTTTTTCTTTCTTTGAACTTGAGCCCATTTTTTCCTAAAAATGATCGCTTATACCATTTACGAAAACAATGAAGGAAAAAAAAATTTCACCTCGACGAAAATATCAAGGCATAAATTATTATCGATAATGAAAAAATTATTCATTGACTAATTATTTTAGACGATACAAGTAATCGCTTTTCCCGAATCATTATTTTAGCTGAAACGGAGATGAAAATTGGACCATCACAATGACACGTCAACTTCCAACTTTTTGCCACGTCCCTTGAAAACCCCGGTTCCGTTGAACCTTATAAACGTGGGACTAGAATTTCTCTTTTCTTATTGGGGTCATGACACGTGCTCGGCTCTCTTGTCTTAATAACCGTATTATCGTCACGATTATAAATAGATTAATCAAATCGATGAGCACGTGTCACGATTTCGAGTGGGATTTCGTAAAAGGAAAAAAATTTTCGCAAATAATAGTCGCTGTAGTAATTCAATTTTCGTGAGGTTACTCGTGCATGTAACATTTGCCAAAATTCAACAGGCACGGTACGTTTTCATTTCTCTTTTTTGTTTTCCTTAGAGCACGAGTCTACTCCGTGTAGACATGCCGAAATTCTAATGGTCCGATGTAGTTTGCGGCCGTTATTGAAAAAATGCAATTAAGTCCGAAAACTTATATTAAAATGTTATTTTAAGGATGCCGCGCATGCTGTTTTGAGCGATGGGTAGGCAATTTCGGTATTATTCATCAAAATAGTTCGGTTGCACTTTTTTGAAGGAAAGTTGTTCGAAATATCATAAATCTATTTCATTTTTATCAATTTAATCTTAAACTTTTCGATTTTGCTAATTAAATCCTAAATCTATTTCACTTGTTGCCAATTGAGTTCATCCGATCAATTTTAATGGGAAATTGTTGATATGGACCCCGGTAGTGCCACGTAGAATGGCCGAAACTAACGGGGACAATTTTTTATTATTATTTTTTCTTTCTTTGTTTTCCTTTTTTTTTCTATCAAGTCCAGCAAGGATCGATCGACCCTCTTAGGGGTCGGAAGAAGAAAAAAGAAAAAGAAAGAAAAGAAAAGATGAAAGAAGAAAAAACTAAAAACTATTTTTAAAAAAATAGAAAAAATTTAAAATACTATTAAAAATTTATCCATGTTGGACCATCAGCGTCCAGGTCATCAATTTTCATCTTAAATTGGACGGATGGACTTAATTGGTAAAACGTAAAATTATTTATGACTCATTTGACAAAACCGAAAGGTTTATGATCAAACGGGCAAAAGTGCAATAAGTTAAGGATTTATTATGGACAATTTTCTCCCTTTTGGATTAGAACTTAATTACACTTATAAAAAGGTTTAGGGGTCAATTACATTGCGTACGCAAGGCTTGAGACTTTTCGTGCACTCGCGCCCTAGTACATAAGTGCCAGTGACGTTCCGGCGTAAGTACGTTACAAACGTTACATAGAGTACTTCCTCTTAGATCCTCAACAATTATAAAAGTGCTTCCTCTTAAATCCTCAGCAATTACTTCACATGTGCAACATGGGTACTTGTCGTTCCCCTTTTCATTATTCAACGCGTTCAAGTCTTTCTGAGAAGATTTTCACGGATCGATCGAAAGTTTGGGCATAAAGCATGGCTCTTTTGACTCTGGTTTTTCGTATTTTCTATTGGTGGTGCGACGGTCCTTTACTCTTATTATAATCGAACCCATGCCATGTGATCCATAACGGACCGTCGCCATGCCTACATATCGCCATGTTCCACCGATTACCGCACGGGTCCGGCGTGTGTATCGATCTGAATTTGGACCGTTGAAGAAGGCGGGACTCGTGCGGGTCTCACCGGATCCGATAGTCCGATCACCGATGATCGCGGGTCAGATGTCGCGTTTCTTTTCTTTTCTTTTCCCTTTGGATTTTTCGGCCCTAAGTAGCCCCGCTTCCGGTGCGATGATTAGTTCCGGCGGGTGCGAAAGGTGGTACCTGGGTATGCGATGATCCGGTTCTTTTCGTTTCCTTTTCTTGTAAGTTGCTCGGTCATATTTAATGGCATTGCCGTTCATGATTTCCTTCTTTGTGTGGAATCCCTTCACCTCTCGTTACGAAATTTGTCATGACTCGCATCAATGCGATGCTCAAACACCATTTGTGAGAACTCAAATCAATGTAACTTTTGGAGGCGAGCATCTGTTTATGTATCAACTCCTAATTATACACGGTTTCATTTACAGTTGGATCGTCGAGTACAAAAGGTTAAAAGTAATAGTACTTTGTAACCGTGAAAATGTGTCGATGGGTCATAAAATACTACAAAAAATTACAGCATTTTATAGATAGAAAGGCGGCCTAATTCCACAAAAAAAAAAAGCATCAGCTGTTTCTTTAAGTGACAATTATGTCCCGAACTTTTTTTGTCTCATTAAAAAAATAAAAAATTTTCATCTAAATCTCAAATCTAGCCTAAACAATTTGAAAATTTCACATTATGGAGACTAGATTTGTGACTTGAGTAAAATTTGGTGCCTTTTATTGAGACCAAAAAAAAAAAGTCGAGGTCAAAATAATCACTCAAGGTAAAGTTTGTATTTTTTTTTTTTTTTTTGGAATTAGCCCGATAGAAGGCACAATAAGCTGTAAATCTATCAAATCGACAGATACGCATCGAACCATAAATTCGTGTCGATTAAGTACATTATAGATCTGCTGCCAAAATACCATGATATAATCCGTGTATTGTTGTGCGTGGTTTTTGCAATTTCTGTTGATGTAAAATATGTAATCGTGCGCGGCTGCTGACGAGTTGACCATTGCTTTGGAGGCCAAAACCAAAGGCGTGAAGTGGTGCAGCAAGTCGCCCGTGAATATTAAGGACTTCATGCCTTTGAAATCTTCCACGCGTTCGAATTTGGACAAATGACCAAGATTGGAAAGGTCAGTTGTTCCGGTACAAACCAAGCTGGTTTCTAATCCTTGGGGAAGAGCTTGGTTATATAATGGATTAATACAACGAAAAATCTCAAATCGATATACCTATAATAAATTTACTCCAAATTAATTTTTTAGCTATCAAAAACCCCAAACCGATATATCTGTAACAATTTTACCCTATGTTAGTTTCCATTAAATTTTGTGATCAAATTTCTGAATTGGATTATACGTGGCAGTTGACGAGCATACTAGTTTGGGTTTTACTCTCTATTTGTCACAGTATACCAATTTGTGATTTTTTTTATATTAATTCAATTTAACGGAGGGTAAATTTTTCATTAATGTATCAGTTTGGGGGATTTTGGTGATAAAAAAATTAGTTTCATGTAAAATTTGTCACAAGTACACTAGTTTAAGGTTTTTTGTGGTCAAAAAATTAGTTTTGGGTAAATTTGTCATAGGTATACTAATTTGGGATTTTTCATGGTATTAACCCTTATATATTTAAGATGGTTAAGAACTTAAAACACAATTTTGGTTGTTGAAAATGATAACTATTAAGCATTTCAAATGACCAAAATTAAATATCATTTTGTTGTCGCTTGGGTATAAATATAATCTTGAGAGAACAATATAAAGCTCACTTATTTCGAATCGAATGTTCGAGTAATTGGTGGGCACAAGAAATTCTGGAGTGATTCATGTTGGCTCTCCCTCGCATACGAATATATAGATATGGTGCAATTACTAATGCATAGCAATCGCCATCAATTGGTGAGGTGAGATTTATTAAGCTCCGTTTGTTTCGCGAAAAATGAATGATATGTAATATTTTCTCAAAATGATAGCTTGTATCGCTTAGAATAATTGATCAATAGAAAATATTTTCATTATTGATAACCTAAATATTTTTGTGGATTTTCACTTATTCTTTTTTATAAGTGATGCCAAAGTTAAAAATGATCGTATTAAAAAAATATTTTTTTAAATTATTTAATTTTTACAAAACAAACACACGATGCACGCCCCCTGCGATTGGGAAAGAAATGAAAATTGAAAGATAACAACGACAAGTCAACTTTTCGCTTTTTGCCACCTACCCCTTAATTGAAAATTGGGTGGGTGATCTCATGTCAAGGCATTAGACCAGCTTAGGAATTTCGATTTTCTTATTAAGATAAAGGATAATGATATAAATAGCTCATGGTATCTAAATTTTTAATTTATTCAACGTAATTTTTAAACTTTAGCTTAATATTCAATGTGATCCCTAAACTTTTAATTTATTCAATATGGTTCTTGAATTTTTTATACATGTTCAATTTAATCCTTAAACTATATCAAAATGTACAGTATAGTCGCTTAACTTGAATTAATGAAAGGATTACATTGAATATTTTTATAAAGTTAAAGGACTATATTGAACATATACTAAAAGTTTATGGACTCTATTGAACAAATTAAAAGTTTGGGGATCAAATTGCATATTGAATCAAAGTTTAGAGACTGTTTATGTCATTTTCCCTTAAAATAATGACATGGATCAAAACTCCAAGCTAGCATGCTTATGACAAATTTATCCTAGACTAACCTTTTTTTTGTCGATCCTAAACTAACCTTAAACTGGTACATAGGTGATAAATTTACTATATGTTAGTTTCTATTAAATTTTATCGTCAAATTACTTAGTTAGATGATACGTGACAATTGACGGGTGTACCAATTTGAGGTTTTACTCTCTATTTGTCACAGATATACCAGTTTATGATTTTTTGTGGCATTAATCCAATTTAACGGAAACTATCGGAAGGTAAATTTATCACAAATGTACCAGTTTGAGATTTTTTATGGTCAAAAAAATAATTTGAGGTAAATTGATCAATACCGGTTTTTTGGTTATCAAAAAATTAATTTAGGATAAATTTATTATGAATGTACCAGTTTGAGATTTTTCGTGATATTAATATTTTTTTTTATGTTCCTATAAAAATGGATGATAATCGATGAACACGTGCCGTGATCCGGTGAGAGCAAAACTTTTGACCGACACTATACGCTGCCGTAATCGGAATTTCATTAAGATTTTTACTGTTTCGACGGTCTTTTTTCATGCAAGCTTTTCTCTATTAGTGAATGGAGAGTTTTGGTTATCTGTACATGTAGCATTTACCAAAATTAAACGTGCGCATTTTTCTCCTTTATTTTCTTCTATTTTTTTTTTATTTTTCTTCTGAGCATGAGTACGCTGCTTGTAGATCTTTTTCATACTTTGGCCCGGTTCTAGAACCTAGTCTGGTTATATTTTTGTTCTATTGTTGACTTCGGCAACAAGGCGATTGTGAATTTCTTCTATAGGGATTAGGGAAAACGATGCAAACGGTTCATGAACTTCGATACAATGTGCAATGTCATCATTGAGCTTTTAATTTATTCAATACGATCTCTGAATTATGGTCCACTGTTCGATATGACCTCCAAACTTTAAAATTTTTATATGGTTTAGGAGCTGCATTGAATATTTAACAATAGTTCGATGATCATATTAAACAAATTAAAAGTTTAGGATTGACATCGGGCCAAAGTTTAGGTAAAAAATTCAAGGACGACATTACTTATTGGATTAAAGTTCAGAGATCATTTGTTCTATTATGTATAGAAATATGGGGTTCAAGCTCCGTTGGCATAAAATAGCTTTAGCATTTCTGTGAAAATGGCGATCAAGATCTTTCCTTCCGCTCCAACAACATTTCCATTTTGAAGAATTCTCTTCGATTCATCACTTCTCCAAATTTTTAAGCACACAATACAATCGAGTCCTAAATCTTTTAATTAGTTCCTAAATTTTTGCTGTAGAAATGCATCGAGTCCTACAAATTACATCGAAAAGCGCTGCTTGAGGACGCCACCTACGCTATGAGTGACATGTAGGCAATTCTAGCTACTATTTATTGAAAGGATTTAATTGCACTTTTTTCAAAAGGTCCGACGCTTAATCGAATCAAATGAATGGTTTATGACTCAACTTGCATTCCGTACACAAGATCTATGACTTTCGACCCATTTTTGCCCAACTCCTTGTACGTTCACAATGTCACGGCATAAATTCGCAGTACTTTCTCATAAATCTCAACAATTACGTCACACTTGCAAAGTTCATACTCCTCCTAAATTACTTCATCATTTGATATCAAAGTTTCCTTTTTCATTATTCAACGCGTTGATCTTTCTGATATCTTCAAAGGATCGATCGAATTGAAAGCGTGGGCATAACTTTTTGGCTCTTTGGACTTCGATTTTTTTGGTTATTTTTCTTCCGGCCGTGCGGCTTATTTTATTCATATTATACTCAGAACCCCATGTTGCCATGTGATCCAGCACGACTCTCCATTGATTCGATTTTATGGAAAAAACGATAAGCACGAATCAGTGTTTTATCAAGCAGCCCTCCTTTATTTTCCGGTCAATCGTTCAGTGCTTGCTTTCTTATCTTCTTCTTCTTTTTGTGCTTTTGGCATCATCACGAGGCTGCGTTTGGTCTCACTTGTGCAACATGGGAACGAGAAAATCACCGCTCTCGTCTCTTTTTTTTCTTCTTTTCTGACCCGGGCTGTGTATCGCATGCTTGGAAATCGAAATTCATGTGTTAAGAACTGTGAATGTGGGATGTTGCTCGTTGCTGGCATTGTCAAATTTGAAGAAAAGTAAACGTGGACAAAGGGGAAAGAGCGACGGGTCTGCTGTTCAGCTGAACAAGTTCGAAGCAGTGATCGTTTTGTGCAACTGAGTACGCGTGCAGTCATTAGTTGTAATTTTTTGAAAATTAGTGATCATTGTTAACAGGAGAATTGCTCTTAACATGGGCTATTTCTCTTATGACGTAACCTCACCAAAGAGAGGTAGCTTTGGCCATTATAAGGGCCTCCGCGACTTGTCCCTATCCCGTGGAGTATTTTAACATTCTAGTACTTGCACGCCTCGCACTCCCTAGTTTTCTCCGTATCTTTATCTTACCTAAGAAAAGGGAATACCCTCTAAGTATTTTACATTCCAAGAATCCCGAGGTCCGAACAAAGCTCATAATTGAGCTTTTTAAGGACCTGCCGAGGTCTATGCATGCTTTTCGTTGGAAATCAAAATTCATGTGGTAAATGTTGTCAATGTGGAAGCGCCTGTTGCTAACATGGTCAAATTTCACCAAAAGTAAAGTGAAAAGGTAAAGACCGGCCGGTCTGCCGTTCAGCTGATTTGGTTCAAACCCATAATCACTTTGTGCAACTGAGTACGAATAGGGTCGTTAGTTTTATATATATATATATTTTAAATTAGTGACTATTGATAATGGGAGAATTGCTCTTAACGTATGCTATTTGTCTTATGCTTGCGGGTACAATCAGATAGAAAAGCCACTCCAAACTCCGGCCATGCGAGCCGAGGGAGCTCCAAATGACGGCAATGCAAGAGGTAAGCTAGAATTGAATCCGTGCGATGCAGCGCAATGTTATAATATATATATGATGGAAATTATGAATTTTTTTTTTCGTACCTCTAAAAAAATACACGTAAAACATGTGAAGGATAAATAACTAGCAAGTACATTGACGCTTCTCAAAGTCAATATTATTAGTTGTTTTGATCCAAAAACATTCGAAAGGTGGGGTTACAAGAAAGCATCTAAAAAGGGAGTTGTCTAGGTCATGTAAACGAATCTAACTTACTTGTATCATTTTTACACTCGAAAGAATTAGATATATTTAATTGGTGGAATTTTTCTTTTATTATAATACATTAGTTCTTTACCAATGCTTAGGGATTCGATAATTAGATACTTTGTGGTCGAAATTTGTCTCAAAGGTGAAATATCTTTCACCAAAAGCCGTCTTTTGATTTTTTATAAAATGAGATAGATTATGTGGCAATTCTGAATAGGAAATATCATAAGTACACAAGGAAGTTGATAGATTTCCTCCAACAAAATTTAATCAACATTAAAGTATATAAGATAAAGATACAACGTTGAAATTTAATCAACATTAAAGTATATAAGATAAAGGGGTGTATTGGATCTTTCAAGGGGTGTAAGTGCAAGTTCTTCAGCATTGTGAATTCTGAAGTTTGCTTGTCACTACATTTATTTTCGCATTTTGGTACAGTTACTAAATGGACAAATTCCTTCATCCTAATCTCAAAGGTACCATACCCCCACAGGAGAAGAACTGCACATTCAATCCTAAACATATTATATGAATATAAATTTAGTTTTAAAATTTTCTATCGAAACAATATATTTCTAAACCTTCAATTGAAAATGCAGTCAAGTCCTCTTGGCCAGACCTTGCTTGAAATTTCTACGTGGCAGTCAAGTTTTCCTTAGCCGTCCTAAATGTCATGGCCAATAACTCGACATGAACAATTTCAGACGAAATTAGCCGTTTTGCTTAGTTTTTTGAATTTTCATATTTATTTTCCTTTCTTCTTTTCTTTCCTTCTTTTCATGTTAGTGTTAAAATTCTTTTCTCCTTCAATACCAACCCCATTTTGAGCACTTCACCGAATCTTACAGGAGCTAATGTACCAGCGCGAGCTGACCCGGTGGCTTCTTTCTCTCCGGCGCCTCCCGACGTGGCACAACGATATCTTGCTAAAGCTGGTCTGTCGCCCCACAAATTGCGGTGTGGCACCAAAGCACGGCAACGGAGGGTGAATCCTTCAAATTGCTGGCAATAGAGAGAGAGAGAGAGAGAGAGAGAGAGAGAGAGAGAGAGAGAGAGAGAGAGAGAGAGAGAGAGAGAGAGAGAGAGAGAGAGAGAGAGATGACTACCATTTCCGAGGACTCCGACCAAAGCCCTAATTACCATTTCCGCCCAAAGCCCTAATCAAGACAAGGGCAAGCATTTGTCTTTGTCTATGTGTATGCAATTCGAGTTTTTGCTTCACTGTTTGTTGTGAGCTCAAGGGAAGAGAAGTCGCTCGGTGTGGCTGGGAGAGCCTCTCTTGTTCATCGAGACCAGCAAAATATGTTTGTAACTTAAAAAAATTCAGAAAAAGGGCATGTTTTGTGTAAATTTCTCCGCGTTATATCGCTGGTTGTGACAAATGTAACGACCAACAATGACTAGACTGCAACATCCGAAACTTTGAGAAAGACTTAACCGAGAGTACTTGATTGCCTTATCACTCGAAATTTAAGACCGTGTTGATTTAATTGAAATATTTACGACCAAATTTAAATCTGTCCGATAGTTTTACAATTCATCTTGCAATTTTCCTGTGAAGACACGTATGTGACTCATTTTGGGTAATATTAAGGTGTACAACTTTAGTAGTTCTGGTCAATACATCACATCATTGTATCTATCCTATATTTTCTCTCTCGGTTATGCCAGCTGGTTCAAACTTCAGATAGGTATGTCTTCTCAATCGAAGGAGTTTACTTGTGGGTGGATTCGACATTGCTATTTCTAATTCTTTTAACGACCATTTGATCTTTAGTTCGTCCTCTTTACTTTTTAGCAAAAGCAATCAAACCTAAAATCACGTACATAATTACTATGAGAATGTGAAAAAATGTGCCGTCATTTGCACAGCGATCAGATCTGACTCCCTTCAATATTGTTGGCATCATATTTGTGCTAATAAAAGGCCTCCAAGCGTCCCCTTAAAAAAAATGAGATATATTCACTAGAAATCCTAAAACTCGTCATTAAAGTGCAATTGAGTCCAAACCTAATAGCATGCATGGCGAAACAACAAATAGAATCGAGAGAGGAAGGGGGAGGGAGGCCGAATGAACATTGCAACTTCATGTTAGTAGTAATCAATCGAAGTTCACTTCTGGCCAATCCGAGATTGCAATTTCAAATTTAAATGGTTATATTTACCTCAAAATCGCCAACCACATTCAATTGAAAGAAACAAAACCCCAAAACAAATCCAAACCTTCATCCCTTTAGGAAAAAGTCGGCTCATCAAAACGAACCAATTATCAAACTAAGGTCAATTATTAAATTATCCCCAAAAAAATAATAAAAAAAAAGAAAATAGAAAAATCCATCCCTATGACATGGGCGTAGTTGGTGTATTGCCACACTTCCAAACCCTCGGGCTCGTAGTTGGTGTATTGGACCCTGACATGGGCGTGCCCAATGTGGGTGGCCGGGACTTGGGTGGCTTCGCAGGGCGTGCAACCGTAGCACTTGTGCTCGCACCTCGGCGGGCTCGACCCGATCTTGCTCGCTCCCATTTGATTCCCATCTTCTTCTTCCTCTTCTTGTTCACTGCTCCTGATCTCTTGCGCTCTGTCTGATAAGGTCCTTGGGTGCTTTGAAGATGGAAGCATCTCCGGATCGGTCTCTGCTTGGCCATATTTGAAGATATGGTGAGATGGGTCAGTAATGCTCGTGTCTGTGGTGGATACGAGAATTCAATTCAGGATGAAGAAGATATGTTGTGGCAACTAGAGA
Source organism: Syzygium grande (assembly GCA_024733475.1). Taxonomy (NCBI): domain Eukaryota; kingdom Viridiplantae; phylum Streptophyta; class Magnoliopsida; order Myrtales; family Myrtaceae; genus Syzygium; species Syzygium grande. The sequence goes on along the minus strand of JAMXDD010000006.1, from coordinate 30,011,129 downwards.
TTGAAGTCATGAGGAGTCTACAACAGATCTCACTAAAAAGATATCCATGACATTTGAACTGGGTTTCATCACAAAGGAAAGAGTGAGGAGTAGGCGAAGTTAGCTAACCAGTTTGATGAAGAGCAGCACCGTGACGATCATCACCATTACGTGCAAAGATCGAGCTTCTTGCGGAGACCCCACTCAGCAACTGCAGAACCAACACGAGCGCCACACAACTTCCCTTCATCATCATCCCTACTCTCTACTCCACTCTCGCTCTCTCTGTCTCGATCTCCAATGATGGGAATTTCTGATCTTTTCTTTCCCTTGCCTCGGCTAGCGATGATGAAGATGATGATTAGCAAAAGGGTCGGCTTCGATGCGGATGCGGAAGGCAGACGGATGATGACGATCGACAGAGTATATATCTACAACGGAAGTCGCCAAAAGAGCCCAGTTCCCGAAAAGCAATCAAAAGTTTCCCATGTCAAATATATTTTTCCTTGTAGTGTTTTTCTCTCTGAACCTGCTTCTCTGCCATTGGTGGGTTGGAGTGGAGATATCTTCTTTCCTTCTACAAGCAAAGTCGTTCTAGCTTACATAGCTGGGAAGAAAAGGCTGGGGAGCTATCAGTTCCTCCTCCTCCATTTGACAACTCAAAAGCTTGTGAAATCATCCCTCTCTCTCCCTCTCTCTCCCTAGAAGAAATCAAATATTTTTCCTTTCGACACAAGGCAAGTCAACTACTCTCTCTCTCTCTCTCATCAGTCTTAATTAAAGATACTGTTCCATGGAAGAATCTTTTTCTGAGAAGCTCCCTGCAGGAGTTACCTCATGAATAACCAATAAAATCTCTGAAAGAAAGCAATTCTCATCAGCTGTTGTTTTGTGCCGTGGACTTTAGAAATGGTGAAATGGGACGACTCCTTTTTATCTGATGGCTGTGGCCTTACTCCTATAACAGGAAGAAAGAGATCAAAAGTTGCAGACACCATTTATTCCCTCCACCCTCCTCCTGCTCAAGAAAAGAGAATCGGATCTCCGAGATAGGTCAGAAACTGCAGAGCTTTTCATATGATGGAGTTAGTTAATAAAACCAAAGATGGTGATTTCAATTTTTGCTGATACAATCACACAATCGTGGAGTCAACTTTTTTTTCCTCACAGATTGGTAGGGGGTAAAGCAACTCAATAGATGATGCCACTTCACTTCTTTTTTTTTTGGGTTTGAAAATGCCACCTTACTTTCGCAGTAAATAAATATGCTTTTGATTGGTCCATTCACATCCTTCTATTTTTCTAAATTTTTTCAATCAAATCTCCCAAAATCCCCCTACACTCAGTCAACACGTGGTCATCGATCGGATGAAATATGCATATGTCACGTCACTGTGTGGACGTGAGTGGAAAATTTTAATAATATAAACCCTGCTAAAGTATGATGTGGATTAAATTTAGCCAGTGTGGATGCTCACGATATTTTCCATTCACATTAAGACATCATCTGATGGAGCACTTCAATTGAATTTTGATCTGGACTTGATGTTGGAGGGACCTGATTAGAAAATTTGTGCAAGTAGAACAATTACTTGATCGGATAAATTAAAGGGATGAAAATTCAATTAGAAAAAATCTCTGAAATTACATGGACAAATTAAAATCGGTTGTTTTTGCAATTTGGGTCAGCCATGCCTGCTCTCTTATTTTTAAGAAAGAGGTAAGAAAGAACGGATGGCTTGATGTTGTTGGACAAAATAGTTTTGAGGTGCCTGTAGGCAAAAGATGTGGCGAAGCAGTTTGGGGATGGGGAGCGGCGTAATGTTGTATCAAATGAGAGATTTTAGCAGGCCGGGAGGATCACCAGAGCATCTCTGTCAGATGATCGCCAATTGAAGATTTCCATAAATAAAGGAATAATTGGGAAAAGCCCACTGACATATGCATGTGGCATTTTTGGCAAACATAAAATGATAGGAGTAATTCAAAAAAAAAATCACAAACTTTATCTTAGTGATAATTTTGGTTCGAACTTTTTTTTTTTTCTTAATAAAAAGTACTATCTTTTACTCTAGTCTCAAATTTGTCCCCGTGATATCAAATTTTCAAATTATTTGGATTAGATTTTGGATTTAAGTGAAAGTTGATGATTTTTTTATGAGACAAAAAAAAATTAAGGCTAGAATTATCATTTAAAGTAAAGTTGGTGCTTTTTTTTTTAAAATTAGGCCTAAAATGATATAATATTTCCTGTTTTTTTTCCCAGAATTTTCCGTTTGACATACCATTTTCCAGCATGAAGGTGTGAAAAATGCTGGGCATCAGAATTCAGAAAATGGAGTGAGATGGGCCTCCAGTTAAAAAGCAAATCTACCAGTGCCAACAGTAGAGGCCCACGATGAAAGCCCAAGCTGTTGGTTCCCCCCCATTGTCCTCCTTCCAAAGGCCCGGTTGGATGATAAATTATTAGGTGCTCACGAAACATCGCATAAATTGCTCACTCAACAAATCGCGAAACCTTGATCCACAATCGATACTAATGTCGTCGCCTTCGCTTAAGAGACAGAGAGAGCCCATTACCCAATCCTGACCATTATCAAAAAACATGGCTCGCTACCATCGTGTGGCATACGTCTCACAACTCCGGCAATTTTCGATTGGTAGGGTGTCAACCTTGATTAGAGCCCGGCAAAGATCGATAAGGAGGGATTCTTGATTCTCTTCATGAGGGCTTACGCTAGGAAGTAGACGGAACTGAGTAAGGTCTAAAGGCCCGTGATGGAAATTTGATTGTGCAAATCGAACAAAACGGAAGATCCCAATTCAAACAACATGTTAAGAGGGGGAAGAAGTGGTAAAGAACCCCAACAAGGGGCCCAAACAAAAGAAAGAAAGAGAAGACGTCTCGCTTTCTTCCTCCCCCCCTCTCTAACCAGCCGACTTCACGCTTCATCTTCCCCTTTTCTCTCCCTCTCTTTTAGCTTACAACAACCTCGTTCCAATCTCGTACCTGGTGCAGCAACCGCCCTCCTCCTGTCTGCTTTGTTGATGCTTTGCCAGTTTGTGTGAGGGAATTGATTGCTGGAGGTGCTGCCGGTGCTTTTGCCAAGACTGCTGTTGCACCCCTTGAAAGGATTAAAATTCTCTTGCAGGTACTTCTTGATATATTCATTTATTTGCCTGGAATATGCTTCTTCTGGTTCTTTGGGGTGTTTAATATTGCAATGTGTACCAAGGACAAGATTTTAGTGGCTTGTTTTTCCATTCAAGGTGTCTCTTGGGGGGAAAAGGATAAGAATCAACATAAGATGAACATAATGAACCGATCAGTGTCCCTTCAATTCTCTTGGGAAGTTTAATTCCTTGTATGATGATAATGTTTGTTTTGTGTTTAGACCAGAACTGAAGGATTTCATTCCATTGGTGTGTACGAGTCCTTTAAGAAGATCCTCAGGCATGAAGGTGTTCAAGGGCTATACAAGTGAGGCGCATTTCTCTGTTTCATGTGATTTTTCTTGAAACTCTGTTCATTCAGTCATTCTACATGGTATTTATAATTCTCCATAATAAATGTAGAGGAAACGGGGCAAGCGTCATCCGGGTAGTCCCATATGCGGCGCTGCAGTACATGACGTATGAGCAATACCAGGGTTGGATTTTGGATGACTGTCCCTCGTTCGGGATGGGGCCTTTTATCGACCTCCTAGCGGGCTCTGCCTCCGGAGGAACGGCTGTATTGTGTACATATCCCTTGGATCTTGGCTCGGACGAAGCTCGCTTATCAGGTCAGCAATAGGCAAAACAAGCAAATGACAGAAGGGAAAAAAAAAGGAAGGACGAGCTCCTTAGCACGAGAACTCGATCCGTTCCAATTTCTGTTAACTTGGCTCAATTTCGAGCAGAATCAGAGCGTATCTCCCCTTCGTGTCCTCTTCATATCATCGAACCTGTCATGGGGTCGAGCAGATTTCAAAACCTTAGCATGAACCTTATCTGTAACAAATTTTCCTGGAAAATTTATTTGCTCTGTTTGGCCAGGTGATGGGTTCATATTCTAGTGAAAATCCTCATTCTCGACCTTGACACCAGAGGCTTTGCGATATCTTCAGGGACATCTATCGAGAAGGCGGAGTGTGCGCTTTCTGTCGAGGCATAGGTACATCCCTGTGACAAGGTAATCACCACGAGACATGCTCGGTCGTCCTAATCATTTCGCGTTTCTCATATGATGTGCCATGCAGGTCCAACATTGGTTGGGATTCTTCCGTATGCCGGCTTGAAGTACTACATCTATGAGGAGCTCAAGCTCAAGATTCCTGAGGATCGTCAAGATTCAATCGCAATGCGCCTCTCCTGTGGCGCTTTGGCGGGGTTGCTCGGGCAGACATTCACATATTCGTTGGACGTCGTGAGGCGACAAATGCAGGTAACTCTGACTCGACAACAACCAATCCGTGATAAAATGCTCAATGTTTGATGTCTCCATTTCCATGTCAAGAAAATAGGGAAAAAAGAAAAACTAACCCACAAAGCAACAAACACATCAACTCTGTCTATCAGGCTGAACAATGTTTGCTGCATTCAAATTTTCAGGCTGAGAATGTGGTACTGGGCAATACCCGGTCCAAGAACACTGTAGAGGGGCTTTCGAACATTGTTCACAATCAAAGGTGGAGACAATTATGTGCCGGTTTAAGCATCAATTACATCAAGGCAAGCTCTCGTTACATCAATCCGTCCGTGCAGACTTTTATAGTATGAAGAGTCGATTACATATTTTGAATGCAAACACATGTACCTGTGGTGAATAGTATTCGAGCTGAATGTTCATATGCATATGTTTGGGGGATATTTTGCAGGTGGTGCCTTCAGTGGCCATTGGGTTCACAGCATATGATGTGCTCAAGTCTTGGATGCATTATTCAACCCAGCAAAACGCTCATCACTCGTCATCTTCAAATGCACAAAATCGAGCAGAGAAATAGTTGTCCCATGCCACGATCAGACGTGAAAGCATTAGAGTCGATAGGATTCAAGGGTTGTGTTCTAGCCTTCTCATGTTTGCCGTAGAGGCCAAAAGTGTTGCTCATAGAGAAATTTGAATAGCAAGAACCAGGACCGAATGGCCGGAACATGAGGTTCGCGGTTGATGTAAAGCGAAATTTTTCGAGAGTGATGCTCTTGAGTCGAAATCATGTTACATGAGAATCCATATTGGATTATCGTTTATCTTTAGCCGGTCCTTTTTAGCAAAAGCAAATCAAACCTAAAATCACGTACGTAATTGTTCGAAGAGCATGAGAATGTGTTGTTTAATAGAAGGCCTTCAAGCCTTTCTCTTAAAGAAAAAATTGTAGAGGTGTGCATTTTTTTTTTTTTTCTTGGCTATTCTTTTGCCAGAAAATTAGGGAAGATTGATGGAAAAGTAAATTAACTATGAGGGTTCAGCTGTGCCGTGTCTGTGGATTTCTTTTTTCGGCTCTCTCTTTGTCAATGATGAGTTAAATAACCAAAAAAAAAAAAAAAAAAAAAACCTCGGAATGCATTTCCTAAATTAATAATGGTCATATTTACCTCAGAGTCGAAAATCACATTGAATTGACCAAAAAAAAAAGAAAAAATTACTTAATCAATTCTAAACTTATTGTATGGATGTCCATTTAGTCCTAAACTAAGTAGTTATTTTGATCAATTTTCGCTGGAAATCGCTAACATGATAGTCCGATCATTGTCGGTTGTGGCACACCGTCATGTCAACGATTTCCGGCGAAAATTAACTGGAAGGACTACATTGGAATTGAGCAAAAATGTTTATAACTAAATTGATAAAATTAAAAAGTTTAAAACTGAATTGAAATCCGTACAATAGGTTAAGAACTGATTGGACAACTTCCCCGATTTGAAAGCAAGAAACGGGTCAAAAACTTCCAACTCAAGATTGCTCTTCATATTTCGACCAAAAAAAAAAATGACTCTTCATACACGAGTAGGCTCAAACGACAAAACCAATGATCATCCTCAGGTGAGCTCCACAAGCCTAGAATATCAAAACGCAAGCAATTACACCGGCTCTGTAGAAAAGATGTCAAGTCACAATGGCTGTTGCTGCGTAAGGTTCAACCTCTCGTCGTCAAAGATGTCAAGTCACAAGGGCTGTGATCATGCAAACTTGCTACTTTTCTGTTTTTTCTGTAGTTGATGATGATATGCGCTTCCTCAGTAATGCTAATCTCATCCTATTTTTCTGTTGGCCTTTCAAATGTTATATCAAACTGTAGGAAACTCCTTTTCCTTAGCCATTTCATCAGGACTCTTGACTGACTAATTGAAGAAATTAGATAAGAAGACACGATTTAACGAGGTTCGGCAATGTGCCTACGTCCTCGGGTAATCCTCTTTCAAAGTTTTTCGCTGTATTGTCTTTGAGAGAGGGACTGCCATTTTTATTGATGAAGTATAGGAAAGGAAGACAATGAGAAAACCTAAAGCCAAAATATGCAATTCCCCAAAATTACAGAAATCAAACAAATCTACATAATTTCTTCCCAAATAGGAGGACCAGCACCAATCACGCCAACCTCCCAAATAGGAGGACCAACATCAATCACGCCAACCTCCCAAATAGGAGGACCAACAAAAGATGGCGGTTGAAATTTTTTACTAGCTTTGTATTGCATAAAATGTTTTCAGCGAAGATTTCGAATGTTAAAAAATCATGAAAACCACTTCCAATGTTTGTGATTTTAGTGAATTCTTTAAATCACGTTATCCATGGAGAATATTAAATTCATAAATGGGGAAAAGGTAGTGAAAAAGGTGAAGATGGTTAGTAAAGGAAAAAAAAAAAAAGAAAATTAAAAATAATTAAAATTCGATTTTAAAAATAAAAATATATTAATTTTTTATTTTCTTGGATAATTTTTTCTAGTTTTTCGAAAACAAACCCTAGCTTTGTATTGTAAAATGTTTTAGCAGTATAATGTAAAAAAATCAATTTCTAGATTAGGTTAAATATAAAAGGTTTTAGAATATGGGTCAGGAATCGGGTATGGGTTGGGTATGGGTCGGGTTGGGTATGGGTCGAGATATTTACATTTTTAAATGTTTCCGGATTTAGGTTGGATAACATTTTAACGGGTCTACCCTTTGCTTAATAAACTTTAGTCACGTTATCCACCCGAGTTGAATTCTTGCACGCCATTTCCTTTTCCATCGACTTCATGCAACATGATCAGCCCACTCTTCTACTTTGTTTTCCATTTTTTTTTTCCATGCCCCACCGCCCAGCTGTCCCATTTCATTTCTTCAGTCAACAATTTCTGCTCTTCCTCAGTCTACTGGCGAAGGAGAATTGTCCAACAAAGCCCCCAACAAAAAGTCTGCTCTTCATCAGTCAACCAGCGAAGGAGAATCGTCCAGCAAAGCCCCTAAGCCTCTGATTTTTCTTCACTATTGCCGGCCTATTCTTCTTCTTCTTCTTCCCTTCTCATTCTGTACCACCCAAAAACAGAACCTCTTCCTCCGTTGGTTTTCTGTTCTGAATCAAGTTCATTGCCCGATACCACCAGCTTGCTGTCCATCCTAGTGAGCCGTTTCCAGACCTTCACGCTGCCAAGTTCCTTCTCACCGTGGGTTTGAGGTGTGACGAAAGGTTTGAGAAGAATTTTCTGTGGTCCTCTTTCCATTTCCGAACCGCGCCGCGCCGTATTCAGCCGTTAAGGCAAGTGAAATTCTGCCTCCCTATAATAGATCGGAATGGGTTGCATGTTGGCGTGGCTTTAGGATATTGATGGAAATGGATGGTGGTGATGGAAATTAGTTGCTGGTTTGGGTGTTTTGTAACACCAAATTCGTATAGATCAGGTTATGGGTTATTCTTGAACTTGAGTTGTGATTTCCAGATTCGGTTTCTACTGGACCTTTACTGCTTTCCAATTTTGTAGAGATTTCTGTGGTTAGAATTTTGCAAGACTTCCTTCATGAAAGTTGTTCAAAACATCTGGAAGTATAACATATTTTAATTTTAAAATTTTCGGAGTTGTTTTGGGTAGCACGAACGCCAAATCTCTAACCCGTGCTAGACTGCCCTGGTGCTCTGTTTCAGTGACCTTTCCACATTCTTGAATTTTTATAAAATTTTCTAGAATGATTATGAACAAACTTCCTTCACAATCTTTCTCTACAACATATTTAAATTTTAGAATTTTTGGAGAGGATTTGGATACTGAAATGGACTCATTTTGAGAGGCAAGGATTCTGTCCAGATGAACAGTTTTTAGTCTGAATTTAAGCTCCCGAACGAGGCATTTGAAGAAATAATTAGACTTTGAATCCTCCATGAAAAATGTTTATCAAGGTGTCTTTGGTGACATATCCAAAATTTATAATTTTTAAAGTTCATTCACTATCTATTTAAGTCTGATTTTAAAATTGGTGCAAGGCTACCCAGTTTTACAAACTTACAAAGATTTACTATTTTCCACATGAAATTGTTGGAATCTCAATTTGATGTCTTTTGGAGATGAAATGTATAAACTCTGATCTTTGCAATGAGTCATGTTAGACCTTGACGTGGTTAGCCACGTGTCATGGGATGTGTTGTTGATGATTAGTCAAAGCGGTGCTTTAGTGAACGAGACCTCAAATCGACTTACAATATGTCCTACTAAAGTGGCAAACCGTGAATGGTGTGATATTGAGAAAGGATGATTGTTGTTGATGAACCGTACTGCACGAAATGATTAGTTTGTGTGAGCTTGCTGGGTTATTAAATGCCGTCGATCGGTGAACCGACGATGCCCCCCCGAGCCGTAGGGAATGCGGGATGCTGTGGTCGGTGGACTACGATGCCTAGGATGAGAATGCCCTAGATGCCCAGGGAGTTTGATTAGGATGCCGTGGTGGGTGGATCACAAAGCCTCGCAAGCCATTGAAAATTCAGGCATACACCGCGACGGATCGGATCGGCGCACCAAATCCCACTAGACGGGAGTTTTCCTCCTTGCGTGTCCGTCGAGCGCATTGGACATGTGACTTGGGGTGAGATAATGATACCCAAGCAAGAGTGAAGTTGTGTGTGCATGTTTGAATCGTCTTTGTTGATTGTGATTGCTGAGTTAAAGTATCACACTTGAGATGATTACTAGCATGAGCACAACAAAATATGATTTTTATGATTAGTAAGTCTAGCTAGAAGACTGTGATACCTATGCCCGTTGATATGTATTCTATTCTTGTTTGGTATAGATTGACAGACATTTTACTTGTTGAGCCTAGCTCACTGTTGTTGTGACAAACTTTTATAGATCTTTAGCTATGCCTATCCTACTCTCCCCTCCTCGCTTAGCTATGGGCCCCTGATCGACTTCTCGGGACACCTGTCGAGTTTGAGATTCCTGATGTCCCCGGATAGTATTTGTGCGAAAATTGACTATAGATGTTGGGCCCCTGTTGAATTTATATTGTTAGGTTTTTGGCGGTGTATGCTATTGGTGGGCGATTAATAAAAGAAATGACAATGCTTCTAGTGGGGTGGAGTGAGCTGTAATTGGAGGATGGGAGGATAATTTTTTGGGACATGTGACCGACACTTTTTGGGATAGGGTCACATGATTGGTGATCCTTTTGATAGATGAAATGGTGAGTCTTATGTTGATAACATAGTGATGGAAGTAGCACTGTGCAGAGCCTCCCTAGTATGAACTTACCCTTGTATCATCCATGTTTATAAATAAAGATATGTTGAAGTTTAGTGCCAATGTTATCTTTATATTTTTATTAGTTATAAATTCAAGTTTTTAATGCTTATTACAAAGAAAAAAAACGTTTCCGTGTGCAAACTCTTATAATCGAGTGAGGTTAGAATGACATATAGGAAGGGGCGTGCCTGGGATGCCACAACATTAGTCTGCGATATTGTCCATTTTTCAACGATGAATCGTGTGCTTTGTTTCAAATGTGGTATTCTTATTCTCCTGACCAGACCTGGTCGTGTTCCACCAATATGAACTTAACAAATACGGCATCTTTATGAATGACTTCTTGCGTGTAAAAAAGTGGTCTTTTGACCGTGAGCCCATAGTGGAAGATGGGAATGGCGGTCTTCGCTGTTCAATGACTACTGAGTCAACACCATTTATCACAACCATCTCTTTATTTTACCATTGAGGCACTGAATGATGTACTCATGGTCCTGACTTTGTTGCAGGAAAAATTGGTGAGGGGGAAAAAGAAGAGAAGTGCTTCAAAAAGTTGTCCCGAACATCGTCCGTTAGCACCGATCCTTCCTCTTGTTTCTTCTTGCCTTCCTTTCGTTTCTATCGGCTTCCTTGGGCTTTGAGTCATGAAACTCGTAAGCATTAGTTCTGCAAAGTTTCTGTTGTGCCACTTGCTTCTTGGTATTGCTCTCGCACTGTGCTTTAACCAAGTCTCCTCCACCACCAACGAAACAGACAGACTCGCTCTGCTCGCATTTAAGGCCGGCATAACGGAAGATCCTTTCGGCGTGCTCAACTCATGGAACAATACCATTGGATTTTGTCAGTGGTATGGCATTTCGTGTGGCCAGAGACATCGGAGGGTCACAGTCCTAGACTTGCAATCACAAGGACTCTCTGGATCAATCTCTCCTCATATTGGGAATCTCAGCTTCCTAAGGCAAATGCGGCTCCAAAACAACAGTCTCGATCATGAAGTCCCTCCGCAAGTGGGCCAGCTGCAACGCCTTCGTGAATTACGACTAGACAACAATTCATTGATCGGTGAAATTCCCAAAAACATATCATCTTGCTCTAATCTTGTCAACCTCATCCTTCAATATAACCAACTAACTGGAGAAATTCCTGCGGAAGTCGGTTCATTATCCAAGCTACGGATTTTAACTTTGTATAGTAATCATCTCACTGGAAGTGTGCCTTCCTCAATTGGCAACTTATCATCACTAGAGGGACTATATTTAACCCTGAACAACTTGGGCGGGAGCATTCCCCAAGTTCTAGGCCACCTGACGAACTTGCAAGTCATTGTCTTTGGCGGAAACATATTGTCAGGTACTATTCCTTCTTCGCTACTCAATCTTTCTACACTACTTGTGTTTGATGGTGGAGACAACCGGATACAAGGGACTCTTCCTGCAAGCATAGGCATCAATCTCCTAGATCTTGAATTTTTTAGTGTTAGAGGGAACCAACTTGAGGGGCCGATTCCTCCATCGATATCAAATTGCACAAAGCTAAATGGTCTACAACTTAATGTTAATAGATTTTCCGGGAAAGTACCATCTTTGGAAAATTTGTATGAGCTTGAACGCTTCAAATTGTTGCTAATCAGCTTGGAAGTGGAAAACTTGAAGACTTGAGCTTCCTTTGCTCGTTAACTAACAGCACCAAATTACAGGATGTGATTATTGGCTAGAACGAGTTTGGTGGGGTGTTACCTAAATGCATAAGTAATTTATCCACCACTCTCACAATGTTAGCAATAGACCAGAATCAAATATCTGGTGAGATTCCGGAAGAAATTGGGAATTATGCCAACCTAGAAGTGTTGTTTATCGATCTCACCCAGTTTTCAGGTGTTGTCCCCTCAAATTTGGGAAATCTACAAAATCTAGCAGTCCATGGGTTTTAAGTGATAACAACCTCGGAGGGACTATTCCATCTTCTTTAGGAAATCTAACCAAGTTGATTCAACTAGATCTTGGTAGGAACAACTTTCATGGGCAAATTCCGTCCCATCTATCAAATTGCCGGTCTCTTAATCTACTTGTTCTATCTAATAACAATCTCGGTGGTGCCATACCCCCACAACTTATAGGTCTCTCATCATTAACAATTCTTCTGGACTTGTCTCGTAACCATCTAAGCGGGGTTCTACCCACAGAAGTTGGCAACTTGAGAGCTTTGACTGCATTGGACATCTCAGACAATTTGTTGGTAGGTGAAATTCCAAGTAGTTTGGGTGACTGCACTGCATTGACATCATTGAGGATGGGGGGCAACTTATTTCACGGGTCCATTCCTCAATCAATCAGATGGTTAGGAGGCATTGAAGAACTTGATCTTTCACGCAATAATTTGTCGAGTCAAATTCCAGCATTCTTAGCGGTATTTCATTCCTTGAAACTTCTAAATTTATCGTACAATAAATTTGAAGGCATGTTACCACGTGGAGGAGTCTTTGAGAATGTTACCGGTACTTCTATTATTGGGAATAATGAGCTCTGCGGTGGACTGCCAGAATTTCACCTTCCAAACTGCATCTCCAAAAGCTCCAAGAGCAAAAAGGTCAATATAGTGATATTGCCCACTTCTATCATTTTCGGAGTTCTTGGAATAGCTCTTGCTCTAACTTTTATATATGTTTGTTGGTTGAAGAAGAAAGTAAATGAACCGGTTTCAAGTTCGATGAATGATTCACATCCGAACATATCTTATGGAACACTCTTGAAAGCAACCGAAGGTTTTTCTTTAACAAATTTGATCGGTATTGGAAGCTTTGGTTCTGTTTACAGGGGGATACTTGAGGACAATGGAGCTAGGATTGCCGTGAAGGTGCTTCATTTGGTCCGTCATGGTGCTCTGAAGAGCTTCATAATCGAGTGCGAGGCATTAAAGAACATCAAACATCGCAATCTTTTGAAGATACTAACAGTTTGCTCAGGTAGTGATTATCAAGGAAATGATTTTAAGGCCTTGGTCTATGAATTCATGGACAATGGAAGCTTGGAGCGATGGCTCCAACCAAACGCAACATCATATCGTCAAAATGAGCTCCCGAAAAAGTTGAATTTCATTCAGAGGATAAATATTGCTATTGATGTTGCTTCTGCATTGGATTATCTTCATCACCAATGCCATGTCCCCATCGTTCATTGTGATATAAAGCCAAGCAATATCCTCTTAAACGTTGAGATGGTTGCACATGTTGGCGACTTTGGATTGGCGAAATTCCTTCTTGGATCATCCCCTGACACCATTGCAAATCAGATGAGCTCGATAGGTTTTAGAGGGACAATTGGTTATGCTCCACCAGGTAATCTCTCTCCCTCCCTCTCTCTAAAACCAAGAAAATTTATTCACCTATAAAGGTTATTGATGGGTTTCTTGTTTGAACTTTGGTAGCTTATGATAACTCTTATAGTCTTATGCACATTGCATTTTGATTTGATAATTTGCACTCCAATTTGACCTACACCATGATCTAAATGTGTGGCAGAATATGTAATGGGATGCGAGGTTTCAAGAGAAGGTGACGTCTATAGTTACGGCATTCTCTTACTAGAATTGTTCACAGGGTTGAATCCCACCAATGACATATTCAGAGACAATTTCACTCTTCATAATTTTGTCGCGGAAGCATTGCCTGAACAAGTGCTCGAAATTACGGACAAATTTCTGCTTCAAGAAAGAGAAAGCAATTTAGGCCCCTATAGTTCTTGGCATCGGCTTTCCCAAAGTGAAGACATATTTCAAGAGTGTTTGATTATGGTGTTCAAAATTGGAGTTGCTTGTTCATACAAAGTGCCTGGAAGTCGGATGAGCATCAGCCGAGTTGCAGATCAGCTTCATCATGTTAGGGAGAAGCTCTTTAAATTGGCTTTAGATGGACAGGATGGACTACCAACAGCTTATATATAGTTGTTATCGTTTAGTGTCGTTTGCGCAAACGGAAGTGAACAGGTAAAATCTATAACTGAAGAGAGAAACGAGCATTCTTTTTCCCTTAAGTTGACAGTTGATCCATTGTTCCCCATCTGTATTGTACATATTTAAACTAGCCCAAGGCCTGTGGTGCACACATACTCTTAGTTTTTTTTCCTTTTCATTCGTATGATGGTCATGAAGACAAATTGCAATCAATTAGCTATTGGAAATCTTAATCAAAGGAGAGCTTGGTTTCTGCAGATTGACTAGGAATGGCTGGCCGTTGCTTCGTTCCCAAATGATCCAAGGTCAGGAATTGAACTCTGTTCCTAAAGCTATGTTCAATCAGGTGGGGACAATACTGTTGCTCTGGTGGGTGAGTAAGGATGCATAGCTTTTGGATTCGGCATCCTAGCGTGCGGTAATTTGAGGACGCGTATCAACGGTTGATGTGCGTAGCAAGAATTATCCAAAAACGTTTAGCAGAATAATGTAACTTGTGTGTATTGGATCTTTCAAGGGGTGTAAGTGCAAGTTCTTCAGCATTGCGAATTCTGAAGTTTACTGGTCATTGCTTTTATTTTCGCGTGTCAGTAAAGTTACTAAATTACTATGTATGCATAAACCTTACTATATATATGTCCCTCGTGACTTTTCTTATATGAGTATTCGTTAATCATATAGATAAGCAACTCCTTGAGAGGGACAAACACATCAAGAGATTACTAACCACCAATGTGTCATTTCGCGATTGGGCGATTACTAGGTGGATAATCCCCTCTTCTTTAGGACATCTCACCAAGTTGAATGTACGGGGTCTTGGTAAGAACGACTTTGATGGACAAATCCCTTCGTCCTAATCTCAACGGTAACATACCCCACGGGAGAAGAACTACACAATAAATGCCAAACATATTATACGGATATAAATTTAGTTTTAAAATTTTTCTATCGAACTAATGTAGTTCTAAGCCTTTAATTGAAAATACAGTCAAGTCCTTTCGGTCAAATCTCAATTGAAATTTCTGACGTGGCGGTCAAGTTTTCCTTAAAGTCCGTCCGTCGCTGCACGACCAATAACTTGAAATGAAAAATTTCAGACGAAATGAGCTGTTTTGCTTAGTTTTTTGAATTTTCATATTTATTTTCTTTTTTCTTTTCTTTCCTTCTTTTTCATGTTGGTGTTAAAATTCTTTTCTCCTTCAAGACCAACCCCATTTTGAACACTTCATTGAATCTTGCAGGAGCTGCTGGACCAGCGTGAGCTGACCCGGTGGCCTCTTCGCTCCGGCGCCTCCCGACGTGGCACAACGATATCCAGCTAAAGCTGATCCCTCAGTGCGCAAACCGCAGTGTGGCACCAGAGCACGGCAACGGAGGGTGAATCCTTTGAATTGCTGGAAATAGAATAGAGAGAGAGGCTGATCCGAACAATTTCGGAGGACCACCACCGTCTCCATCCTGATGACTACCATTTCCGGCTCGACACAAAGCCCTAATTGATGCAGACAAGGGCAAGCAGAGTCTATGTGCATGCAATTCGAGTTTTTGCTTCACTATTTGTTGTGAGCTCAAGGGAAGAGAAGTTGCTCGGTGTGGCTGGGAGAGCCTCTCTTGTTCTCCGAGGCCAGCAAAATAAGTTTGTAATTTAAAAAAATTCAGAAAAAAGGGCATGTTTTGTGTAAATTTCTCCACGTCAGATCGGTGGTCGTGATGTGTAATGATCAACAATGACTGAACTGTTACGTCCGAAACTTCAAGAAAGACTTAATTGAGAGTACCTGATTGCCTTATCAATTGAAATGTTTACAACTAAATTTAAATCTATATGATAGTTTTACAATTCATCTTGCAATATTCCTATGAAGACACGTATGTGACTCAATTTGGGTAACATTAAAATGTACAACTTGAGTAGTTTTGGTCAATACATCACATCATTGTATCTATCCAATATTTTCTCTCTCAGTTACACCAACTGATTCAAACTTCATATAGGTATGTCTTCTCAATCGAAAGAGTTTACTTGTGGGTGGATTCGACATTGCTATTTCTAATTCTTTTAACGACCATTTGATCTTTAGCCCGTCCTCTTTACTTTTTAGCGAAAGCAATCAAACCTAAATTCACGTACATAATTACTATGAGAATGTGAAAAAATGTGCCGTCATTTGCACAGCGATCAGATCTGACTCCCTTCAATATTGTTGGCATCATATTTGTGCTAATAAAAGGCCTCCAAGCGTCCCCTTAAAAAAATGGGATGTGTTCACCAGAAGTCTTAAAACTCGCCATTAAAGTGCAATTGAGTCCTAAACCTAATAGCATGGCATCGAAGCACGTCAAATTGAGAGAGAGAGAGAGAGAGAGAGGGGGGAGGGAGGCCGACTGAACATTGCAACTTCATGTTAGTAGTAATCAATCGAATGAGTTCACTTGTGGCTGGATCCGAGATTGCAATTTCAAATTTATAATGGTTATATTTACCTCAGAGTCGCAAACCACATTCAATTGAAAGCAAGAAACATGTCAAAACTACCAACTCAAGATCGCTTGCAAACTTTCAGCTCTTTATACAAAAGTCGGTTCAGATGACAGAACCAATGATCATCCTCAGGTCAGCTCCACAAGCCTAGAATATCAGTACGCAAGCAATTACACCAACTTTGAAGAAAAGAAAATGGAGAAATCTCCGTGTTTTTTTCTCTATGGAGGGGTCAAGGGCTATACAGGGAAGGGCCGCACTTGCACTTCCAACCCTCGGGCTCGTAGTTGGTGTATTGGACCCTGACATGGGCGTGCCCGTTGTGGGTGGCCGGGACTTGCGTGGCTTCGCAGGGCGTGCAACCGTAGCACTTGTGCTCGCACCTCGGCGGGCTCGACCCGATCTTGCTCGCTCCCATTTGATTCCTATCTTCTTCTTCTTCTTGTTCACTGCTCCTGATCTCTTGCGCTCTGTCTGATAAGGTCCTTGGGTGCTTTGAAGATGGAAGTATCTCCGGATCGGTCTCTGCTCGGCCATTATTGAACATATGGTAAGACGGGGTCAGTAATGCTCGCGTCCATGGTGGATACGAGAATTCAATTCAGGATGAAGAAGATGTGTCAACTAGAGGGCAACTAGATCTCACTAAAAAGATGACCATGACATGTGAACTGGGTTTCATCACAAAAAGAAAGAGTGAAGAAAAGGTGAAGTTAGCTAACCAGTTTGATGAAGAGCAGCACCGTGACGATCATCACCATCACGTGCAAAGATCGAGCTTCTTGCGGAGACCCCACTCAGCAACTGCAGAACCAACACGAGCGCCACACAACTTCCCTTCATCGTCATCCCTACTCTCTACTCCACTCTCGCTCTCTCTGTCTGGATCTCCAATGATGGGAATTTCTGATCTTTTCTTTCCCTTGCCTCGGCTAGCGATGATGAAGATGATGATTAGCAAAAGGGTCGGCTTCGATGCGGATGCGGAAGGCAGACGGATGATGACGATCGACAGAGTATATATCTACAACGGAAGTCGCCAAAAGAGCCCAGTTCCCGAAAAGCAATCAAAAGTTTCCCATGTCAAATATATTTTTCCTTGCAGTGTTTTTCTCTCTGAACCTGCTTCTCTGCCATTGGTGGGTTGGAGTGGAGATATCTTCTTTCCTTCTACAAGCAAAGTCGCTCTAGCTTACATAGCCGGGAAGAAAAGGCTGGGGGAGCTATCAGTTCCTCCTCCTCCATTTGACAACTCAAAAGCTTGTGAAATCAGCTCTCTCTCCCTAGAAGAAATCAAATATTTTTCCTTTCAACACAAGGCATGTCAACTACTCTCTCTCTCTCTCTCTCTCTCTCTCTCTCTCTCTCTGATCAGTCTTAAAGATACTGTTCCCATGGAAGAATCTTTTTCTGAGAAGCTCCCTGCAGGAGTTACCTCATGAATAACCAATAAAATCTCTGAAAGAAAGCAATCCTCATCGGCTGTTGTTTTGCGCCGTGGGCTTTAGAAATGGTGAAATGGGACTACTGCTTTTTGTCTGATGGCTGTGGCCTTACTCCTATATCAGGAAGAAAGAGATCAAAAGTTGCAGACACCATTTATTCCCTCCACCCTCCTCCTGCTCAAGAAAAGAGAATCGGATCTCCTAGACAGGTCAGAAACTGCAGAGCTTTTCATATGATGGAGTTAGTTAATAAAACAAAAGATTGGCGATTTCAATTCTTACTGATACAACCATACAAATGTGGGATCAACTTTTTTTTTCCTCACAGGTTGGTAGGGGTAAAGCAACTCACTGGATAATGCCACCTTACTTTCACAGTAAATAAATATACTTTTAATTGGCCCACCCACATCCTTCTATTTTTATAAATTTTTCAATCAAATCTCAATACGCTAAATCCAACTAAACTCAATGGCCATGGTAATCGATCGAGCACTCCAAAATATGATGCGGATGAAATATTGTATGTCACGTCACCGCATGGACGAGCGTGGAAAAATTTAACTAATATAGGTTACACTGAAGTATGATGTGGATTAGATTTATCTAACATGGATACTCATGTGGACGTCCACTCGAACGTCCATGTTACGATACGACATTGTCCGACGGAGTACATCAATTGAACTTTAATCGGATTTGATGTTGGAGGGACTTGATTAGAAAATTTGTGCAAATACAGCGATTACTTGATTGAATGAATTAATGGTATGGAAATTTGATTAGAAAATGCATGGACAAAAAAATTGGTTGCTTTCGCAATTTAGGTCAGCCATGCCTCCTCCTCTCTTATTTCTAAAAAGAAGAAAAAAACGAATGGATGCCTAGCTAGAATTGAATCCGTGCGATGCAGCGCAATGTTCTAATATATAATGGAAATTATGATTTCTTTTTTCGTACCTCTAAAAAAATACACGTAAAACATGTGAAGAATAAATTCAATATTATTAGTTGTTTTGATCCAAAAACATTCGAAAGGTGGGGTTACAAGAAAGCATCTAAAAAGGGAGTTGTCTAGGTCATGTAAACGAATCTAACTTACTTGTATCATTTTTACACTCGAAAGAATTAGATATATTTAATTGGTGAAAATTTGCTATTATTATAATACATTAGTTCTTTACCAATGCTTAGGGATTCGATAATTAGATACTTTTTGGTCGAAATTTGTCTCAACGGCGAAATATCTTTCACCAAAAGCCGTCCTTTGATTTTTTATAAAATGAGATAGATTCCGTGGCAATTCTAAATAGAAAATATCATAAGTACACAAGGAAGATGATAAATCTTCTCCAACAAAATTTAATCAACATTAAAGTATATAAGATAAAGATACAACGTCGAAATTTAATCGACGACGAAATATTTGAAAACTACAGCTATGACTACGATACAGGGTGTTGCAATACACAAACATCAGTATTTATAGTACTCAGAACGGAACTGTCCATGGGCAATTCTTTAGCGGTTTTGGCCATGCTTTCACATCTCCAGAATTCTTGACATGATACCTTCATGTTGTCACGATTTCCCCGTCCCTAGGTGATTGATTTATTCATTCAATTCGCGTCCTGATCCTCCACTTCTACTGGTCACCCGTTTTGAATCCTGTCATTGCCTTACCCAGCTCACTCTCTTCCTACGATCCATTGTGCTTCATTATCTTATCCACAAGCAGTTTCGGGTTTGAATGCTACCGCATCTGGATTCCGCACCCTCTTTACTCGCCAAACGGTTAACTTTCGAATGATTCTTTATTCTATTGTTTATCTACACCTTTCGATCGGCATCTTTCCCAATCAGTTTTTCTAATCGTGCAACCAGCCTCTATCGTATATCGATAACTAATCACGGTCATGGATAAGCATAACCATCGACGGAATTCTTGCAATCGGTATGGCTATCGATAAGGGCTTATGCATCGGTGTCTTACCAATGGCCACACCTTGTTCGAATCACGTGTTTATTTGAATCAGTATCTTTGCCGATGGCTTGGCTAATTTTTTGCATAAACAATTACTAACAACTTTTCATGCATATACGTGAGTTAATTAATCAAAAGATAGTCCTAAATATCTCATTAGGGAACTTAAAAAATGTCTAAAACAGTATGTAGATTAATTTTATAGTAGATATTTGTAGGGGTGATCGGTTCCCTATCTGGACCAAGAGAATGGTTCCCATTGGGAACCGAGGACCGCATCGGACCACCACCGGTTCGGTCCAATAGAACCGATCTTTTTTTTTTTTTCCCACTACTCGATACCATATATTTTGAAACTAGAATTGTGTTTCCCATACCGACTACACATAATCACAAAAAACTAAAGTGCAATTCGAGCCAATAAAATGACGAATTGTGTTTCCCATGCCGACTACACATATGTTCTAAAATTGGAATTGTATTCCTCATGCTGACTATACATAATCACAAAAAAAAAGCATATGTAATCGGTCCGGTTCCCCTTAAAACCGGGAACGAGACCGACACTCCTAGGAACCGGACCAAACCGGCGGCTCCGGTCTGGTTCGGGCGGTTCCTGGTTTGGGAGGTCTGTTTTGCACACTCTTAGATATTTTCACTATTTATAAGCGCCATTAATGGTATTCCGTTTTGATATCTTGAAAACCAAGCACACTAATTTCTTGTTAATTAGATTGTCCACAATTCTATCGTAAGAGAGTCAGTTGATCTATTTTGTCGAGTGAGCAAGTGATTTATCGGACACTTTTCGGTTCGTTTCTGTTCGCGAGTCGTTTAACTCTTTTTGCACTGGATATGGCGGAGTTCTTCCATGTTGTCGAACGAGTGCAGCTGGATTGAGCTTATGGCAAGCTATTGTATCGTGCTTGTATTCCTTTGCTTTTGTAATTCCTTTTCTTAATGAAAAGAGTCTGACTTAGCCATGCTACTTCACTCTGCGACTCATGGTTTGGACCATTGGTTGCTTAGCGTGCCGAGATGATCGGGTGTCGGTTGATTCTTTTTTTCACTGTTTCTGCAGTGATTCGATGGTAAGGAAGTGGTTTCAGATTATTATTATTATTATTATTATTACTATTATGTGTTGAAAATGGTTCCTTGAATTGCATTACAGATAGGGATGGGGCATGAGGGAGAGCGGGACTCTTGAGATCATACTTATGGGAACTGGGACCAGTGGGGGATTCCAAGAGAGAGCTGCTTGACAGATCCTTTAAAGAAATGGCAGGTGTGGATGCAGCACCTCTGACGCTTGATTGAATGCTACTGTATGAGTGAATTGATGCTTCGAAACATGCGAGCGAGCATAGTCGTAGTGATGGAAGGCATGGAATGCTTATTCATCTGCTGTAGGTATTAATCAATTGATTCTAGCTTTCTTCATGCTCCAAGCGCTCAACTTTGGCACTGCAACACTCTGAGCCCCTTTGTTGAAGACACGCAAGTGGGTTCCATCTTCCACAGCCAACACAGGGTAAACCCTGGCTGTGATGCAACTCTTCCCTCCACCACCAAAGCTCTCCACGATAGAATGATCTATCTGTTAAAGGCAGAAGGGTGAAAAAATGGAGAGTCGAAGCAAGTTAATCATTATTTGAAATCATGAATGAATTCCAATATTCTAGGATTCAGAAATGTGGCTCCCCGCCACTGAATGGTCATCTTTGTTTCCCTTATCGGGTGCAACAAGTGAGCGCCTAAACTAAATGGGTTTTGCTCAAAATGGAGGACGGTTGGAGAAATTTTAGGCTTTTAAGGCATTGCTAAAGATGGAGGATCTTACGGAAGTGGCATGACATGCGACAACACCTAAACATAGAACAGTGCAAGGAGAT
This sequence comes from Syzygium grande, assembly GCA_024733475.1. NCBI lineage: Eukaryota > Viridiplantae > Streptophyta > Magnoliopsida > Myrtales > Myrtaceae > Syzygium > Syzygium grande. Next base: position 29,989,698 of record JAMXDD010000006.1, on the reverse strand, counting down.
GGAGACATTTATCTGAAATCCAGGCATGAGTAAGCTTCCACATGCAGAGTCGGGACAAACCGAAAAGTCACAACTTAAAAAGATGCTGAATCTGGCTAAATTGGGTTAGTGGGAATCTCAACGAAAGCTTTAGATGGACATCAGTACTATGGGGTTGCACTTTTACAATTTACACTTGCAATGATCCGTTAGTTTATGGATATAACGAAGAGATTGACCAGATTTGATATGCAGAAAGAATATCCAAGTCTAGATCGGACACATGAAGTGTTCATATCGATTAAAGAACTCACCAAGGTCCTCAATGACAGCTTCTCGTGAACAGGGTCCACATCCAGAAATGCTCCATAAGTGGTCTTATCATTGCTATTGTTAATGGAAGAGCTGAAAAGAGAAATACAGATAGCCAAAAAAAACAGACCGGAAAAATTAGAAACTTTTTGGGGATAGGTGGGTGGGATCTATGCCCTTGAGGTAACGAAATAAATTAAAGAGAGGGAGGTTGGACCTGCTCTGGTCACTACACATGAGGACGACATATTTGTTCTGGCCTTTGAAAATTCTGAAGAAAACTGCTGTGTATTCTTGCAATCCTTTTGAAGCCATGACCAGCAATCCAAATGGTCCAAGACTACCTTCAACTGAAGCACCCTTTTGGCTACACAGCAGTTGTGGGTTGGTCCAAGTTGGGTCTAACATTTCTGCCTTCTCGAGCTCTTTTACTTCAAATGAGACCTCCACGTCTGCCTGCACAATGATAAAAGGAGATTGAAGGGACAGTACCCATTTTAGCATTCTAGAGCAGGGGTTCAGGTTCGCAGAAGAATTGGGTCTGCCTATAGTGCTGTGTCAAAATACACGGAATAATATTCCCGTGAAAGTAACTTTTCTTAATGTGGTAGTAATTTCTTCATGTGTGAAGTAATTTAGTGTTGCTAATATTTGTTGCGGAGTTAATAAGTGCGGATTTACTAGTGGTCACAGGACCACAGCACAAACCATCTGATATTCATATCAATGAAAATACTTTGAATATGGGTAAGGTTGTTATCTTGAAATAATTTTCAAGCCAAGAACACCGAGGAAGATGAAGCCTATAGAGTGACCACCACCGCAAGCCGAATGTTGGGTATTAACTTGTTATTGCAAAATAAAAGGGAAAGAGTTTGGAGTTGTGGGTGGCTTGTAGCTCCAATGAAACCTATGAACATACCTGCTGGAAATGTGACCAGAAAAGCTCACCTGTGCAGCTGTGACACCAGACACTTCAAGAACTGTTCCTCCCTCAATCAATTTGTTGGCCCAGTTAGTTTGGTTGGTACGTAGCTTCTCTATTTCCAATATGGGCCACTGCACTAACTGTTTTCCAGATTTGTCTAGCTGAATAGTCCTTGGAATTGCCTGCCACACAACCATTCCTGACATCAACACTTGCATTGGCCACTAAACATAATAGGCCCAAACTTGATCTAATTCAAGTGAACCTAACATTTGATATCTACCCATTCACTCATCTTTAACAACTATCGTATTAATAGGAATAAAAATATTTACCTGGAGTCCGGACCATCCTTTCTTGATGTCATCGTCCTCGCTGGACGACTCTTTGATCCACGCCCACAAGATCCGCCGGTTGTTCTTGCTGTCGAAGAAGGTCTTGGAAGCATAAAAATTGCCGTAATCGTATCTCAACCCCGATTTGCTATCTACTGATCCCTCAACGGGAACATACTTGTCCGTGACGGAGTTATAAGTCCCAATAGTGTAGTAATCATGCAGAGCGTCCATCAAGCTCACCTTGAGCACGTGCTTCACATTTGGCCCATTAACGGAGGTGTCCAAGCCAGCAGGGACTTGAGCGGAGACGGGGAAAAAATCTGGGCACTCCCACATCCCGGTGTCATTAGCAGAGTAAAGTGGGTTTTCAGCCTTTGTCCAGTTAACAAAGTCTTTGCTTCTGTACAAAATGGCCATTCCCGTCCCGTTGCTGTCGCTCCCAATGATCACCCTCCACCTCCCATCAGCGCCCATCCATGCAGTGGTGGGGTCTCTGAATTGAGCCTGGACTGATCATGTTCCTGGCCGTGGGTGCCATCAGAGGATTGCGGGGTGATTTCACCCATTCAATCAGATACGGGTCTGATAAATTCTTCGGCACCGCCAAGTTCTGCACCTGCTGAAGCTGGGAGTTCCTTCCGGTGTAGAGGATGGCCGGTTTGTACCCCGGGAGGATGGTGGCCGAGCCCGACCAGCAGCCGTTGACGTCGTACTCCTGAGAAGGGACGATGGCAGGGACGTGTGGGGTCCAGCTCACACGAGGTCCATCGATGTGGAATGGGCCCAGACCATGTTGCCCGGTACCGGGGCTTGCGGGTTGTATTGGTAAAACAGATGGTACATGCCCTTGTAAATCATTGGCCCTGCAGTGCAATGTGTCCATTCGTTTTCAACTCTAGCAGGTCATTTCCACATCATTTAAACGAAGTAGCTAGGTAAGTCATGTAAAGTGACCAGGCAAGCATATCATAGTTTATACAATCAAAATAAACACTATGAAGTCTCTGTGGTCCTAGTCCTACAAGACAAAGTATTCACCGCTTTAAGTTTGGCAGGTAATTTCCGAATATTTAAAAAAGAAGAATATGATAATTCACGAGGTAAAGAACAAATATGGTCTTTATGAGTGTGACAGAAAGTATACTGAAGCATTTTGAGAACTACAGAGAATTGACTGCTGCTGCATCTTACCTAAATTTTCAATTCATACTAATGTAATTTGTAAGTATGAGTATCTGATGGTTTTGGTATGATATGGTAATGAGTTAACATCGAGAAACAAGTTAAATAATAAGGGAGAAGAAATCAAGAAAATGAGCGGATCATGGGAGAGAGGGAAACTGACCATTTGGATCTGAGAATCCCATGAAACCGGATAGTCCATTTCACCACCAGACCAGGTCAAATTGACACGAAGAATGAACCAGCGAAACAAAAGAAAACTGTCAGCAGATTCATGGCAAGACACTAACACGTGTGTGTAGCATGTGTGAAAGAGAGAGAGAGAGAGAGAGAGAGAACCATTCATCCAGTTCTTGGGAGGTTGGAAATGATAAGATGTCCTGTAAGGCTGCATCACAGAGGTGGACTCAACGGTGGCCTGCAAATTCCTGTGGACTCTGGGAGAGGCTCCAACATGGAGGACACCATGGCCAAGCAAGGCAGAGATGGCAAGAACAGCAGAAGCAAGACGGTGAAGAAGAGAGCTAGGTCTGGCCACGTTGTGGTGTATTTTGTGCAACCTTTCAAAACTTAGCATGCATCATAAGATTAACTACCGAAATCGCATCAATATATAGACAAGAGCACAAGAAGCTGGAAATAAATTGAAAGACAAAAGCTCGTCGAAGCATAACTTCGCTTTCGATGAAGCGGTACAGAAAATCACGGTGAATTTAAAGGAAATAGAACCTCTCAAATCTTCCCCGTGACGATCGGACAAATTGCTATAGGTTGGAAAGGGTCATGGTTCCGGTCAATAAGAAGCCACATGATATATGATTTCTAATCCTCAACTAAGGTAGGGTTTGGTACATGCTTAATTTAATCATTGTACTAGACAATTAAAAAACCTAATTGAATCTAGGAATATAATAATTCGATGATTGGATTAAATATTTACTAAAAGTTAATGGATCACATTAAACAAATAAAAAGTTCATGAACCATATTGCACAGTGAGCTAAATTTTAGCGATTATATTGAAAAAATTAAAAATTTATGATTACGTTACACATTGGGCCAATGATCGGGAATCATTTGTCTCACTATCTCAAGCTTAAATATGAGTTTGGTAATAAGAACGATGACTATCAAGCATGTTAAATGACCAAAATTAAAGAACACTAGAGTACTTATTGCCGCTCGATTATAAAAATTATAATCTCGATAAATCAATATAAATCTCACTTAAATTTACCAATGACTTTTCTTGGTTGAGCGACCGAGTGAGTCAACAATTGCTTTTTCAATTACTCGCCATTCGAAAAGAAATGAAAATTGAAAGATGACAAGGACATGTCAACATCAATGTTGACATCGACTGTTAATCCATTCGCGTCTTCCGGCATAATTGGGCATCGTCCCACTCCGTCGAGCACGGCAATGTTTGGAACCCCCGCCTAGATAGCATTCCATAAGGAGCATCGGTCCGGCCTCAACCATGACACGGCTTTACCACGTCCCTTCCATATTAGAGCTCTTGGAAATGTCATCGCATTGAAAAACAGCCCAACTTCCATATTAGAATTTTATTTATTATTCAAGATCAAGGCATGAATGCAGCCTTTGCCTTATAATAATTTTTGGTTAGGGGGTAAGGACATAAATAATTTTTTGAACTTCGGCTCAATATGTAATATAACCTCTGAATTTTAGCCTGATATTTAATGTGATCTGTTAACTTTTAATTTGTTCAATGTGATCGTTGAACTTTTTGGACATGTTCAATGTAGTCCCCAAATTATTTTAATTTGTTCAATACGCTTTATGTGTAATTTATTAAATCGCACGACAATCGATTCTTTGAAGTTGTACGGACTAGTTTGAACGAGTTATTTTAGTGGGGACATTCGAGGCAATGAGTTTCATTAATGTCCATGTCCTAAGCTTTTCTTTTTTTTCTTCGGTTGGTGTTCTTAATTTTGTCAACTATTTAAGAATATCTAAGTTACTATCCAACTTATTTCATGAATTTGCTTTTAACAATTTGAAAATTTAGAATTCCATGCATATTCTCCAGAATTTCGAAAATGAAGCACCAGCAATTGTATTAAACGTATTTATTAGTATACTAATTTTTCCTTAATGAAAATCAAGAAAGATGTTTTGTGCCTAAGGATAAAAAGTTTATGCGCTTTTTTTGTGGCATTTGCCAGTTGGCAACCAACTCCCAATTCGTGGTGGTTCCGGCTGGTTTCCTTTCCGTCGTCTTCTTCGACTCGCGCTCTTCTTCTCTTCTTCTGTGGGATCCATTGAAGGCGAAACGGGAGATTCCTCTCGATCTCCCGGAGCTCCGCGGCGCCGATGGCCGTCTCCTTGGGGACCGTCCGATGCGCTCCGAGCATGGCGCGGTTGGCTCCGTACGGCCGCCGATTCCGCATCGCCCCCAACCCTGGGGTCTCGCTTTGCAGGCGCGGCTCGTCTCCCTTCAGGCTCCTTCATTCTCGAGCTTCCCTCGGTGAGTTTTCTCCCCCGCTCCTCCGCCTCGCGCGCTATCTTCCCGTTGCTTCGCGTTCGAAGCTCGGCTCTCGTTTCTGGTGGCGATGCGGCGTCGTTTCGCCGCGTTCTCGAGCTGCGCGCGGCTGAATTTGAGCTTGTGGCGATTCCTTGTATCGTGCTCGTGTTCCTCTGCGACTCATGGTTTGGACCATTAGTTGCTCGGCGATTTGAGATGATCAAGTGTTCGGTTGATTGTTTCCCGCTGATTTTTGCGGCGATTCGGCGGTAGGGATGTGGTTTCGGATTACTTTCATGTGTTGAAAGTGGTTCGTTGAATTGCATTTGCAGATTCTTCGGCTGAAGATGCGAGAGGGATTGGGCACCAGGGAGAGTCCGACTCGGAGCTTATATTTATGGGAACCGGGACCAGCGAGGGGATTCCGAGAGTGAGCTGCTTGACAAATCCTTCAGAGAAATGCCCGGTATGGATGCAGCACCTCTTATGCTTGATTGAATGCTACTAGATGAGTGAATTGATTGCTTCAAAACATAGGAGCGAGCGTAGTTGTAGCGACTGAGGGCATGGTTTGCTCATTCATCTGCTGTAGGTATGCTTAAAAGCTGCTGAACCAGGGAGCAAGAATAGGAGACTAAACACAGGCATTCTCATTCGATATCCGGGACCAACTGGAAAATGTAATATTCTCATAGATGCTGGAAAGTAAGTGATGGATACATCCAGAGTTGTTGTTGTTGTTGTTTTTTTTTTTTTTATGCATGGTCTCCATGAGCTAGAAAATCTGCGTCAGTTTTTTTGTTGTAATACCAGATACTCACCTGTCTCTTTTCGTTCAGGTTTTTCTACCATAGTGCTCTTCGATGGTTCCCTGCATACGGGTTAGCTCTCTCTCCAAACAAAAGTTTTCATTAATTATTCCAGCTGAAGCAGGACTCAGTAGTTCTTTGCAGTTCTTCCTAGAATCTTGGATTATCGATGGTTTTGGTAAAATTGCAAGCTAATGTAGACAAGCTCCAAAAATTGAAAATTCATAACTTAGGAAAATGTCATCTCACAGCATTACATGATGAACTATCATTTATCATAACAATGAAAATGAAAATTATTTTCTTAAAGGCCATAATACGTATAATGCTTCCATAACTTATAGATTGATTCCTGTCTTTTTGCCTTCTTGGATTTAGACTATTTGTACAATGGTGAGGAGTGAGAGGGGTTATATGTCGCTGTCAACTAGCTATAGGACTGTGCAATTTTTCTAAGCCTCCTACAGATGTCTAAGAATTAAGTTTGTTAAAATGCAGTTTTGAAAAAGACTTTCTAAATTTCTTCATATTGTCTGCAATTTGCTGATAAAGTGACTAGTTGTGTTTATGTCAGGATAAGAACAATTGATGCGGTTGTACTTACTCATTCTCATGCTGATGCCATTGGAGGTCTCTGAACAATTCCTAGTGTCTTTTTCTCCTACATGTATGATTGATCACCTCATTGGACTATATGAAGCTTTTTCACCTTTGAGTTCTCTTTTCTCTTTTTCTTTCCTTCAAAGTAATGTCCAAAACTACTTAGACTATATTGGGTGTATTTTCTTCTTCAGGTCTTGATGATCTTCGAGATTGGACTAATAACGTCCAGCCACATATTCCAATTTATGTAGCCAATCGTGATTTTGAGGTGAGTTGCAGTGCTCTCTCGTGTCAAAGTAGTCGTTTCCCCTTTTGTTCCAGATATGAAAGTAGAAATAGGAAAAATCGGAATTGGATATCACCTATATTCTTTGCACAATTTTAATGGCAGCTGGGCCAGGATGCAATTCATTTTTTCTAAGTTCTTAAATGGGTCTGATGTATCGCTGCAGCGCTCTTAGCCTCCAAAATAAAGATCTTGTCTTTTCCTTAAAGTGGTTAATAAGATAAAATTTGTGGAGGAGATTGTGGAGTAGGAAGCTGATGATTGTGCTTTGTTGGATTGAATGGTGGACGAATTGTTTGATTGAGCTGCATTAAATTATTATATCATCTGGTTGGTAAATCACAGTGAAGATTATGTTAATTCATCCCAGAGCATGCTGATTCTTTGTACTGTTTTTTATGTTTCCAATTGTGTGATCATTGTTGTTGGCATATCCTGCTACACAATAAGATTCTCCTCAGATCTTGACATCGCTTTGCAAATTTCTTGATTAGGCCACTTAGATCGGGCCATCCTTTTCTTTTTGTGTTGGTTTTCGTAATACTAAGTGGATATATTGTTTTGTGGTTGTGAAAATGGCCTTAGGTGATGAAGAAAACTCATTACTATTTAGTGGATACCAGTAGTATCATACCTGGTGCCGCTGTCTCAGAGTTGCAGTTTAACATAATACAGGAGGAGCCATTTGTGGTGAATGATCTGCAGGTAGAATATTGTATGCTACTGCATTGTACTTTCCTATCAAGTACATTAAACCCAGTAAATGTGGTTGCTCGCTAACTGGATGTGACCTTGTGAATTTCCATAATGCTTTGGCAGAGTGGTTAAAGTCTTTTTCCTATGCTATTGCAATTTTTGTTCGTACATGTGAATAAACACTTCGTTTTTTGAACTTCTATTCTGAATCTAGTTGACTTCAGCAGTTATGGATTTTAGCGTTGATTTGCAAAATGAAATTGTTGACAGGTGATTCCTTGTTATGCTAACCTAGTTAATTTGATATAGTTTTCTTTGTTCGTTCAGAAAGAAGAGCTTAGTTAATTCAATAAAGAAGAAAATTCACTGTAATTGTTTGCTTTTGTATCTATTTGCTTTTCATGGTTGTAAAGTCATTAGGTGCACATGTTATAGTACTGCGAGTGTCTAATAACCATGAGCTTACTAGCATAATTTCCCAAGGGCCAGAAAGTATGCCGAGAATATGGCAGGAGAATGAACTGGTTTAACTGGATTTGTGAAACGGATATCTACTTACATAAGAATAATCTCCAAAATTGTCTATTATCATAGATAAGCATTGGAGTGGTTAGTAGTCTGACTGAGGGATGAGGAAAAGTACTTCTTTTCTCACAACTTTATAATGAAGGCTGAGTCATCAGATTTGACCTTCATTGAAGGTTTCTGGACGCCTATATAGAACAGATGAGAAGTTACAGTGTGTGGCTTTTTTCTTTTAATGATTCCATCGAAAGTGCTGCGGCTGCCTTTTCCCATTTCTTGCAAATGCTACCATCCATGTGTTGTCTCTTATTTAAATATTATGTATGAGGAAAACCAAAGCATGCAGCAACATGGTTTTTGACCACATATTAACCTTCTTTCTTTCTTGCATGTGACTATCCATCGTTTGTCTCTCATTTAAATATCTGTAATGAGGAAAACCAAAGCATGCAGAAACATGGTTTTTTACCACATGCTACAGTTCTTTCTAGATAGAGATGCCGCCGCTTATATACAATTGTTAAAAATTATCTCATTATGCTGTCTTTCTCTGTGGATGTTGTGCTTCAGATAACTCCTTTGCCAGTGTGGCATGGACAAGGTTATCGTTCTCTTGGTTTTCGGTTTGGTAAAGTCTGCTACATCAGGTAACAAAGCCTAGTATTTTCCAGATCCATTTCTAAGAACGTATGCTTCGGTGGACCTGACTTGTATATCTGTATGCAGTGATGTTAGTGAAATACCAGAAGAAACGTATCCTCTTCTCAGGGACTGTGATATCTTGATAATGGTGTGTCTTTCCTTCCCGCTGCAATGAACATGTTTCTGGATACAGACATTAATTGTTCGTTAGCAGGTGATGTCTAACGTTCTAGTGTGTGAATATGAAATTGATGGTCTTATCGGTTGTTCAGGATGCATTAAGGCCAGATCGCTCTTCTTCAACACATTTTGGCCTCCCTAGGGTAAAACCTTCAGTAACTCAACTTTGTTAGAAAGGAAGCCAATCAACTCTTTGTTCACTTTCGCATTGTATGTCTCTCAATCAGGCTTTGGAAGAGGTCCGGAAAATCCAACCAAAGCGGACGCTTTTCACTGGTAGGTTAAAGCCCTACTTTTAATAAGTAACATTGTAGGAGGAAGGATCATCTGATGAAGTTTTCTGCCCTGATTAAGGTTGCAGAAGTTTGGTTTCAGATTTCAGGCCCATGGATTTCATATATTTCATGTTTATAGTTTTGGCATATATCATCTTTTAAATTCTTCTTTGTTCTTTTGTTATGATATCTTGATTTGGAGTCACCTTCTCAAAAGTCTGTTTACCATGTTTTTCCTGGTTTGGAAAATGGCGAAAGGTATGATGCATCTGATGGATCATGAAGTAGTGAATGAAGATCTTAAAAAGCTCTTGGAGACGGAGGGCATTGACGTACAGCTGAGCTATGATGGACTCCGCATACCTATAACGCTCTAGCCTTTGAGTTTGACGCGAGTCTCGTTCTTCGATCAGATGAAACATTTATGAATGAACACCTCAGTGATGACTATCAAGGTCGTTTAGAAATTCTTTTACTGGACGAACTGAATATCAAGGCAATCAGCTGCAACTCCAGCTCTATCTCTAATGTTTGTGTCGATGCAGTTCATGAACAATAAATTCTGAAATTTTTTGGCTGTTTCCTAGCGAGGGGCCGGCTCTTTCAAGACCCAGAAACCATATAATAACCCGTGAAAGAATGGGGAAACGAATGCATTGTGGAGGATGGATCATGTTGGCTATGGAAGCTCTGGCTCAGGTAGGCCAGAAGCAGAAGACGAAGTCCTTTAGCTTTTGTCTCATGTGGCTGCTTGCCTTGGACATGTAATAGAAAATTCTTCGAGTTTCGGTTCGAAGTGCATCGTCTATCGTGATTGATCACGGCAACATTTAGTGGATTTCGATTGAATTGTATTTGATTATTAATAAATGCAAAGTACGGTAATTACAAATCAAGAGATTGTAGTTTTAAAGAGTGTCATTGTGCCCTTGCGAGACTATCGTGGAAGGAGTGGATTAGTTGCAGAGAGACATTTCCTACAAAATGTAATTAGCGTTAGGGAAACGAACGGTGTTAGTGCAATAGTGTAAGGCGTCTCCATTAGCATCAAACTTTTCAAATAATCATTTAAATGACGTAACATTTAAAGAGTGATCATGTAAATGTCTTTCTTAGACGTGGCTCACCCAAGTCACTTAATGGAAGTGCTCCGGCGATCATTTTAGTGTTGGAAAAATTTATATCCGTAATCAATTTAGTATCTGAACTTTATGAAAGATTACTTAAAAAAGTCCATGTGAGTACTCTAGCGAGCCGCGTTAGATTTTTCCAGAGAACACACAAGTCGGTTTAATGATTGTCTTGCACATTTAAGTGATCGATCGTATGTAAAATTCTCGCGTCAAAATGGGTGCTGCACAAAATTTACGATAGGGATGCAAGTCCACTTCCGTGTAAGAGCTTGGTACGTCACGATGATGATTTCTCCCGCTCGCTTATCATCATCGTTTTCATTTTGATTGAGCAAAAGATCAAACGAGGGAGAGAGCCCCCAGTTTCGACACTTGTTCGAGCGCAGCGACTGCGAGAGAGAGAGAGAGAGAGAGGAGGGGAGCGATGGAGCACTCGTTCTCGGGAGGGAGCTGGAGCGTGATCCCGAGCATGACGACCCACAGCAACGTCTCCACCCCTTCCAGCCACGACCATCTCTACCTCCAGCAGCAGGCCCCCGACCTTCTTCCCCAGCAGCAGCAGCAGCAACCCTTCCACCAGTTTCAGCCTCAGCCCCCGCAATTCCAGCAGCACCCGCAGTTTCCGCAGCAGCAGCAGCAGCAGCAGCGTCTAGTTCAGCAGCAGCAGCAGCAACACCAGTCTCTCGCTTCTCACTTCCACCTCTTACACGTACGAATTCGCGATTCGCAATTTGCATGAGGATCCCAAATGAAAAAAAAAAAACCTAACTTGCAGCTCATGATGCTGGTAATTGCGATTTGTTTGCAGTTGGTGGAGGGTTTGGCGGATGCCGTTGAGAACGGGACTCGCGACCAGCACTCCGATTCCTTGGTTCGTCTCGGTCTTTTTTGCCTTCGTTTTTGGGATTTGGTTGCGGCTCTTTAGCCTGCCCAATTCGGGGTCTTTACATTATCGGCTTGTTTATTTGCCCTTTTTCGCCTCTTTCTTGAAGGTCACTGAGCTGAACAATCAGTTTGAGAAGTGCCAGCAGCTGTTGAACTCCATAGCTGGGTCCATTAGCTCCAAAGCCGTGGTAACTATGAATCCATGATTTCTTGAGTTGCCATTTGCATGTTCCTATGGTAATTTGCGATACTTAGAGACTTAGAGATGGGTTTCTAGTTTCGGGCTAGAGCATGTTCTTTATCTTTTTGCTTTCTTTAGTCGTTAACTCGGAATCCATTTGAGGTGGAGTTTCTTGACAGCTGCATATCTCGCTTGTAGTCCTCCAGCTCTGTCTGATAGGCACGCTTGCTGTGCCCAATTGACTAGGGTCTTCCTGATCCTGACCACAGAGCTCTAAACCGGCTCTTTCGGCCCCATTGAAGTCCAATCCTTTATGTTGTATCCCGAAATGTATAAAAGTTTTCTCCTTTTTGTATTAGGCAATCATCTCCTACTTCACTTGTTGATCTTGGGCTTAGATTCATGTTCTAAGCCTATTGTTCTCAGTTTCTGGACCTACATTCATTGGACAACGAGTCTCCACTCTACCTATTTGTCGTGAATGACAGCTCTGAGTTGGAGGATGCAAGCCCTAACGCAAGGCTTGGGTTTGGTTTGCAGGAATAGCTCCTCTATTAGATTGTCGATTAATGTTGGTTCAGTATGGAGGAAGGAAATGGAGACAAATGAGAGGAGGTGGGGGGTTGAGGGGGGAGAAAATGAGAAATGGGTGTGAAAATCTGAAAATTTTGCAAAAAGTGATTGGAGCGGAAATGTGAATATCTTCTTCGCCGACCTTGACAGTATTCTTTCCCTTCCATCTTCAAAGCATAAGAGACGTTGCTTTTTTCTTTTATTCTTTTTTTCTTTTTAATGTGAATATTCAAATATCAATGCATATTAACTTTCGGAAGGTGGAAATGTTTATAACAAATTTGATGTGTTAACTTTGGACATCCAACTGTTGCCGTTTCATATTACTTCCTTGAAGCATGTATTTGTGCACTATTAGAATTGGCTGTTTTTTTGCTTCTATAGGTTTACTTCAAAAAGTATCACTGTTTCATATTGGAAGAGGAAAGATATGGTAGGGAATAACCTTTATTTGGTTCTTGAGAAACTGAAGACCACATCAAACAATTTCGATGTGCATCAGCATGTATTTTTCTTACTAGTTACATAAAGAACGGTTTTGTCATGTCATTCTATATTTTGTTTACAGACAGTAGAGGGGCAGAAGCGTAAGGTGGAGGAAGCTGAGCAAATGCTAAACCAAAGAAGGTTCATAGTGCTAGTCACAAACTTTTCTGTTCAATCACTGTGGTAATATTGCTTAATTCCTTAAGTTGTCTTGATGCCAGGGATCTGATTTCCAGTTACAGAAATTCGGTTGAGGAACTGATAAAGTCTGAGCCATAGATGCTCATCTCCATGCCTAGATTCACAAAAGAAGAATGTTAACGTTTTAGTTAGAAGGGAAATTTGGAAGTGGTATAGAATTTGGGTATGTTATGTTGGTCGAAAGCAACATTGTGCTGCATGATCATATTTTAGTAGTGTGAGGCAATCTTCTTGTGAAGATTTCGATTGGAATTTGTTGGTTTATCATCGATTATGGTGTCAAGATAATCTCGCTGCTAGGTTCTACTTACTCAAGACTTTCTTGTTTGTGGCATGGGGGCTTGTTTCATATGATATGCAAAGTCCACGTCTTGATTTGGGCTATAATAAGGTCTTTAATTAGGATCCCCCTAGTCCCAGGACTTACCAGACCATAATTTTCAAATAGGAATGAACGGAGGTTCATACCAGAAGGACGATAAAGACGAGTGTTGTTGCTTTTCTGGGGTGCTGAGCAACCCTACTTTTTCATTTTTACCATGTGGTTGAAAATTCATCTACATGCCTCAGCGTATGCGAGCAGGAGAGCTTCGTCGAGGCTGAGGCCTTAGTTACAATCAAAAGCGCAAAAGTTGATGTTCTTCGACTTGCATTTCCTGTGACATCTTTTGCATTCATTCAGACCTTTGTCCAATTCGCCTAGTCCATCATTCTCTTGGTTGGTGTGATTCTGAGTACAATGATTTAGAGTTTATTTGCACTTTTAAAGTTTTATTTTGGAATATGTTCACCGGAAGTCCTAAAATTTATTAGAAAAGTGCAATTGAGTTCAAAAACTTACAAAATGTACAATTGAATCCTAAAACTTATCAAATTGATTTAATCGAATCCTAAAATTAATACCATCTAATTTATTAATGAAAAATGCTGACGCGGCGCTAACGTATCATATTTTAATACTTTTCATGGAACACATGGTAATGATATTGCGTCCAACAAGCGTCACGTCAGTAAAAATAAAAATTAAATTAGGAAAAAGCTATAAAATTATAAAAAAAAAAAGAGAATAGAAGAAGATCTCAACCAGCGTATGTGGCGGTGGCTAAGCCGTTGTTGGTAGCAATTGCCACAGCCTCCGAGAAGGGCCGGTGGAGGTCGCTTGGGCCTTCCCGAAGCCCGACGACCCTTGCCAGCCCCACCGGTCCCCGGCGATTGCATGTAGCCCCTGATTTGGGGGAGGGTGCGACGCTCACCCGAGATCTAAGCAAGGGTTGGGCCAGCGAGGACCGGCGAGACCTCGCCCAGAGTCACCCACCCCAAGCGAGGGCCGACAACCCTCGCTCAGATCTAGGGCGAGGGTCGCGCCCTCCCCTAGATCGAGGGCTGTTGGCCCTCGTCGAGGACTCACTCAGGGCCGGTGAGAGTCGTCAAGCTTTAGGAAGGCCCAGGCGACCTCTGTTGGTCCTTCCCAGCGACTGTGACGGCGGGCACCAGCGAGGGCTCGGCCACCGCCATAACCACTGATTTTGATTTTTTTTATAGCTTTTTCTAATTAAATTTACATTTTTTTTCAACTTTTCTGACGTGGCATTTGTTGGACGCCACATGCCTAAAGAAAATTAATAAAATAAGATAAGTCAACATTTTCTATCAGTAAATTAGACAATGTTAATTTTAGGATTCGGTTGAATCAATTTTACAAAATTTAAAACTTAATTGCATCTTCCATAAATTTTACGACTCAATCGTCCTTTTGTAATAAATTTTAAGACTTTAAGAGAACATATCTCTTTTATTTTTTGTTCTTTTTTAGCACCACAATGGACTTCGCGTTGATAGTTTACTCGATGCCATCCCCTGCCACATGCGGGCAATATCTTCCAGCCCAAGAAAATGGTACGGTTTCTTGCGGTCTTGGATGAAGGTGTTTACTTCTAAAAGCACAAAGAATGGACAAACAAAATTTGGGTAAACAGAGAATAGGTATTTCATAATTTCATCAATGCTAGCCAAGTCTACATCACCATAAGGTTGTCTCTAACAGCTATTTTCTCCCAAGTCAAATTCATCATATTATTTCTCATCAGCTCTTCTCCATCCAAATAATTGGCAATGTCCTTAAGATGTCGTGAGGGTATTCCCGCCAAGGAGATTTTTCTCCGGTTACACTCAAGAGGCTCAAAATACAAACCTTTTCTTTCAAACGTGAATATAAGCAAATCAATAGCCCATATCATCCATATCCGGCATACGACTAGGAGGCTTCTTCTCATTTGCATGCTCAACGACAGCCACCTCAGTTGTTGCCAGCAACAATGAGACACTGCAGTTTGTAGGAAATTTTCAGCATAAATAATGGAAAAAACCGAGTTAACTCACAAAAACTGATATTCACCTTGCAGCATCTACTAGCGCAGTTCTAACAACTTTGAGAGGATCTATAATGCCTGCCTTCACCATGTCAACGTAATCTCCTATTTCAGTGCACAATCATTGTCAGAACTTGAATGACAGAAAATTCCTACTATAAAGCTTAGAAACAACATCGCTTGTGCTATAATAAGATAGCTCATTAAGTCTTAAAATACAGTACGGAAAAAATGAAGATGATAAGAACAAATAGTTTGTGGTCGAGTACAGAAAGCTAGCAATGACAACTTAGTGGCGGTTGAGATTGATAAAGGCAACTTCGTAATTCTTCCTTGGAAAAAAGGTATCAAGGACTGTGCTTTATCAGTAACTTGGGTGAAAAGGAGCAAACCTTTTGCAGCATCAAATCCCATATTGAAATTATCTTGCTCTAATAATTTGCCAACAATCAGAACTCCATCAAAGCCAGCATTTGAGAATATTGCAAGTGAAGGTGCCTGGAGAAACCATTGGATTAGAATATTGAAAAACCTCAAAAGTATACTAGGTGATGACAGTGAAAAACAAACCTTAAGAGCATTTTGAATGATTTGGACACCCCTTCTTTCGTCCTCATTTTGAGTTTGAACGTTCTCCAAGACCTTTGTGGCATATAAAAGAGCAACACCACCACCTGCCACCAATAGACAAATAAGACTATAGTACTTCAAAAGCATTGAAGCAACTTATGCATAAGAGAAAGAATTACCTGGCACGGTACCCTCTTCAACAGCTGCCCTTGTAGCATTTAAGGAATCAGTGACCCTGTCTTTCCTTTCACCGACTTCTACCTCACTAGCCCCGCCAACCTATAAGTATTAATACCAATTTGTCAGGATGTTTCAAGCATGATATCACAAAAGAATCAGGATAGCTAATAGACAAACCTTAAAAACAGCTACACCACCAGACAGCTTTGAAAGACGCTCCTGTGCTTTCTCTTTGTCAAAGGTGGACGCACTCTTCTCCATGGCTGTTCTCAGCTGCTCAGAAAATTACATGTCAATTATTCTCTCGCCTTTGGCCCCAAACAGGGAAAAAACTACTCTCTCTCTGAGAAGCATTAGTTCCTAATACAATTCTTACAAAAGCCAAGGTATTCGTTAATATGCTTCTTCCAAAAGGCAAGACATGCCAAAGTTACTGAAAAAAAAAAGGGTTTGTGATGCTATTTTGTTGAATCTTTCTGACTGGTCTCTTGATTTATTACTTTAGTAACGTTTCAGTCCAGTTGCTAATCCTGGGTTTGTATTGTAAATTTTCAGTTAATGCTAATAAATAACTACTATACCCCAAAGAAAAAAGAAATGTGAAAAACGTGAGTCAACAGCAGGTGCAACCCTCGGCTATGAGTTAAAAACAAGATAAGTGATATACACGGTGGACCAATAACATAGAAGGAAAAGATCTTCCAACCTTGAACTTTGCTACGTAAATAATATCTTTTTCATGTCCATTAGAATGATTACTAGATGGAATATAGCAAGTAAATCTGATGAGGAAGCTGCAAAATTTCTTCTTGCCATATTTCTTCCACTTATTGTTCTATTACATTTGGACTCAAGTATTCTCTTACCCCTCAAGAATGTTGAGCTTAGGTTTGACATGTCTATAGTCTACAGGGACCTTCATCTTCAATAAAACCAACGTGTCAAAACTGATTTCTGGTATTGGGATGGTATGGCCTTTTCCTTGTGGACTTAATATAAGCGATTAACATTTATATCTTCACGCAACATATATTTTCTCTCTTTAAACAGAGACTTCTAGCTTTTAGCAGGACATAGTACTGATTTGCAATGTTATTCGTGGCTCTCAAAATCCTTACCGATGATTGCACAAAATTCATATGAATAGAATTGGAAGCCAGAAAAGTGCACTGTAGCTCCTTTTCAGTGAGGGGTGAATGAGAGAGTCAGCCAGCTAAATAGAGAGACATTAACTAGACATCTCCATCGTCATCAATGCCATATTAAAAGCAAACAAGTTATGATGTCAGAAATCAGATATAAAGCAAACTCAAAGTGCCATCTGCATTGCAGCAATTTATCCTTGTAACAGAAAGAACATCTGCGTTTGCTCTCATCCATTAAACAAAAACCGACAGAGTTGCTCAAGAAAATAACTACTCTTTATACTCAACCAAGTCACAATCGTACCTCTTCACATCTTTCTTCAATTGCCTTCTTGTCGCCTTCTCCATGCAGAATAATAGTATCGTCGAGAGAGACAGTCACCTGCAGTGATAAATTAGGATTTACCCAAGCCATATTCACATGAAGCATAACATTCCCTCAAACATACCTTTTTTGCACTACCCAGCATTTCGACTTTGATTTTATCAAGAGTAAGACCACGATCTTCGGATATAACCTGTAAATATTTGCTTTGTCATGCACAGCAGGCATGTACGAAAAATTTTGGGCATCTCAATTTTTATCACCTCTCCTCCCGTAAAAACAGCAAGATCATCCAAGTTTGCTCTTCGGTTTTCCCCAAATCCGGGAGCTTTCACGGCACAGAGCTGAAGAGCATTCCCCAGCAAAAAACTATCAAAATCAAATTGCCTCGACTATTAAGTCTGAGTACATGATGAAGATGATGTATTTAGGATGACAGTAATTTTAAGTATAGGCATGTCATGAATGTAGATGAGCTTGAATAAGATTCGAGGTTAAAAAAATTACTTGGACAACTGAAGTTCTTTATTATGACTGGTAATTTTGTCTTCCAAATACTAAATAATCCCCTGATGATACATAAAAATTAAGTCCAATGGAGACCATTATGCTTTTACTTAACAAAAATGAGGGACAAACACCTTTTGTACTCTTCAGCAACTTCTAAGGAAATATTTTCTGAGTTAGAGAAGGAATTTGGCTTACAAAATGAGTTTGACACCGTGAGTGCTCTACAATACCATATATAAGCTCATCCATATTACAGGAGAATATGTAAAAGTACTTCTTTTAAAACTATATCTTGCAGGGGAATATGGATAAAACTACAATTGTTGTCAACACATCATTCCAAAAACTGAATATATAAGTACTTGGAAGACTATATATTGTCATCATGCCAGCATCAATTCTCAAGCGTTAGTCATTGAAAAGACCCCTATATATTGGATACCTTTATCCCGGCATGATGCTTGTTGATGACGAGTGTTGTCAGCGCCTCGCTCTCTAGATCCTCAGCTACTATAAGAAGAGGTCTGTTCACCTGTTCACAGAGAGAGAGATAAGGGGAGGGGGGAGAGCAAGGAGGGAAGAAAAAAGGGGATCATTATTTTATTGCAATTATTCACAGCAATCATGGTTGGAAAGAATTCCTAAGAAAAAAATCCACTACCTTCATAGCCAGCTCCAATATTTGCACAACCACATTCAGATCTGAAATTTTCTTGTCATGAATGAGGATGAGGGGATTTTCCAGTTCCTACAATTACACATCCCTCATGTCAACATCTCACTGGTTCAATATTGTGACTCAATCGGTGCAGTGTGAAAAGGAACAAATGGCTCTAGTAGCTACCATCATCCCTCCATAATTTAAGCAGCAAGAAATTCATATCAAGTGAGAGAATTCTTTCTGTGGCAGGGACATTTGTCTACAGCTTCCACAATTATTCTTTTTATCAAAGATTCTTCAAAAGTTGAATGTATAGTAACAAGATCCACATGTATTATATATTTTTCAGAGTCTTAACATTTCATCAGGGCCAGAGAGTAATGCGTGAAAAGGAACACCCAAGCTTAAATTCTCAGAGCTAAGAAAGGGAGCTCTTGGCTTACGCATTTCTGGGTCTTTCGATCAGTGATAAAATAAGGAGACATGTAACCTCTGGCAAGCTTCATTCCCTCCACCACTTCCAATTCATTGTCGAATGTGGTTCCATCCTATGTGCAACACATTCATTATCTATGTGGTGAATCAAGGCGCACAATACAAAAGAAAATATGATCAGCTTACGGTGACAGTAATTATTCCTTCCTTTCCAACTTTCTCCATTGCGCGTGCTATCAGTTCTCCAATCTCCCGTTCACCATTAGCAGAGATAGTGGCCACCTGTCAATTATGTAACAGCATAAATAATGATTCGTTGAGAGATAAAATAAGCTACTGCAGCAAATTAATAAACAAATAATAGGAATACTAGCAGATCCAGCGAGCATTTATGACAATGCCAGAATGGGTTGAGACAATGCCAATGATTATTCATTCAGATTATTTGTACTTCACATGCAATGACAAAAATCTTTATCACTTACCAGAAAATTTGGGCCAATAATGCTTGTGTATGATTGTAATAACTGATCATGTAGGATAATAAATCACTTTACGTTTCATTTGTCAATCATTTTTCATGATAACCGAATTCCACAAAACAAGTCGATCACTGATAAAGCACACCCTCGTCAGCATCATAATTTACAGGAAGGCCTTTACCTGCGTGATTTCTTCAGGAGTACTAATCATCAGGGCTCTGCTTTTCAAGTCAGCTATGACAGCATCAACTGCTTTATGGATCCCACTGCGCAAATCCATCACATTTGCACCAGCAGCTACTGACTTGCATCCTTCCATCACTATTGCCTGGGTCAATACAGTTGCACAAGTTGTACCTGAAACCAGGTAGGTATCTCTCTTGAAATAGTCACCAAAAAGGAAAAGATTAAACTCTTTCATTCACAAGTTAGAGTAGCCAGGTCATGAGCAATAAATTAACATGCTGAGCATGATAAGATGACAACTAAAATGAATTATTCAAACTCTTTATGTAACTGTCCCATAAAAAACACAATAATTCAAGCCCTCTTTTAGACAAGTACCAGTACAAAGATTTAGAGGGCAGAAACTCCAAAGGCATTAAAAAAATTATATAGAGCAAAGACTGCAAACTCAGCAGCTAAAAAATTACTGAAGCTCCCCAGGAAATTGAGGTTCTGATTGGTGCACTTAAGCACACAAAAGCTTTCCGCTCTTTTTTTGGCCAAACAGCTGCACCTTCGTCAGTAAACCACAACTAACTGTGCTGTCATCATTTTGGTGTCCCAGAACTTTTAGTGTAGCGTTATTCCAAAATAGTTCTCGCTCAAGTCAGCCTAAGAATCTTGCTGTGGCCATGTCTATCAAGCGCAGGTTTCTTGGCTCTGAGAAACTACCACAATCTCTGGCAAACACCTAACTAGTTATAACTCAAGAAAACAAACTGAAACCAGGAACATAAATGTCGATTATGCTTATGATGCACATAAAACACAAACAAAACAAGGAATTTACCGTCTCCAGCAGCTTTATTTGTTGCATTTGCCACCTGTTTTACAAGATCCGCACCTACATTCTTGGCCTTATCCTCGAACTTGATGCTTTTGGCAACAGTGACTCCGTCCTTTGTGATTTTGGGATTGCCTCCACTCTTTTCAATTATCACATTTCGGCCCTAAATTTTTATTCAATGCAATGGATTAACCAAATTACACGATAATGTTTACGTGTATTCTCATTCGATGTGACCTCAATATCATGACAAGCGGTAGTCACATTAAAGAAGCAGTAGTATATTTGAGCAGACAACTACAGTTCAGAGTTTTGAGTGAGATGCATAAGAATGATTGCGATGAATACAAAGAATAAAGCTTTTCAGTTAGTGCAAAATAATCGGCAACCATAGTGTGGTCCTTTTTACAATCATATTCAGCACTACTTGGAAGAGAGAGTACACCATGCATGCAATGAAGAGAAATGAAGATAGGTACCATACAAAAGTAAAAATAAGGTACCTTAGGTCCCATCGTCACTTTTACAGCTTCTGCAACCTCGGTGACACCTTGCAGCATAGCTGCGCGGGCTCCGATCCCGAAGTTGATATCCTTGGCGACATAGCATCTACTCCCGATGACCGCACGGCAAGCCTTTCATTGCCAAGACATCAGGCACCGAGAGTGATCAGTTCAAGTCAAGCCCAATGATGGCTTGATAAATCAGGAAAGAAGAAAAGAAAACACAATGAATTCCAAAATAGACGGTTCAATTACATATCTAATGGTTCAACCAAAACACCAACTAAATAACGGCCAAAATGCAATCTTTTCTCGTCGAACACCTTTCGACTTCCCCCGCCCCCCGGACAACGAAAGGCAAAACAAATCCACCTAGCCTACAGACATAATTGGAGCCCTAGCTCACTGACTTTCAATCCTCGGAATCTAATCTCCTGGATTCTTGTCGACCGAATCAAACTAGTCCTGCATAAACAATTAAGGAAAGAAAAGAACCAATGCAGCAGACGAGAGACAAAAATTTACCAGTTTCCTCGAAGAACCATGACTGGAAACGTCAGCATGTGAAGAGAAAAAGCCCGATCAGTCAGTCATCCAACTCTACATACACGAGGAAAAGCCATACTTGTGTGATGTCCATTGACGGTACCTGAGCGACGACGCCAGCAGCTGCGAAGCAATTCGGAACATTTCGCGTTCACCACGCCGCCGGGGAAGGCGAAAAACGGCGCAGATTCCGGCGAAAACAACGCAGGATCAGTGCCGATTCAATCGCGAATCGCAGCCTCGTAGGTCCCTAGAATCGAGTTGATCCCGCGCTCGCCCGAGCTCACGTTCGAATTCAGATGGACACGTCCGACTCCTCCTCTTCGCGAGGGGTTTTGGTAGGGTTCAACGAGCCGCAGCGGCAGCCGTTGATGTCCATTACTGGATCGACGCCCTTGACTTGATGGCTGAACGGTCTAGATTCTGCTTACCCGTGGGTGGGCTGCGCAGCGGAACAAAGGACTGATTTCGGGCCTTTTGATTGTAGGCCCATTAGCAGCCATGGGCTCATGGGCCTTCTTGGGCTTGACACTGTCCAAAGCTCCCGCCACTTTCTAAGTTTCAAATCAACTCCCATTGATATCATAGTGTAAAAGACTAAAACTCAAACGTAAAAAAGATTAAAGAAATAAATAGTGCAGTAAATATTGACTCGACTTTCATGGGTATGAGGTTTACATAACTAAACTCACTTTAATATGAGCTTTAATATGAAGATCAAGTTACTCCCATTTTAAAATAGAGTAACCCGATATGATATATCGTTTGAAAAAACATGGACTTTCACATAATTCTTCATTCATGAGAATGAGATATGCCCATCAGATTGGCTGTAAAATGAGCCCGTGCGGAATCTTTTTGTATGACTTACAGGCCCCCAAAAACTATGTCTTCTCGTGTTGAATTCGTGTTTAAAATTTTGCTCCTTGTTTTGGTAGCTTATCTTTCAGATTTCCATTGCCCGAGAAAATGCTTACCCTTATGGTAAAGTACTATCCGACCTTGCTCCATCACTATGGTCGATCGTGTGAGTCTCACATAACCTCACAAATAGGTCTCACATAGTCAATCGTCATAATTCCAGTATAATTTCCCCTTCGTAACAAGGCATCTTTTAGGTTTCAATGGCGTGCTCTAGTTTATCGTCTAGGGAAAGGGAAGAAAAGATCGCAGGCACTGGCCACATGGCCGGCACATGCAATCATGAATCATTCCTCTTAGGTCAGGGAAATAATGTAACAATGATGACAAATGCTGTTGAGATTGAATTGTTAAATATAAATGAATTGTCAGACTAATCCGACTAGAGAAACTTCTCGATTAGGCACTTTCTGAAGATCTCTTCTTTCTTACACTTGCATGTTTGAATCTTTTTCAGGCTTGAAGTTGAACTCCAAGAATCACTCCTCTTATGACAAAATCACTCAGAAAAGAAGAGAACTTCTGGATCATCGGACGAAGTTTTGTTGAAAACCTAACACAATCAGTTCCACCAACTTTCATCCCATTTACAAACACAATGTAATGAACAAAAGAAATAAGAAAGAGACAGTTCAATGGTAGAGGATCGAAATAATACAAGCAAACAATATACCCAGTATAAAAATTTGAAACTATACCACCAACTCATAAAGACTCCATCAACTATACGTCCCCTTCCTCATGTCCTCACTAAAACGTCCATTTCCAAATCTTGACCCTCGCGTCGACCTTGCACTTCGCTCCTGCTGTCGACGCCGTCACCGCGCCGTTGCGTTACCACTTGGGACGCTTACCTCAATCCCCAAGCACGTCACTCTGATCCTGACCTTCGGCGACTTCAAGCTCCCCATCTTCGCTTTGACCTTCGTCTCCAACTTCACCTCCAACGGCAATCCGTTTTTGCTCTTCATGTCCGACGTCAGCTGCGTGAGGGACCCTGCTTCGATTGCTCCACCACCGCCGTTGCTCGTGATTGAGGTCTCCAGCAACGTGGTGTTCTTGGTCCCATGCACGAAGGAAGGGAAGGAACCATCGCCGACGTCAACGCCATCGCTGGAGATCGATATGGTTATGGGGCCGTAGTAGTACACGAGCTTCTTGTTAGGGTTTTTGGCGGTGACGTTGAGGTCGAACTTGGAGCTGACGGTGGAGGAGGATTGGGAGACGTTGAGGTAGGAGAGCTTGAGGGCGGAGACAGAGAAGGAGGGGCGCTGGGGGCGGTAGAGGAGGAAGACAACGGCAGCAAGGATGGCGGCGAGGAAGAGCAGGGCGAGGATGAGGAGGGTGAGGAAGATGCAGAAGGAGCAGCAGCAGCCGCGGCGGTGCCGGTGCCGGGGCTGCGGGCGGTAGGCCGGGCGGTTGGCACCGTAGAGCTGGGCTTTCGTGGCGGGGAACGGCGGGTTCGTGGCGGCGGCACCGTTGGGGGTGGGCTTGGAAGGGTGGACTTTATCGGCCATTTTGAGAGAGAGAGACAGAGAGACAGAGAGAGATGTAGGATTGTAGGAAGAGTTGTTTTAATTCAAAATAAATAGAAAAGCTAAGGAAGATAGAATAATAAAATCTTCTTCTTTTGGAGAGAGAGAGAGAGAGAGAGAGAGAGAGAGAGAGAGAGAGGAAAATGTGAATGATGCAATGACATTAAAGAAAAGGTGGAACCGCAAGTAATGGAAGATGGATAACCACAGCGTACCTAAAATGGAAGAAGTACCTAAATCACTATCTTTGTGAGCTTGGCCAAATCATTCTAAAACATTTGAGGATGTGTGTTGTATCTGGTGCAAAACGACCATGAAAATAACCTAGCATGTTCCATCAAATTAATCATTGTTATCATTAGGATCAAAGGTACTTACCTCTACCTAGTAAATGTACTTCGTATGCAAGGTCCAAATAGTGACTTCTCTAGTACATGCGCAGTCCATTTTTAGTAGTTGCGTTCGTTTCATAAGCATGTGAAATATAATCTTCGCAAGACTACATAATTTATTGTGACATCAGTCCATAAACAAGTAGAACTCTTAATGGTGATCATATATACTGTTATTAAAGTAAAGAGGGTCTCCTACTTTTGAATTCGGGTCTTTTCTATCCTACAACAACTCTTGATAAAACATCATTGAAATCTTGAAATACTTTTATCCTTACACATTTACTATATCTCCTTGAATGGTGTAGTTTTAACGGTGATTTCTTTTCATTATTTAATGATCCAATGTTTCATAATATAAAGCGATTTTGTTTGATCTTTCCAACTGAGAGAGAGAGAGAGAGAGAGAGAGAGAGAATGCATCCCTTTCTTAAGAAAATCCATGGATGTTAACCCTTCAACTACTGCATTTTAAACAATGTTGAAAGTGAAGGTTGACCTTCCATTAGGACTAACTAGGCAAAACTCACATGTGGTGACATTTAACGCATGCAACCCATTTTTTTTCTCACATAGAGCCCATAAAATATTGATATGCTTTTGTGAGAATTTGCAGAGAAAACCATACACATTAATGAAAGGTTGCATCAATGGATTGCGAAGTTTGCAGAACTATAGGAAAGATTATGTAGGATGCAAGTGGCAAATCCCAGGTCTGATCATAGCTCTCACCCTCGCTCTAGTAGGGATAAGAGTTTGGGATGAGCTCTCAGACCTGGGATCATAGCTCTCACCCTCTCCCTAGTAGGGATAAGAGTTTGGGATAAGCTTTGAAACTTTTCTGGGAAATTGTGAAAACGAGACGACAAAATGCAGAGCGGGTCAAAAGCAATCGCGATAAGCTATTTTTCATTTAGCCTGATGTGAAAGTTACTGCATCCGAGTATATGAATGGATTGATTCAGGCTGTTGTATTGAGGAACATGCTTCAAGAAACTGGAAGAAAGTGAGATGTCATCGACTCAAGATTTGTTCTATGAATAAATAACGAGAGAAGCAGGTGTGGCATCACATCACAAACTCAACACGAATCAACCAAAAACAATTCACTAGTTGCAATGACAATCTCTCTCTCTCTCTCTCTCTCTCTCTTCCTCCCCACTCTTTTCCACGTTCTCAATCATTGATTCATTGGTAAGTGAAAGTCAACAGAAACAGCAAATTTGATTCCTCACCAGCCAGCTTGTTCGTTGTTAATTGTTATTGTCAGACTGGCTATGATGTAGCCTGGTACGCTGAATTTATAAGTTCGTAGGATGAGTTGGAGCATCTCAATCACTCCCATTTTTCTCAGGAAAAAAGTTAGTTCATATTTCCCTATTTGTTCAGGGCGCGCATGAAACAAATCATGTTTCTCTATTTTTACTTTTCTATTTTCATAAATAGATTTGGAATAAAAATCCGTTTAGTAACACAATTTTATTTTTCTATTTCTAAAATAAATTTTTATTTCATAAATAAGTTTGAAACAGAAATTAGAAATAAAAAAATTTACTTTTCTATTTTTGGAATAAAAATAAGAAATAAAAACAATTTCTTGTCGCTTGGCCGCCACCCGTATTCATACGCCACCGGCCGGGCCGGCCCCTCCCACCGCCCCACCCCTCCTCCCGCCCCGCTATCCTCCGCCAGCCATTTAGAAAGGAAAAATTTTGTGTTGTTATCAAACGAATTTATATTTTGAAAATATAAATTTTATATCATTATCAAACACGCATTTTTGCTCAAAAACTCGTCCACAAAATAGAAATAGAAAAATCTATTTCTAGAACAGAAATTGATTTCTGGAACAGAAATATTACCATGAGCGCCCTTGTTTCTCCAACCATTCTCTCTTTGGTTCAGCAGCACTTGTTCTGATGAGGGAGAAACTCTCGCTTATGTTTCTCGTGATTTATCAG
Source organism: Syzygium grande (assembly GCA_024733475.1). NCBI lineage: Eukaryota > Viridiplantae > Streptophyta > Magnoliopsida > Myrtales > Myrtaceae > Syzygium > Syzygium grande. The sequence goes on along the minus strand of JAMXDD010000006.1, from coordinate 29,963,443 downwards.
ACTAGTCAAACTGGGCTCAGACACAAACTACCAAGTTTCATCAAATAATGAAAAAGAAAAGACACAAAATACCAAGAACTTCATAGTAGACTCACAAACACTGCTTGGTCGATTGATTGATTTGTAGGAGTCATAGAGAACTCTTGCTTGTGAGAAAGATTTCGTTGTAGATCACAAAAGTCATATATATCTTATGCGAGCATTTCAACTCCAGTGTCAAGCTGATACAGAATCTGATCTACTTAACAAGATTCGCTAGGAATGAAATTCTTTACTGCTCGAATCAGGAGCTTGAGTCCCGGAAAGGTTCTGTGCTATTTCAGATGTAAATTTTCGGGCGATGCTTGCATGAATGGCATGAAAACAGACAAGGCCCAGTAATTATAAGTCAAGAGTGATTAATTAAATGGATTAATGAGCAACAATTTTTCAATTAGCATTCCTACCATCTTAGATCCAGTGAAGTTCTGTCAAATTCATCAACGAAATGAGCTAAAAGCATTCAAACATCTTTCATTCACCCCGGTCCTCGTGGACCGCAATGTGGATAAAAAAACAGTAGATTAGAGCTGTTCACATAAGACTAACACTAAAGGGAACTGTTCATCTCCCAAGCAATCAGATTCTTCTTCTCATTAATTACAATAACTAGTTACATTTTAAAAGTGACAACATACGCTATCTCAATAACTAGTTACATTTTAAAAGTTACATTTTGGCCCTCACACCGCAGCTGCTCGTCCTAGTCTTTTTCTCAAGATTTTAGCTCCCATATATCTGCACATCACAAGATGGTTATATTAGTGCATTACATATTCGACCTTTTTTCTTTTTTTTGAATTTATATCCTTGAAGGGAAAAAATTGCAGAAGTACCTGCCCATCATCATGACAGTGGCTTGAGGATTAGTCCCTGGGGACTCGCTGAATGCTGAACCATCGACGACTCGGAGCTGATCAATGCCAAGGACCTTGTTCTCATGGTCCACCACCTTGCCTACGTGGCATCCTCCGTGGTAGTGCCAGATGGTGATCACTGTGTCCCTGCAGAACTGCTTGAGGCACTTGGTGTCATTGGTGTGTTTCGGAATGAGGTTGACATTAGCCTTGACGCTGATGTTGAGCAGCTTCTCCGTGGTTTGCTTGTCCACTCGAGTTAATTCCGTGAAGTACTTGGATTGCACGACCTTGGTGACCAGGCGGATGCCCTCAATACAGCGCTCCAGGTCATAAGGGTGGCTGAAATAGTTGAAGGTGATCAAAGGGTTGTCGTCGACATTGGTGTTGATTAGCCTTAGCTCGCCTTTGGACAAGGGATTGGCGAGCTTTTCGAGGATGAAGCCTCCGTGGAACACCTCATGAGGCAGGTTCCTTTTGTTTCGTGTATAGGCTTGAATGGCTTCTGGAGTTCTTTGTTTCGGTGGTATGGTGGACAACTGCCCGATCTGGTTACATCAAAAGGTGGTCATCACGAAATTTACAGACTGCACACGGAGTGAATCGAGAAAACATAGCACTAAGTGGAATGGTTTTTAATTTGATGCAAAAGCTTCCTAGACCGTGCTAGGGCTGCTTTAAGTTATATAGTAGTTAAAATACTGTAGGGAAATATCGATATCGCCAGGGTTTTTGGTTTTCATTCTTTGCAATAAAGCTCACCTCTGCTGACATGATTCCGTGGTGGCAGCGAATACTATCAGTAGATTGCCCAAATCCACTGCTAGATTCAAGATAGAAACCTAACTCGGTGATCCCCGCAGTCTGAATGAGTGATTGTTGGATCGGTCCATTTGTGGGTACAAAAATGGTGTTCATAGGGTTGTCCACTATGTCTTTCCCGACAAATTCCTGGTCCAGGACTGTGGATATGTTAAATTTTTCAAGGTCGGCTTTTGGTCCAATGCCGCTGAGCAGGAGCAGTTGAGGGCTTCCAATAGCTCCACTAGATAATATTACTTCACTCTGCAGATTGCTCTTGAGAAACGCTTGATGGCCGTTTCCTTTTTCATCTTTAAAGATGACTCCCACTGCCTTTGGTCGCTTCCCTGCGAAAGAAAAGGTTCACGTTCAGTTTCTAACAACTTTTACAAGTCGTTAAGATCATCAATACGCTTTATTTGTTCCCATTACGTGAGTAATCAGATGTAACTTCAAACTTTCAACAGCTTCAGTTAAGGACTATTGCGGCTATCGACTCTAAACGTTAAGAAGCCAAGTTCAAGAAGAGCCTTTTAGTGCCAAAAAGCTTGACAAGCACTGGCCCTGTGCAACATTCATGTCGATTGATAAGATTAAAATAGTTTACCTCTTGTGTCGAACGCAATCTTTTGCACTGTCGCATATATCAAGACAGTAAGCTTATGAGGATTTGCAGTGGCAAGAAGCTCAGCAGCAGTGTGGCGCCGGCCGTACCTATCAAAAATGGTGCCACCCACTTTGGTCCCATACAAATGATCGTAGGTGAACCCATTAAAAGGTGACACCCCAACGTCCAAAAGACTGTCCTTGAATGCCCTTTGCCAAGGCCCAAAGTCCGGCCTATGGACAATTTGCTTCTCGACCCATGCGTACGACTTGTTCACCAATTTCTCGTCCCAACCTACCTTTCTTATGAACCTGCAAGCAAGAGCATAACACAATTACTAATGCTGAAGTTTTAGAAACAGTTAATTCAAACAAACAACCAGTACCATCTAGATATCTCAAACACTTCGGGTCCACATCTTTTGGCCTTCGCTATTTAATGTTTCTCTTTGTCCTAAAGTTAAAGGTTCATTTCATGAGAAGGAATAAATGCAAAGGGACCAGACAAGCATCTAACCAAATGAAGCAAAATGAGAGATGGGGATCATAAATGCGGTGACACATGGTACCAAGAGGATATAACTATTGTCACATGGTCACCGTCGTTGCTTTCAAACCTCGAGATTAATTGCTTCAGTAGCGAGATTGCAACGTCAAATCTGTCGACTTTGCCAAGCATGGTCTGCTTAGATGCAATTACATCTGCCGCTACGGCAGCAAGATTGACCTAGAAAGTGCAATTTCGCTTTCAAAAGACCTCGTGATGCGTGATTGACAGTTATCAACCTCTAACCTGGTCTCAATATTACTTACAACTACTCTTTCCTCGTATGGGAGATTGGGCCACGGTTATCCAGAAACTTATGATAAGGTGGGACATTAGTGCATTGACGGGCATTGAAATATGGGAGCTGGTTCGAGGAATGTACAAAAATCAGACGTCTGTGCTTACAGCGTATATTCTCCGTTCTTCTTCAAGAGTGAAACATACGAGGACTAATACAAGCAAATATATGTCTAGATCTTGTAAAACTAAGGTGAGACCAGGGAAACACAGAATGCAGAAGTAAGTTTCCACGAGGTTTCCTGAGAGGCAGAGTAAATATGATCTACAAAGGCTAGGAAGCACCACTTTCACAGGCTACAGCTGTATGGACATGTCAACAGTTTCGGGTAACTGTTTACATAATGGTTTACATTTATATCTCTTTCAGTTTCAACCACCCAAAAATAGTTATGGCAACCCCACAAAAAAAGCAAAAAGAAGTTAATAGAACACCTACCTTGATAGTAGGTTCTGTATTAATGAGAAGGCATTTTCCCCTTTTTGGTCAAAAGGATAGCTCTCTCAAGTCAAAAAGGTGAAGAAAGAGACTGCAAGGTTTTTGGTGCATAGACATGTTCAAATTAATTTGCATTCTTTTTACCCAGAGGGAAAATGATATATATGCTCGCCGGGGAACATTTACTTTTGCATGGTGGTAGCAAACACTGGCGGTGTAAAAAAAGTTTACACAAGTGGCAGTATCCACCCTAGATTTGATGGTTAGGGAGAGAATGGGTACTTAAAATGCTGAAATCGATGGTTAGTTAGACTCGTGTAAAGTTTTCTCTACACTGGCAGCGTATGTGTTAATTTTCTGTGTAATGTTTACCTTGAAAAGCCTTTATTTGCTGAACTGGAAGTTGGCCACTGATATGAGGTTAATAAGACGCCTGATCACATTCACATTCTATATCTTGGTAAGATTCTTATTTCACTGTACACTTCCATAATCCAAAAGAAGAAAATGGCTGTCTTTCTAGTACTAGTTTGCAACATATTCTTCTCTTGATTCTCATATACCCTACTAAAAGTATGGTCCAAGAAAATGAAATTCCTCATCCCTCTCACAAGTAGCGATCTTTTCCCTTTTTTTCCTTTTTTATCTCAATCTTTAAGGAGACGTATCCCTGGACATACCAGTGTAGAAATTGCATGCAACTATGAAGAGAAACAAGATTTGTATTATGTATATGCCAATGTCCCCGTAGGACTTACTCTGTGCTTGCTCTGGAATAGAACCCGGCATTGATGCAGGTGCCGCCACCCAAGACCCTAGCCCGAGAATTCAGAACGCCGTCCGTGGAGCTGAAGAACTGGGAGGCTGAGGTTTTCGATAGGTCCGCAAGGGTGAGGTGGAAATTCTCTAAGAAAGAGACGTTGGCATTTGCAAACGGGACGCCCCCTCTTTCGAGCAGCAGGACACTGAAGTTCTGAGAGAGGGTGGCCGCCAGGGGACACCCGGCAGTGCCACCTCCCACGATGATGTAGTCGTAGGCGTTGTTGACGCCGCTCGATGAAAATGACAAGGGCGATGAGAACGTGCTTGCCTTCCGGATGAATGGGTACCTGTACTCTGAGTAATTTGGCTTCCCTGCATTGTAGAACATTGTGTCAATGCCAAAGTTTGTTTTTTTACCTCCTTAATTTCTTCCGCCCATGTCTCTAATCAGCAGCCAACATTCAATGTGCAAATAGTAGGAATTTTACGTAAATCAAAGCACCATTAAGGCAGTAACCCAAAAAGAATGGGAAGGAAAATGTAAAGGTTGAAAAAATGAACTGACTGAATGTGGCCAGTGGTTTTTGCTCAGGAGCAACGGGTAAGCTTCACTTGCAAAATGAAGTTCATTTTTCCAATTTCACAGAAGAAAAGATCAAGGACAATGGAAGATTGAATGGCCACGAGAAAAGATCAAAGAGACAAGGCACAGACTTTGCTATTGTTTCCCGTAAAAAAACTTGCTATCCTTCAGGGAACCAAAGTCCAGGAAGGACAGCCTAGAAAAATCACAAAGAAGAAATACCATTAAACATAAAACCCCCAGAAATGCATATGTTTCTTTGTCTCAATCAGAACGAGGCACGATCTCTTATCTGAGAAGGCTGTGATCACAAGGATGGCAGACGTTTGAGGACATGGAAGACAAAATCAGGACACCCCCTCATGAGAGAGAAGCTAACTAGTCGTCTCAACAAACAGAACACCGACTTCCTTCCTAGTCAAAAGCAACAAGAGACCAAGACGAGTAAAACAAACTCACACACATCCATTTCAGTGCCAAACTCTCGGGGAGAGAGAGAGAGAGAAGGAAAAAATTTGGGGGAGGAAAAAAGAAGGGAAAAAGTGTACCTTGACAAGGAGAGAGCAAGCGGAGGCAATAGAGGAGGAGGAGTAAAGAAACACAGAGCTTGAGTGGCGGTGCTGTTGCGGTTGCTCCAACCAGAGCCATTGCAACAGCAGACAAAAACACAGAGAAAAGCAGAGGCTTGCGCTCACTGAGCTGCTTCCTTCAAGCGCAATGTGGCTCGCTCTGGTTGGCCTTGTTCCATGGGCTGCTCTGAACGAGCAGATATGTACAGTTGTACATCCCACTTAAAGCATCACCAAGAGAGATGGACTAAGCATAATTACGTGCAAAGTAAATGCATGATGGCGAGCAGTGACGACGAAAAAGATTAAAAACCCAAACAGATTTATGAACAAACGAGTAGACCCCGGGAAAATTTCCAGCTCCCACCCCATTAAAGATGCACCGAAGCTACAACTGGAAAGGGGTCATTCAATTCGACGGGGGGATGAGGTTGAAAAGTGGCCACAAAAAATTATTTTCTTGAGGTTTCGGAATGGGAAAAAGAGAAGAAGAAGAGTGAATGCCACGGTTGGAGTTAGGAATTCGTGGCTGTAGTGTTGGATTCAAGTCCCAAACCTAAACCTGCTGCTGTACGTACGTGGACAGCTCATGTCATGTATCGAAACTTGCCATCCTGTATGTGTGTAGTATTAATGTAGCTTGTGTATTTTATACGGTTTTTTTCTATGATTTGGAGGAACTAGGGTATCAATGGGAAACAGTCCCAATGAAAGAAAGATTCTAAACCCGAGTCACTTGTCAAATACTTTAAAAAAAGAAAGATCGTCATTTCCAATGCAATGCCTATGTCGTGTAATGTTGCAATCGATGCATTAAAAATGAGTGTATTCTTTGTTAAGTATGAGTAACGAACACCCCCGAGGACTCGTTAACAAGACTTTTTGTACACTTAATGTTGGATGCCAGGCTTTTTGTCTATACAAAAAAATGAAGCGTTGAAATCATATAAGTATCGGCATTAGAGTTATCTCATCAAAATATGGCATCTTGTTACAAAAAAAAAAAATGCCTCTAGGGGTTCTGACGATGTGTGCTCTTAAAACACTTAATTGTTAATCATGCGTTATAATGTGATAGTCATTTTGGAAAATACTTATTATGCTTATCGTGAGGATAATCAGTATATTGAAAATTACGATAATTCTTTATTTTGATTACTTCACAACTGCCATGGCGCACCTTTCAACAGAATTCGCAAAATATTATTTCGTATGGGCTGAATATCCAAGTATGGCTCATTAGGTGGCTTATTAAAATCCATCCAAAAGCTCAGCTGAAAGTTCCATGAGGCAAGTCGTCAAAAGGTGACTAACCTTAGCCGACGCATCAAGTACGAACAGGGTCTTGACGCAAGCTCGTTGACTGAAAAATCAACGGCGAATCAACAACGTTGGCTCGACACAACTGAAAAACACGTAGGATTTCTGGGGAATTCCTTCGAGGTATGTATACGAAACCTGAGAGCATTCGTCACTGTCTTCGTCCTTGCCCCCCCAGACGAAAGGAGGACCTGCGGGTGGACGACAGCGTCCTAGGGTTTTTGCTTACCTGACGCATTCCGGAAGTGGAATGGATAGGTACGGTACACTTAACAGACGTGTTCATGAATGGTGGCGATTGGGATTTGGTGGGGGATATTAACATCGGAGGATCAAAGCGGCGTAAATGAAGAGCGATGGATGAGAAGAAGAAGAACAATTTGTACATCTGACGATTCCAACCATAAAGAAGAGGAAAGGGAGGAGATGAGACGTCTTTCACCATTTCTGCAACTTGCACTTGAGGTTACGGCTCTCTGCAACAGTACCCTGCTCTCGCTCTCTTCTTTCTTTTTTTGGAAAAATTGCGCCAATGGCCCTGAACTTTCATTAAGTGTGCAAAATGCCATCCTTGAATTTTTAATTTGTTCAATATGACCCATGTTCTTTATCCCGACGTCAATGTTATCTTTTTTTCAATTCGTGTTCAGGGACAATATTAAACATTTTCAGATAGTTTAGGGATTAAGTTGAAGATGTATCAAAAGTGCATGGATCACATTGAACAAATTAAAAATTCAGAGACAGTATTGCACATTAAGTTAAAACTCAATGACCATATTGAATAAATGTAAAATTCAGGGATAATATTGTACATTTGGCCTAAGTTCGGGGATCATTCATATTATTTTTCTATTTTTTCTATTTCCTTTTTTATGTGGACTTCACTCGCAGCCTCATAACTTTCTCGGCAAAAAGCTTGTTTTCCTTTTTTTTTTTCTAAATCGCGGGGTTGTCTGTCTGCCCAAAATTCACTTTTATCTTTGATTTTTTTATTTAATTTTAATTTTGGACTTTGGGTACTTTTTAACTTTTAAAAATCTAAGACATTCCAATTCGTGAAATATAAATATCAATAGTAGATTCACGTATACTTTTTTGTCATTTTTTTAAAGCTGTAAAATAGTTTAGATATTGCCCGAAAACAAAAAAACGTACGTTCTAATTTTACTGAATCTTAAACCAACGAGTCCTAAATTTTTTTTGCTTTCCCACCAAATCCAGAATTTTTTTCAAACTTCAAAAAGTTACAAAAAAAATTATAGATTGTTATGCTCCATTTATTTTGTGGAAAATGAATGATCTTGAAAATGTTTTCAAAAAAAAATCACTTATTTCGTTTGAAATAATTAGTAAATGGAAAAAAATTATTGTCAACGACAATTTATGTCTAAATTCATGGATGATGAACATATATTTGCTCATTCATTTTTATAAGCAATATAAATAATCGTTTTTAGAAAATATTTTCCAAATCATTTATATTTCACGAAACAAACACACACCCTTATATGTTATGAAATTTTCAGATGTTCCGTATTAAAAAGAAAGAAAGTGCGAGCGCCGCAAGATTTACAAAAATAGAAAAGAAAAACAAAGTACTCTGAAACTTTCTTAATCCTGTGGTGAGTAATTGCAACTGTGGTTGAGTTGTTACCATCAACATTACAAAGGAGAGCGAATAATGTATTAGGAATCGGATGCCGGTATATTGGAGCACACTTAGCGTTCGGTTGGTAGGGAATTCTATTCGTCATTTAGCATAATGGAGGTGTACCTAGCTTGTAATGCAACAAAGACTCGATGCGACTCCTTCGTTGAAGGTGTACTTGCGTGTGTTATCGGGGAGGAATCGAGTCATTGATTGGTTTCGGTGAAGTTCCCGGCCCCACATTCCTAGTGCCGCGCGTGGACCGAGTTACGCGAGCCATTAGATCTCCGTGTGTATCCTGTCGAGACTGACATGCCTATTCAGTTAAACTTTTTAAGAAGCAATGAGCAACCTCTTGCTCTTCTGTTGAAATTTAAAATATTATTTGGATTTTTGAAGATCGTGAAAAAGGGTTGGACCCGTTTGGTTAAATTTTTTTCTAAAAACGGTGATCAATAGAAATGAGTTGATAACAAGACAAGGGCCACGTCTAACAGCATCGACTGTCCATATCAGAAAATCATTAAGAGCCCCTCTACGACAAAGACAAAAATCAAGTAAAAGGCCCCCATCCCATTGCGTATCAATTTCACGGTCGATGGGTTAAGGTTGACCATCGGATTTGGGACAACGTGCGCGGATTGGACACCCCGACCCGACCAAGATACGACGTCACATCCCCAAAACCCACACACAAAGGAGCCCAACTTGATGCATTTAGACGCGTATCGTGCATCACGTTCCAGCTCTCGTTTATTTTGTTTCGAGCTATTAGTCAAATCATGCCCACACGGCCACGAGCTTTTTAGCTTTGTGCTTTGAGCTGATTGGTATTAATGCCACAACAACACGTGAAGTCGCATGCTTATATGTGAGTTAAATTACCTAATCGGTCATGAACTTATTATAAGAATATTAATTCAGCCCTGAACTTTTGTGCAAAATTCCAATATAGTCCTTCCTGTCGATTTTTACTGAAAATCGTTGAGGTGACGATTTAGTCATTGTCGACCGTCTCGTCCGACGAAAAAATTGGCCAGAAGGACTGCACTGAAATTTCGGGTTAGGTTTATTACTAAATTGATAAATTTAGAATGTTTATAACTAAATTGACATACATACAATAAATTTGGAACCGATTGAATAATTTTCTCTCCACATTCACGTGTTCGTGGCGAGATGTTCGTGATGTCTCCATTGATATTTACTTGGCACATTTGTCACGGTATTAAAATCGAAATTATAGCAAGATGGTTGAGTTTGTATAGTGATGTATGTTAATTAAGTCTGGTGGGTAAAAATTTAGAATCACCCGGGCGAACGGCAAATATATTCATCAGGCATTTTAGAATATCTCGAAATTTTGTAAAATTGATTCCCCAATTCCTATGTCATATAGTCATCTTGTTAGTCGTTCAAAAGCCGAGGTTTTTAGCTCCTAACCTTTTGAATCTTTGTGATTTTGATTATTGGCATTCATTCGCTTTGAATATTAACCACAATTTCGGCACTTGACCAATTGAATCGCCACACAATTACATAAATCAGCGAGTCGGATGGTGGCTAAAATTGGCTGTTGCGCACTTTACCAATCCACCTCTCCTGGCGTGGCGATCTTAAGAAGGCACTCTAATTACGTATATGTAAAGACCGAAAGTTCACCGTCAATCTAAGCCAACTAATCAATACCGTGGGAATCCTTCAAAAAAGTCAACGAACAGAGAACTTACAGAAGATTTAACACACGCAGTATCAATGCAGTAACATCTTACAGAAACATCACAGGCGTCCACACGCCCATCTGTTCCGCACGTTACCTCGCACAATGGGCCATTAATAAAGGCATCCGTGCAGGTGAATTCCCAACCAAAATGCCTTTACGAAATTTGGACCGGCGAGGGGCAGACACCAGCACGTGAAAGGACCTGTGATCCAGCTGTAAATGCCAAGCGACAATTATTTGGTGAATTTAGCTCGACAAATGATCCAGCACATGCAAGCCCGATACATTTAGGTTCTCGAATGTTGATGGATACCATATGAGACTTGTACATATGATTTAAGGATCGGGATATTCTGGACCGGCACGCGCCAAGCATATCTAAGAACGCCTCGGTTAACTGAGGGTGGAGGAGAATGGAGTTCGGCGCCACATACGGAAGTACCCGAGATTTGCCGCTCAACCGAGTCCTCCTTATTTCCCTCCTGTTGTCATTCCAATTTCTCTTCCTCTTGTTTCTCAATTTGTTAGGTTAGGTGAACTCCACACATCACACGTAAGACGTGGTGCCTCACCACAAATTATGGGCAGGGCCCGACCGTGTGTTGCAGGTATTGCAAGGCCAATTTGTGGCGATTAAGCTGTGTCGGTGGTCGTTCGGGACTACACATGCGCGGACTTCTGGTGCGAATATGAGGGGAAAGATTGTCTTTCCTCCATTTAAAAAGAAGAAAGAAATGGAAAAATATGGATATGAATATACATAAAAAAAAAAAAATAAAACGCGAACTGAAGAGGCAATAATGAAATTCTTGCAAGGCGCTTCGGGGTTTTCCGAGCCGCGAGGACCATAGATAGTTTTCAGGGTTCTGTGTTTAGTTGGTGCAATCCCAAGACTAGTGGGCGACTGGAAAGATGGTCTCGAGCCTATTTACTACCATGGTCCCCCCTTGAGGAAACATGAATAGCCCCTAGGAGAGAGATTCGAGCCTATGTCAATTATGGAGTCCAGTACATATTTCGACCTCGAGCGTTAGCCCAGTAGGCAAACGGAAGTTTGGATGCCAATCGACGAAGGGAGGCGGGTGTCGATCGGGTCCCGGTTTGACATACATCTTGGCCGGCCCTTTTTGATGAATTTAGACAGGTGCACTCGAACCTAATGCCCAAAAAATTAATCTATGAAGACACGAGAGACGTGTCGAGATGCGGGTTTGAATTGTGTTGGAAAAATCCTATATCGGAAAACTGACGTGGGGTTGAGTATTTTATATATTATAGTTGACTCACAATTTATTGGCATAAGTTTTGAAGTTTGTCTATGATTTCCCAATATATGATTGGAGTCCGGTTTTGCTTCGAGACGCTTGTAAGTTATATTGTACCAATTCCAACTCTCTCTCTTGGCTTCTGCTTCGCGCTCCCGACCAGAAACGATTAACAAACTTGCATTAACAATTCTTGATAATTTCCTTCACCACGCCTTTCTTCAATCATCGCCTTAGACCTTGCATTTTTCTGCTCAAGTCTCACCTATCCCCCAAACGTGACCGGCAATTTTTCTGTAATTACCTAATGCTGCTCGACGATGTCCACTTGCACTCGTTCCTAACATCGCCGTTTATCATAATCAAAATTCCAATAGAGTGAATGGGGAGATTCGAAAGTGACGACTTTACCATACGGATGAACGCTCGATTCAGACCACGAGGTGTTGGTCGCCGTGTGGCCATAGCGCCCGCTCGAGCCGAATGAACCCGAGCAGTACAAAGAGGATTGAGAAAAGGTACTGTAGCTACAAAAGCCCGCTACTGTCAAGTTAGTAGAGACTAGACCGGATCATCATGGCCCGACGAGCCCACGGTCCGGCAATTGATCATCTAGGCCCGCATCGCGATCGCCTCTAATGGGCAGCCGATGCTCAACGGCATAACGGATTTCGAGAAATGCTGGCACGGGCACGAGCCCCGACGAACCCGACTTTCGTGCGGTCGACGTTACGAGCCTCGTGACCCGGAGAAACTCGTTATTATTTCAGGTCTTACTGCTGTGTTTCGACTCTTCTCATGGCAAAAGTTAAAAACTCCGAATTAGCCAATGCACACGTCTGGATCGCCTCCTCACATAGAATAGGGTCCCTCCGAGCATGGAATGGATTTCATGTTAGAAGAGACCCCCAACGGATCGGATCATATACGTCGGAAACTCGTTATCATAACAGCGTCGCCGTCGACCCATCGAGCTTTATCTCGCTAAGCGGGCGTCGGCCGAACCTGAAGTATCTCCGGGCGGAGCAATGCTACTTCTTTCCACCTGAGACAACGGTTTTGTGGGGACTTTGAACTGTTGTCTTCCTGTTTTTCCACCTTTGGATGGATGAAGCGGTAGCAAGACAAACCCACAGCCACGGATAGTTCTCCTACGCAAAAGCTCCGGAAACTCGTCGAGGCTAGCTTCGTTCGCCGACCAAATCGGCCCGGACTCGCGGACAAGTTAAGGCAACAATGGACCGTGAACAAGACCGCGGCGGCGGGCGACAATTGTTGTCAAGGCAGAGGAGAACATCCTCATCCATCGACCACCGTCTCCCGCGAGGATCGACGCTCCACCGGGCTCCTTCAGCTCTCCGATCCCTCATCGGACCGGAAGGAACCCGCAGTAGAGAAAGCCGCGGATATGCCGATCCGATCTCTCGTCCGGGAGGAGCATCCGATTGCGCTGGCATTTCAATCCCGACTCCGGAAGAGCTCTGCAGCTCAACGACTGTTACTGTTGCATCCCGGCTTCTGGGCAATCCAAACGAGAGATAAGATAAGCGAGATCCCACCAAAGGCTGATTGGCCCAAAAGGATCAAATTAAAAAAAAAAGAAAGAATAGAAAAAAGAAAATTAACGAGATGTTTACGGGACAAATCCACGCACAAAAAGAATAATTAAAAATTAAACGACGTCATTAGCGTGTTCTTTTTCCCCTCTAATGATCGCGTAAATAAATGGCAGAGAAATTAGCGAATAAAAGACGATAAATTCGCTAATTTTGTGTACAATAAATATTGATTGATTAATTAAATAAACTCCATTTTCGGGTAACCCAACCAAAGAATCTGAGCTCGACCCAAACTCTCATACTCACACACGCACTCTTCCGCTTCTTGCTTTTTGCACAGCTCGGCTTCCATCTCTCCCCCGCAGCGAATCGCAGAACGAGAAGACGGCGACGGCGACGGCGACGGCGATGGGACGGGCTCCCGCTCGAGCCACGGCGTGGCTGTTCTTCGCCCTCCTCCTGAGCTCCTCCGCGCACTCGTTCTACCTCCCGGGCGTCGCTCCTCGCGATTTCACCACCGTACGCCCTTCTCTCTCTGTCTCTCTGTCTCTCTGTCTCTCTCTCTCTCTCTACCTCCCGTCTCCGTCTCCCTGCTTTCCCGATCGTTTCTCATTGCTCCGTCGCTCGATCCGTCGGCCCCTTCGCGGCGCGCTGTTCGCGTTCTGTCGATCTTCCCCCGAGTGCTGCTCGGGCTTGGAGTTGGATCTAGGGTTTTGGGCTCGATTCGCGCTGCGTGCTTGCGCGTCTGCCGATCGTCCCTGGATCTAGGATTCCTTGTTGCGGTTGGTGTGGTTTTTGGTGCTGTGTTGGAGGTTCGTGGCTTTGATGCGTCCTTTCCACTCTTCGTCGGGTGAAGTAGCCGTACATCGAGCCTGTGACGTGCTTTAGCGCGGTAATTCGATCAATCGCTTGATGATTGGTGGTCGGTGGTGTCAAGATTATGACATATTAAGTTTTCGATTGTTGATCTTGTAAATCAACCGAAGAACGTGAAGCATGAGTGAGGGTGGGCAAGTTGAGGGAGGATGTAAAAAGCACGGAACGGCAAGCAGGGAGAAGGAGATGAAGTTGTTATTGAACGGACATCAAGTTCCATAACATCGAAACGGTTGTTTAGGGTCTTGAGGCATTTTTGTACTAAATTGGATGAGAGTTGTGCACTAGCAGATGGAGACTGTTGCTTGGATGGGATACTTCTGGCTCGAAAGAGGGGTTCTGGTGGTGAATGGTGTGTTCGACTCTAGGAGGATGATGCATAAGTGACCCCTGATAATGCTGATGGCAGTAGCATGTGCTGGCGGTGATTATCTTGTTTTCTAAGTAGTGAAAAGTTTGAAGTGATGGGCGCCTTACGAGATGTGCCATGGAGATCTGTTGATGGCCGACTTACTGACGTGTAACCGGTCACAAGCATGAGACATTGCTACAGAACGTTTGATTTATAGCTTGGATTCTTGAGAGAACTTGATCTTGTTTTTTCATAAGCTGACCAATTCCCTTTTGCATATCATGTGGTCCCTCTGTTCTGAATGAATGTTAAAAAATTTGACTTTAAGACATAGGAATCCAGGAACTGTCTCTATTTGGCCTTAACTTGTATTTTATATGACATTAGAAGCTATATATGGGCATTTGACTCATAATCTGGTCATATTCTGAGCAGGGGGAAGAGCTTACTGTCAAAGTGAACAAATTGTCATCTACCAAGACACAGCTTCCATATGATTACTACTACTTAAGGTACTGTAAGCCTGAGAAGATTCTGAACAATGCGGAAAATCTGGGAGAGGTGCTTAGGGGTGACCGTATTGAGAATTCTGTGTACAAGGTAAGCATCTTCTGGCTTTTTCTCTGTGCATCACACTGAATGATAAATCAAATACTATCCTTGTATGATGGTGGATACGTCGATTGATTTTTGATATATGCTCCCAGTTTCGAATGAGGGAGGAGGAACCGTGCAAAGTAGCCTGTCGATCACCTCTTAACGCTGAGTATGCCAAGAACTTTAAGGAGAAAATCGATGATGAATATCGAGTAAATATGTAAGTATTTCATGCCTAAAATTTGCTGAAAGTTAAGTGAGAGTAAATTCCTAGAACTCAGGGCTACTTGTTGTCTGGTTGAGCTGGGCCTTCTTCGGTTATTGCGGTCCAATATTAAGTGACAATCTGTTCTCCTAAAATATCAGGTTCTTTGTATGATCAGATTTAGTACGAATCATTTGTGATGGCAGGATCCTTGATAACCTCCCAGTGGCTGTTCTAAGACAAAGGAGGGATGGGAGCCCTTCAACCACTTATGAACACGGTTTTCGTGTTGGATTTAAAGGAAATTATGCTGGGGTAAGTATCGGATCAAACTACAATGAAGCACACTGTGGCCTTATAGGTTGACGATATTTTTGTCGGTTTATTTCAGAGCAAAGAGGAGAAGTATTTCATCAATAATCATTTGAGCTTTAGAGTCATGTTTCACAAGGACGAGCTGACTGATACTGCAAGAATTGTTGGATTTGAAGTCACTCCTAATAGGTGTGGCTTTGTCTCTCTGTCTTCAACGAGTTGTATGTTTACTTCTTTCTAAGGTTTAGTTGTGCAACCATTAATTAATTAAAAAGTTTGGAGTCTTTTTGCCAAGGAAGGAGATGTTACGTAGAAAGAAATGAGGAAGACCAAAGCAGGCTCATTGATTACCTTAATATTTTGGAAAGGATCTTTTGCAATGTTCAAGCATCTCTGTAGTTCCCCACTATTGTCATCGATCATCATTGGAGATGCATCCTAAAGTTTGATTTCATGTTGGTTTTACTTGGAGCCATGGGTCTCATGTAGCTCTTTTGGAGGTTTGATGGGGATATACCTTTTTCAAACGCAATTATGCATCTTGGCTGTCCACAGGTTTTTGGGACATCCAACGGTAATGAAGCTCGTTTGTTTTGGCTTTAAATCAACCGAACAAATCACATTTGCCTTTCCCACGCGAATTATACATAATATGTGGATTTGTATAAAATTAAGGAAAAAATTAAGGGCTATTCTAGGGCTACTATTTATGTTTTTAGAAATCAGAGTTGTTTAACGTTGGAGTAACAGAAGGCATTCCATGCCCACTATTTCTGTGCATTATATTTTCATCTTCATATTTTGCTTATGTCTATCTGTGTGGAATATTTCAGTGCCATTTACTATTTTATTTGTCGAATAGCGGTAATTTGGTGCATTCTTGCTTGGTATTTTGCACAGTATCAAACATGATTACAAGGAATGGGATGACAAAAATCCTCAAGTGACGACATGTAATGCAAATACCAAAAATTTAGTTCAGGGTAGCACTGTTCCTCAGGAAGTTGACACAGATAAGGAAGTTGTGTTCACATATGATGTCAGTTTCAAGGTACGTGCTTGTAAAATGATCTCATTGCATTGCTCTTTCTTTTGTTCTTCCAATTGCTTTATTGTTTTGAGGTTCTGAATTTTGTTTTGGTGTTTCTCAGGAAAGTGACATTAAGTGGGCATCTCGTTGGGATACCTACCTCCTTATGAATGACGATCAGATTCATTGGTTCTCTATCATAAACTCCCTGATGATCGTCCTCTTCCTTTCTGGGATGGTGGCAATGATCATGATGAGAACTCTTTACAGAGATATTGCAAACTATAACCAGTTGGAAACCCAAGACGAGGCTCAGGAAGAAACAGGATGGAAACTTGTCCATGGAGATGTTTTCAGGGCTCCTATCAATCCAGGTTTACTTTGCGTTTATGTGGGAACAGGTGTTCAGATATTTGCAATGGCTCTGGTGACCATGATTTTTGCTCTGCTGGGCTTCTTATCTCCTTCCAACAGAGGGGGCCTTATGACTGCAATGGTGCTCTTATGGGTTTTCATGGGGTTATTTGCTGGTTACTCGTCGTCACGGTTGTACAAGATGTTCAAGGGCACTGAGTGGAAGAAGACCACCTTGAAGACTGCCGTCATGTTTCCTGGTATTCTGTTTGCTGTTTTCTTCGTGCTGAATGCCCTAATATGGGGGGAGCAATCATCTGGTGCTGTGCCGTTTGGGACAATGTTTGCTCTTGTCTGCCTGTGGTTTGGTATTTCAGTGCCTTTGGTGTTTGTGGGTAGTTATTTGGGGTTCAAAAAGCCACCGATGGAAGACCCTGTGAAGACGAACAAAATCCCGAGGCAGATCCCCGAACAGGCATGGTATATGAAGCCGGTCTTCTCCATTCTCATTGGAGGAATTCTTCCTTTTGGTGCTGTTTTCATTGAGCTGTTTTTCATCTTGACCTCAATATGGTTGAACCAGTTCTATTACATCTTTGGCTTCCTCTTCATTGTGTTCGTCATCCTTTTGGTCACTTGTGCCGAGATCACTATCGTGCTCTGCTATTTCCAGTTGTGCAGTGAGGACTACCACTGGTGGTGGAGATCTTACTTGACCGCTGGCTCATCGGCTCTCTACCTTTTCCTCTATTCAGTGTTCTACTTCTTCACGAAATTGGAAATCACGAAGCTGGTGTCAGGCATCCTCTACTTTGGGTACATGATAATCATTTCATATGCCTTTTTCGTCTTGACAGGGACGATCGGCTTCTATGCTTGCTTCTGGTTTGTTCGAAAGATCTACTCCTCGGTGAAGATTGATTAATCCAACTGCAGAATAGACTGCCGAATGAAACTTGGAAAGAGGGAAGCAGAAACTGCTACTCTTGCAACGGTCGCCACTTTCGTTTCTGGGAATTGACGCACTGAAACTCTAAATTCTGTTGATACTAGTGTAGGGCTGCGGCTGGTTTGTCACCTCTATCGAAACTACATGAACCGGAAGATTTTGCCTGTACTTTATTATAGCCCTTTTTTCTCACGATAGATTTTCTTAGTTTATCAGCTGGTAATGTGATGAAAGTGTGTTTGCGCCAAATGTTGGAACTCGGGGTCTGAGATTCTAATTTGGGCCAAGGAAGTGTCTGGTAGGTCCTTGATGCTCGACTCTTTTTTTGACCTATATTCTTGTGCGTGGCATGAATTGCGAAATATAATATCCTCCGCCGGGTGCCAATGGTTAAAATATCGTACAGTTACCGGAGACATTAAGCATGGTGCAGTTGTAGTAGGATGCAATGCCCTCTCCTTCTTGACCAGAAATTGAGTGCTCCTAGGCTTGGAGCATGGTGACTGTCAAAATCTTACAGAATCTTTCCATCGTTCCATGCCTAATGGTTTGGATTCCTTGGTTCGCTTTCCAAATCAGGCTGCTTTCGCGCCGTGATTATATTGGCAAATGGAGATGCTTTTGAAGAGCAACGTACATTTTATTTAGTGGATCAATACAGAGTTGCAGGATAGGAAAAGAAGGTCCGTCGTGGTCTGTCCAATGCTTGAAAGCTCTGTTATCTTACATCAATCATAACAAGTTAGGCACGCACCCACCCGAATAATTGCTGGCGACTGCATCATCTAAAATTTCGTGATCGCTTCGCCGCATGGTGTCCGACTGTCCCGAAGAAGTCCACGACTCCCACCGTCCCACGAAAAATGCCCAAGGTTAATTGGACCATGTTGATTTTCTCCTTAGGTAAGTGAGAACCATGATGGCCCGGGAACCAAACTAAGAGAATATATATTGCATTGGAAAACCGGTCCCATTCAGTGCATTGCTTGGGTTTCTATGACTGTTATTGGCTGGAAACTGATCGAACTGATTACTAGGTTTGGTTGACTCAACTCATGTCTGGATTCCCTCGACACATATGGCTGAAAGACCATCCTATCAGGAAGACCTACTTGCAGATTACAAAGAAACTGTAAGGAATGGTAACTATCAGGATCTACCATGCATCTTGACACAAAGATTGAGTAGTCTTCAAATCAATAACTCGGGAAGAAGAATTCCTAACAAGAAATTGAACAAATTGCTGCTTCAGAAATTAAATCCATTATTTGACCAAAAAATATTTTCATCGGTTACAATGCAAAAAAGCTATCGGAAACAAGAGGCCTCTGTTTCCTAATAACTAGTGCGCACAAAAACTACTGGAAACAAGATGCTTCCATGTTCCAACTCTGAAACTCATGCGCACAAGTACTCGAATTGATTTCGTCTCAATGTGCTCCACCAAACTCCTCTGTACACACTCCATCAGAGAACCAAAATCAGAGTAATTATAGCTTTTGTACACATGTTTATCTGCTTTCCCTTTGAGAATCTATGTGGGCTTTTACCAAGAGGCGTGTCCTTTATTTTCAACTTCGCCTCATAAAAAGCCAAAAAATGGTTCTTGGAGCGTGTGTCGATTCAGTTTACCCGAAAAGCCAAATGTCAGGACTGATGTTGGTCTCGGTCTTCAATACAAATCTGGAATGAAACTTGGTTAATTTGTTATCTTTTGTAGGCCCTCAACTGCAAACTGCCTCCACAGAGAGCTTCTTCCTGACATTCGGACATGGATCTCCCCCAAATATTTCGGGATCTACAGTTACTGAGCATGAGTTCAGCCCCATGCAAGTCTGCAAGAACATCATGTATTATTAGAGAGCAATAGGCTAAACTCAAGATATTCCAAGTCAGAAGTCGTAAGGCTACCAGACGCGATAATCAATACCATGAAACTCTCAAGACTCAAAATGCTTGGGAATGTTTTATTGTAAAATCTAGCGCATCACCAAGTTGACTTCTCACAGTACATCGTGAAATGCAGTCTTATGGCCGTAGCATGCACGTGAAGGGGAACTTAAAATGCAACAGCAGTGATGAATGACTGGGAAGCATTTTTTAAGCAAAGTTTATCCAGGTGGCTCATGTTGCTGAGTAGAATATGGATGAGATCTCAATGAGAGAGAATGCATATGACATTAGAAAGTTTACCCTCTCAAAAACGTCATACGAGTGGAAGGCATGACAACTTCCTTGTTGGAAGCTTCCACAGGTCCCTTCTGGCGTTCCAAAGCTAGCAAACCTTATTGATGAGATCTTCTGACCTGGGGAACACCATAAATGCACTTTAGGCCTCAGGGGCTTGTTAACTTTGCCTGATGCTTGCATTTGCCAATTCATCAGGGTTGGTTGCCATTCAAAGATATCAGAACAGACACTGTCGATCTCTCTTTGGACCAGAGAAATCCCATTTGGGTCCCCACCCCACTCTTCGAAAACAACCAACAAATTCCCAGTTGGATATAACCATGAACGAGGAATGTGATACCTGAAAAGTTTAGGCTATGATGAGCTTTCTCGACAATTTCATTTCTCCTCAAGGAAAAGTTAAGAAAGGACAATACTTTTTCTTACCATCTCTGTGAAGCCTCTCCGCAATTGCTTAAACATTTTGTCTCATCAAAAGTTCCAGTGTAATTACAGCTATTGCAAGTGCCGGATGCTTTATATGCAGGCCAATAGCGCCCAAGACTCTGTCCATTTATCCATACTTGACCTTTACTCATACTGTCCATATCCAAAGCCAGCGGTGCACTTCCACCTGGAGCATTGAAAATAGTCTGGAAGTATGATAAACACCAAAGTCATTTTCTGTCACATTACTGTCAAAACAGACCAACTACGAACGAGATATCATGCATTATCATATGAGATAGAACCATCAACCATGTATCTGTCTTATTTGAAACCAAATCTGAAAGACTTCGCTAGAAAGGGATATTGAAAGGCGTTTCTAGTTTTCATAATACAAACCACAGAACAAGAGTAATGGATGACACCAACCCTAGGCTAATTGAGAACTTGAGTCATCTTTCTTGTTTAAAGAGAATAGCTATCAAATATAAGGATGTAGGATTTGGATATGTGTGCAACTTTGCAAATGCTTATCAAATTATATGTCCTGATTTGACCATAAGCATGAGTTTTGAATCCCATGCTGTTCATTAACCTAGGAGGCTAGGAGGATAAATCTTGCTGAACTTTGAGATACTTACCTTATACCATGTTAAAGGCTGCTTTTCTGCTACTAAAGATTCTTGTGCCCACTCAACTGACACACTCCCAGTAAGAGAATGAAGACTCAAAGCTTCTCCTTTGAGACCAACCTGAACCAACAGAAACCTTCAGCCTTTTCAGAGAAGTATGAAAAGATGATAGACAGAGAATTCGAGATATGAACCTTGTAAGACCATTTCTGCCATGACAAGTCTCTCCATCCATCATTGAGACCACTTAACGTAACTGGACCGAGAATACCAGCATTCCATGTCTCAAAATGTACTCCAACATTCTGGAATCAAGTTGATGGTCACAAGGCAAGAAAAAACTTGTATTCACTCACGCTGGACATAATCCTAGAAACAAGTGTGTGAACATTGAGCATGCAAATGCCAACACACGCACACCCACACACCCACACACCCACACACACACACACACACACACCCATAGAGAGAGAAAGAGAGACCTACCGGTAGACCAACTGCAATACTTAGAAGTGAAATTTTGTTGGTCCCGGCTCTCAGTCTCACACCGTGACTGAAAGTTAGTTTAGGAAATTCTAGACTTCCATAGGCAGTTCCTGCATGAGATGAAGAAACATAATCATTGAAAAAAGCATAGTCTGCGTATAATACTCTTTTCACAGAGTAACAAAAAGAAAACTGAAAACGTTTGTTGGCTTCAACATGCAAGCAATTTTAAGATTCTATATGGATAAAGACGTCAAACAAGCACATATTAGTGCCCTAGCATTAAAAACTATAAATCTTATGTGCTAGCATATCAACAATGAATTTGGGGCAACTTCTATTGGAATGGTTTTATTCATATAATATTAAGTCTTCAAAATTTCTAGAAACAATTATTAATGAAGGTCCTATTCTGCTGAACTGTGACATTAAGGCAATGCATAAATGATGATAAATCAATAAGAAGCCCCAATAACTATGAGCATATGAGTTACCTGCAAGTTCACCATTGACAAAAACATGCAGAGCATGACCAGCTGACAACACTGTGAGAACTGGATAACTTCCGCTCTTCAGAAACTCTTCATTAGGATCGACATCGACACTGAAGAAAGTATGGGTATTGTAAAAGAAAGGTAGACCAAATATGAGCTGATATTGATCCTCAAATTAAGACTGCAAGAGGTTGAGGTAATTCACTGTTTGTAGTCTACTCACTCTGTCATGTACCACAAATAGTCAGTAACATCTCTGGTTGTATTTATTTGCTCCAACAACCCAGTCATTGTAAATATATTGTCTTCAAAAGCAGCAGTCCCTTCGCTATAAACCTCCCAAGAGAATCCTCCATCCACTGGAGTCATCTTCATATGTGCACTTTGAGCTCCCACCTGTTTTAAATTTCAGCAGACTTCAGTTGCATAAAATGCTGATTTTGTGTTTATATTTTTAAATAAATTTGAAAATATGACAATAGGAGATGGAGTAATAACATTAGACGCATGAAGATTTAGCATCAATGGATTATGAAGTATGCAATAGAACTTCCTTGACAATACACATCACTGCCCAGTGAGTGCAATGCAATGCTACACAAAGAAGTTGATATAGTTTGAAATGAACACAACCCTTGCAATTGCATTAACTTCATCACATATTCCTTTCTCTTAGGCTAAAAGGGGAAAAATGAAGGAGGAAAAGAATAGGAGAAAGGGCATTTTGTTCTCTCACCCGTGCAGTGTTATATACTGTGTTATTGCAATCAGGCAGTATGCTGATGGACCAAGGAGGAAGGTTATAATGCTTGCTCCCAAAAGAAACTTTAGCAAAAGACCACCGATCATAGTTTGCAAGGAATGCTGCACATGCTCCAGAATCTGATTTAAAGACATGAGCCTGTAATAAGCAGTAACATAATCATGAATGAAGCTTAGTCTCAGTTACTCTCCAAGTGGAATATGTAATTCTTAGATAACACTTGAAAAAATAACCTAACCTCTTGATAGTTTCCCAGTGGTGTCACAGCAGGCTCTGCAGATACCAAAGCTGATTCACAAAGTTTGATAGCTCTATGCAGATCTTTCAAATGACCCCATTTAGGTTGCCTCAATAATCCTGAATTAAAACGCAAACATATGGTATTTCACATGAATATAACCATCTATATAGAATCTATATATTTAAAACTTCAAGTTATAGTAATTGATAACAGTGCCATTGAGATGTAAAGATAGGCAGACTATCAAATAAAATATAAAACTCTAGACTGTAAATAGCTCTTGCAGGCCATTCAGATAAGGGGTCCTCAAAACAACCAGGAAGCGTATGAGTGCTTCCAAATGTTCTGAATTGGAGATCTAGTTATCTAGACTATCAGAGACTTAAAAATCTCCCTGGTAAATGCTAACCATACAAACACCCAAGTTTCACGAATAACACTACCTAGTTTGTTGCCAATCAACTCATACTCTGCACATTGCTTCTGAGATCTCATATGTTACACAGCATTCTTTGCTTCGTAAACATGATTGCTAATTGGTGTTAATTGCAGAGATTGAGTCAACTACTATGAATATTGAAGGAGGCAGTCTCTCAACAGAAAGCAAAAACAACTAATCACTGGATATTTCCTTGAGGATGCCCCATAGAGCTTGTTCAAAATTTGGATTGAAAATTTGTTTAAGCAAGAAAATTTGCACGGTAAATGTAATTTCTTAGAAAATAAATGAGGCACAGCACATATCCATTGGAACTGAAACAGTTTCACATACCATACTCATCCAGAGGAGCATCATAATCATAACTAGTAGCAATGAAAGGACCACCAGAAGTCCTGCCAAAATTGGTTCCTCCATGATACTGAAAACCCATAGCAACAGAATTAGACCAAATGAAATCATTCAAGGATATACGGTGTGCTTCAAACAAAAGGAGCTGTGGGCAGTTTAGTACCATGTAATAGTTGATGAATGATCCTCCCTTCTGTATTAAACTTAGCAACTGAGAAAGCCATATCTTCAGCAGGACGATATGGGACTGCACCTCCAAACTCAGTATACCTTTAAAATGCGGATCAGAAAATAATAAGAAACCAGAAAGGGGAAGGAAGATATTCGTGCAAATCATTCTTCTTGGGTGGAGAATAAAAGATTTCTTTCTGCTGACTTTCATTAGCTTACCAGCCTGTCCAAGCTTCAGTCCACATGGTGGGTTTATAGGCCTTGTTTGGAGAAAAGTAGTCGCAGTAGAAACCATTGCAAGTATTAATCTGTTGGGACACACCAGGAACGAAAAGCATCAAATGATGTGTGCCTAATAGATTTAATTGTCATTACCTGGATAACTTCAAAAACTACTGTTTAGTAGTCAACACGGAAAAGAAACCAAAAAAAGAAAGCATATCCTATTAGCATGGCTAATCTTGGAAGCTGGGTAGAAAAGAAATACTTACTAGGGAAACAGGAAATACAAATCATCACAACAAAAGCACAGGGAACAAGGAAATCAGAAAAGGAACAGACACAGATCTGACAAAGCATTGAGTAAACTTGAGCCATGTGCAATGAGGAATAATTATTCATATTGCCAGTCACCAGCAAGGGGACAACGTGCTCCTGAACAGCTACTCAGGATAAACATAACCATACCGAGTGGATATAAGAATTTATAAGAACAGGTGAAATAAAAGAATAGCCTACAATAGGATCGGGAGCATCATCCTGTTTGCACATGACCCATGGGACACCGATGTCTAGATTCAAAGCCATTTTTGCTGCCCACTGCGTGTAAACTTGACCGGATGCCCCGATTTCATACTCCATGGGTCCATATTCATTCTCAATCTTTCATTGTGAAAAAAAAAAGATTAATAAAACTACAGTTAATTCAGTCAATAATAACTCATGGAAAGGTTGATATGCAAGTAGAGGCTTGCTTCATTTACCTGGGATAGAATAATTGGACCACCTTGAGATTCAAACAACCTCTCTGCTTTCATCATGTCGACAATCTTTGTTGCGAATTTTTGCATTTGATACTTCATATTCGGCAGAAGTCAACATCAGAAGCAACTAAGATCATGTCAGTATACTGGTCGACCTTAATCAAAAAATGTAAAAGATAGGAGGGCCGAGAGAGAGGGAGAAACGCCTCACCTTGAAAGGTTCATTATCTGTTCTGAAGTTGATTCCTGGAATGTACTTCAGCCAAATAGGAAACCCACTGGAAAATTGAATTATCAAAAAACAATTTAACTGCAAAATCTGAAATTATTTTATTTTATTATTTCTAGAAATAGCAAATGCTTGAACTATTACCCAAAGTTCCACTCGGCACACACATATGGGCCAATCCTGAGATGAACATAGAGACCTGCTTGCTCCACCAGCTTAATAAATTTTACCAGATCATAGTTTCCTTCAAAATAGAACTACCAGAAGGCCAAAAAACAAATACATTCAGTCGGAATTCACAGTCAAATAAAATTTATGAATAGCATAATATCATAACAGAAAATATAGTCACTTATTCATACGTTGCCAGGTGATGGTTCATGCCCATTCCAGAAAACATAAGTCTGAATCACATCAAGACCTCCTTCTTTTGCCCTTTGAATGAGATCTGGCCACATCTACATATAGCAAAAATAATCTCTCAGACGTAAAAAAAAAAAAAAAAAAATCCACATTTTGAGAAAAGAAAGAATAACCAGAGGACCAGCAAGAATAAAATCAAGAATCATATGATGCAATGCCCACACAAGGGTTCTTCACAAATTTGATAAGCTGACCCAAATCACAAATTCCAAAGTTGTACATTTTAGGACAAACCACAATTAAGTGACCCCCGAGGAAGTAAAGAAAGGAAAAAACAAGGACAAAGCACTAGATGCATTTTGCAAGTACCTCAGGAGTGCTCCTTGGGTAGTGAATGGATCCAGAAATGAGGATCCTTCTCTGGCCATTGATGACAATAGCCTTGGAATCATAAGAAACAGAGGCTAACACAGAACAAACGCATAGACCCAGCGACAAGCCAAACACATTCCACAGCACAAGCCTCAAACCCATGAACCCAGCACTCTTGTCAGTGCACCTCCAAAGCAATGCCCTTTTTTTCCTCCCTTACTCTTTCTCCATCAGCACTTTGCCCACTATATTCTCTGCTTCTGTACACAGAGAGAGAGAGAGAGAGAGAGAGAGAGAGAGAGAAGAAACAGCTTTACGGCTATCAAGAAGGAAGGGGAGGAAATGGCAATGGTGGACAAAAAAGAAAACAAGAAGGGATTAGAGTCGAAGAAAGGGAAGGCCAGTCCACTCAGAGTGTGGATTTAAGTTGGGTTTTTGGTTGAAACAACAGGTGAAGGTGCTTTTCGTCGCAGCTGTCACCACAAATCATAAACAAAGAAAGAGATCAATGTGAGCCGAAAGAAAATGGTGGGACCAACTTAATGTATGGACGGCTTTAAGGCCCACCAACTTGGGATCATGTCCTTCCTACTCCGACGCGGGATTCCATTCCATCGTCCAGTGAACTCACCAAAAATTGCTATGGATGTCATAAATTTCTCAGCTTTCCTTCTGTTTCTTGAATATTGTGAAGAGCAGCGATCTGTTTGCGTTTGGGTGCATTACAAAGCAAATGAACGGGGAGAGGGGGGGGAGGATTCTAAGCGCTCTTCCCACGAAAAACACAGAGATTCCGAGCTCGACCGTCCCAAGATGGGATGGTCCGCTGACAGTTTCTTGCGCTTGTTTTTACGAGGAACAAAGAAGCATGTTGAAGTCCCCGGCTTGGGCTGATTGTGTTTTTTTTCGTGGCCAAGTCCAGATTTTTAAATTTCTAGACTCTTGTTAGAACCGCACTTGATCAAACTAAACTATCTCTTTTTACTATTCAATTCGACCAACCGCCTCATGACTTACCCAATTCGTGCAATTGGATCTTTCTAACGCTCATAGTGAGCGCTCCCTGACAATTTTGTTCCAAAGATATCGTTGGAGCAATGAAAATTCATCGTATGAAATTAATGTGACTTGCCATGTTATGTTTACAAGACAAGGTTCGTCTTGTCTCATCGATCGCGACGTTATACTATGTCAAATGCCACATTAGGATATTAATTGATTGTGAAAATTCAGAGCCTAACAAGATATTTCCGCGATCTGGAATAGACCGGTCGGAAAGAAACTTAAAAATCACGCAATTCGTCACGCAATTTTTTTTTCCCCCAAGATTTCATGACTCGCACTGCACTAGTAAAGTTACACGGGATATACATAAAAATGTTGCTATTCTCCTTTCCCCTCAGTTCCCTTTCTTTTTTGGCTAGGTGATGTCCGTAGATGTAGCTCTTTGACTGTTGGAAATTTAATATTGATTAGGTGAATGAGATGACAGGCAATGGTCAGCTATTTTAATGGCATATGAAATCATTAGGAAGGTTAATTTGCCCCCAAGTGTCCAGTCCTCTTTCATCCGCTTTGACGTTACATGGCACACTGAACTCTATATTTGTTGCTGCTAAAGAAAATATCTCAAGATAAATTTGCATTTTGTTATGTAGTTTTGAAGGATTTAATATACAAAACAATTTAATATTTATCATTTTCTGATTTATTGTTGGTTAACATCTTACTCCTGATGTGTTCGAGCAGATAGATTGTCTATTTGTGCTGAAATAGTAACTGCAGAGGCGATACATTTTATCATGCATGTTAATTTTTTAGAGTCTTATTAGCGAGTGCTCCTGGAGCGCTTGTTATTTATACTTTATTTAGAATAATTCAATCTTCAAGGTACTGATTGTGTATAACACAAGAGTATTCGGTGCCTTAGAAATTGTAAAATCTACTCAATTAGCTGCTTAACAAGTGTCCCAAGGATACTCGTTGACAAAATCCTTAACAAAAATCTAATTTCCTATGGGTCGTTAACACATGATCTCTTAATGCGTTCACTCGGTAACTGGATTCTTTTTTGATCTCTCTTGGGCAACTATTCTCCAAGAACATTTTAAGCGTTGCACATCACGCAATAGTTTAAAATATTGAGAAAACGACGCAACAAGTTGTTCGTTATTAAGACTTGTTCTGGCAGGATATCATAGGCTTCTTAGGTACATTAATCTCAGGACAACGATCTAATTAACACAATGATGTCTCTTTCTTTCTATCATGAGCCAAAGTTGAAGAACCTTCATTAGTTCATGGATGGTGATTACTTGACGGGAGGAGCAAGAGAAAGCAAATGACTTTTATGATTAGGATCTGTCACAGAACCCCTAGACAAGCAATGGAAAAGTTTACATGCGCTCTTATGCAAGAATCGTACAAACCCCATCTTTCAAGCTTTGTCCATGTAATCAAATGATTTTGAGTGAGATGAGGCATGATAAAGTGTCCTCACAATCATTGGTTGGTTTATCTTTGGTTCCACAATGATTTGCCATACTTAATTTGATCAATGTCGAAAGATATAAGAAGAAACGTAACACGATACCGTTTATTGTAATCAGTAAAATTAAACGAAAATAACAACTCTGAGAAAGCGATAACAACTTCAATTATGACCAGGTCAATGATTAAATATATTGAATGAATTTTTTCTTAATAAGTAAAGAGAACACAATTACAAACCAAATTTGTACTTGCACAATTGCTATAATTGTAACAGAATTAAAGAAAAGGTGAGGTATGGATTATAGAATCTCCTTAAGGCAATTAGTTCTTACCAACAATACTTTGCAGATTTACGAAATATGACATTCAAGATATAATGCCTCGAACTTGTTTGGATTAACACTATGCAAACACAACTCAATTGAACCTTTCCTCAAACCTACACACTTAGAGAAAAAAAATGAAGGGAAGAGATGCATTACTATTTTTTTTTTTGGTAAGGTAAGAGGATTATAGACTTTTCAATACACAAGATACAACAGAGAAGTCGAACACAAAGGAGATGCATTACTATTCTTCTCTTTCTAAATGAAGAATGGTTCAATTCAATCTACAGAGTTTGAAAAGTCATGACACATGAACTTAAGAGACGCATGAACCGTTTTGCTTACTTTTGTCGAACCATTAACCCATGATTACAACAAAAACATACTACATACTTTATGCTTTCAAGCGAAACCAAACCCATCGAAGATATGATGATATATTTAATTTTATGTTGAGTTTTTGTTCTCCAAAAAAAATATCAATCGCTCATTTCCATCTCTAGCTCGATGCTTTCTATTATAGATAATTATGTTATTAGTAAGTGAAATCGTTTAATGTCAATTATGCCAATGCTAACACCAAGCAATGACAAAGGTTCCATGGCCAAAGGAATTATGATTATTTTTTTGCTAACTCCTTCATAAATTTTAGCTAAAATGAAGTGAGTATGACGTCCAAGCAACCTCGTCCAATGTGAATGGATCGATCCCACATCTCGAACATGTCGCCTACACGAAATTACGTTTATTCTTTTGCTTGGGCCACTAGCGAACATTAGTTAAAAGTTTCCCCGCATACGACAACATCGATGAACTGTTTCTTTTCTTTTCTTAAGGCGCCATTCACCTACTGAAATCGTGTTCGTGAATTGTTTTCACCGTACATCTTTGATGAAATAATTCTGCTTTCTTTTTTCGGGCGGATCGTGGGTTTTGTCTGCGTATAACCAGCAGCATGCTTGCGTCCAGCTCATCGGATTGAAGAATTTCCAATGTCATGTCACGGGCTCCTCCTTCTGTTCATCTTCCTCGTGGCTTTCAACAAAAAAAAAAAAAAATATAACAAAAAGAGATAATGACGCAAATGGTCTCTAAATTTTTGCTCAATATATAACGTGATCCCTGAATTTTGATTTGTTTAATACGATCTCCGAACTTTTGATTCATGTTCTATATAGTTCATGAATTATATGAAAATGTTCAATGTTATCTCCCATTAATTCAAGATTATGGACAATATCGAGCATTTTTATATAGTCTGGAGACTAAATTGAACACGTACCAAAAGTTCAAGAACCATATTGAATAAAGTAGAAATTCAAGGACCATATTGCATAATGAACTAAAGTTCAAGGACTATATTGAACAAAATAAAAAATTAAAGGACCACATTGTACATTGGACTAAAGTTTAAGGACCATCTATGTCATTTTCCCTAACATGTTACACTGAAAATAGCAGATTCCAAAGCTACGCAGATGATATACACATATTGACTAAACTTGGGTGCACGACCCCCTAATCCGATGAGATAATATAAAGTTGGACAAACAGAGAATTAATAGTATGTGACACGGCCAAGTTTGTCCTAAGGGGCTCAAATAGTTTCAAGGACGACTCTGTTGGGATTATACGATAGAGCGTGTTGTTATGTTGTCTCCCTCTTCCCCTTCACGGATCCCTTGGATGCGCATGGGCTTCGATTACTATAAACCAGAAATATATATACACACATACATATAATTGGCCAAAAAAAATTGGAAATAAGCATGTTCCATTCGGTCATATGATTATCGAAAGTAGGTTTCCATTCAAATCAAGGATGTAATTAGTATGCTTAAGACAGATTACTCTTCCTAATCATTGAGGAACGTCGGTCTATTTTGTCAAAGTTCAATTATTACAAGACTACTGGGAACACTGGATTAACGTCCAGTAGTATCTTATTCTCGGCCGGCTTTTGTGCACTGGACCGTCAATTTTCTCGGTCTTGTCAAAGGCGGACGAACTACGTTGGAAGTGGAGAGAGCTGAAGTATGCGTGCATTTCGTGCTCATGAAACTGGTGGCTATGCTATTAATCCTCGATCTTGTAGTGAACATTGTTTGGAGATGTGTCTGGGATCGAGTTCGCCAATTGGCCCAAATCGCCAATCAAATCTTGTCTCCTCAAACATTTGTGGGTTAAAATCAATCGTCAATGCAATAATGTTAGTTGAAACATGTGCGGAACAGCGAGGCGTTGACCTTCGGACACAAATCGAGATTTGCAGTCCAATCGAACCACCAATCCCTGATCACTGTGAGACCAACCTTTTGAACGCTAACACTGAAGCAATAAAAGTGTTAAAAAAGTCATAAACATATTATAGTGATATCGATTTAGTCTTAAATCTATTAATTGGACTAATTTAGTCATAAATATTTTCATATTAATATCAATTCAGTCCATCCGGCCAATTTAGATCGAAAATCGCTAATGTAGACGCTAACCATCCTATATAGTACAACTAATGCTAACGTGGGCATTTTGTTAATTTTTTTTTCCTTTTTTCTGTTTTTGCTTTCCCTTTTCTTTTTGCCGATGGCCGGCGGGGGTCAACCACCTCGATGTGAGGCCAGCTTCTACGTCAGACCAAACATGTCACATAGGAAGGCCAATGTCCACATAAGTGATTTCTGGCCTAAATTGATCAAATAGACTGAATTGGTACTAATATAAAAAGGTTTAGAACTAAATTGGTCCAAATAAAAAATTTAGTACTGAATTGATATCAATATAATAGGTTTAGAATTTTTTAATACTTTTCCCACTGAAGTCATCGGAACCCTTCTTTCCATATGTTCCACCAAATATGATGGACAAGATCAATCACGACACGCTGGACGTTTCATGTGCGATATCTAGATGTGTCATAGCTTTGTTCCCAAAAGAAGACACTTTAAACACTTTGGCTTTGGAAAGAAGCAATCGTGGGAAGGCTGAATGCTGCCCAACGAACGGATTTAGGCCCGGCAGTGCGAAATTAAGAGATTTCATATAGGTTTATGTTTTGGGCCCGCTTGGGGTATAGTGATAATTGTTTTTCTGATCATTGAACGAATTGAGTGGTCCCGAAAATATAGTGAAATCTCTTTGCGGGTGAACCCTATTCGAGGTGAACCCTTTAGTAAATTCGCATTGTCTATTTTTCTCTATTTTTGGGTGATCATTCTATTTCGGTTCTCGATACATCCCTACAATTGGTACAAGAAATTAGGGTTTATTCAAGATGTCGGGAGGATCACGAATTGAGATAGAAAAATTCGATGGGACGCGATTTGATCCGAAGATGAAAATGGAGGATCTTCTCCGTGATCGAGATCTCCGTCGGCAATCGAAAACGAAAGGCCTTCGTCGCAACCTGGTGTCGTGATAGGCAAGGAAGGTGAAGGATGGGGATTCAACTTCCAAACCGCGGATCCAAAGGAGATCAAGACCGGAATCGGATCGATTGGAGAGTAAAGGGATTGATTCGGCTTTGTCTCAGCTAATGAATGTGATGAGCGAACCTACAACCAAAAGATTTGTGGCAGAAATTAGAGTCGTTGTATCAAACTAAGTCGTTGGTTAATAAGCTGTTCTTGAGGAAAAAGCTGTATAATCTTCGGATGCATGAGGGCGACTCGTTTTGCACATTTGTATAACTTTAACACATTGATTAGTCAACTCGTATCAATCGGTGTTAAGTTCCAAGATGATGATAAGGCAATAACACTACTCACCGAATTCATGGGATAACGATTGTGGTGATCGAAGGTTGGGATAAGAAATTATCGTGAAAGTGTGTGTTCTTTGTTATCGGAGGAGACACGAAGAAAGGGATTGGGAAATTCCAAGAAAGAGGCATTGGCGGCTAGGGGAAGGCCAAAGAGAAAGACTCAATCCGAGAGGATCCAAATCCAAATCTCGTGGGTGATCAAGAGTAGGGAGAGGAGGGTCCAAATGTCAAGAGTGGGCCATGTGAAGCGGGACTATAAAAACAAGTCGGTTTTTAAGAAAGAAGTCAATCATTCTTGGGTAAAAAGGAGGTCGATGCAGAGACATGTATTTGGTCTTTGCGTATGGCGCAATCGACAAAGATATATGGTTGATCGATATCGGTGCTTCATACCACATGACACCTCATAGACACCGATCTTGTGAATATGAGCAATATAATGATGGGGATGTCATGCTCGGAGATGATAATTTGTAGTTCAAATTATCGGGCGTGGCGGGGGTGAAGTCGAGGATGAGTAATGGCACGGTGAAGACTATTCCGAACGTGATGCACATATCTTTGATGAGTAAAAATTTGTTATCAATCGGCACGATGGCTAATTCGGGGTTATTTTTAGTTGTGATAAGGATTCATGCAAGATGACTCGAGGTTCTATTGTGATTGCACGAGGAGTTCGTTCTGGGACATTATACAAGCTACTTGGGAAAAAATAAAGTGATTGGTAGCGGGTTCGTTTCTAAAAAGGCCAAGGAAGTGGACATGATACGTCCATGTTGTGGCATCAAAGGTTAAGGCATATCGGTGAAAAGGGACTATCTACCTTAGTTTCAAGTCGGATGGTAGAAGGAATTCCAAAATGCTCTATGGGTTTCGGGTTACGTGAACACTTTGTCTCCATGGAAAATGAGAACCGAGTTAGCTTCCAACACATTGGTACAAGAGCAAATCGAGGTTCTCGAGCTGATTCACGGTGATGTCTTTGGATCTACTCCGACTCAATCTATTGGAGGATCCGGGTATTATGTATCATTCATAGATGATTTTTCGAGATATAGTTGGATTTATTTTATTAAAAGTAAATCGATGTATTCGAGAAATTTCGAAATTTAAGGTTTTGGTTGAAAACCAATTAAGCGGGAAAATCAAGGTCCTTCGTAGAGATAACGGAGGTGAATTCTGCTTCGGATAAGTTCGAGCAATTTTGTGTGGATAATGGTATTGCAAGACAGAAGACAACTCCATATACGGCTCAACAGTAATGGGGTAGCCGAAAGATTAAATCGGTCAATCATAGAAAAGGCAAGATGCATGCTGAGTTGGGTAGGTTTGGGGACAGAATTTTGGGCGTGTCTTGAGACACAACCCAGTTATTTGAAGAATCGCCACCGACCTCATCGATGAAGGATCGTACATCATATGAGGCAAGATTTGGGAAGAAGCCGAATCTGTCGCATGTTCGGGTGTTCGGATGTGACACATATGTTCATGTACCCAAGGAGAAGCGGGGTAAGCTTGACAACAAGTCTGATATTTATCGAATACAAGGAAGGAGTCAAAGGCTATAAGTTGTGGAATCCGGAATCAAAGACCATTGTATACAAAGCAGGGATGTTATCTTTCGTGAATCACAATCCCAGGTTGGCACACGTAGTGGTGATGAGCCCAAGAAAGTAGTAGTGCTTGAAGAAAGTCCTAAAACTGAAATTGTGGAGATGATTCCACAAGACATGTTAGTAGAGTCCGATTCTAAATCGTTTATTAATGAAGTCGAGGATTAAAAAGACCGGATACATAGCATGCGCTTTTTTGAGATCGACGCGGAAAGAAAGGTACCACTTGATACTCACTTAGTGCTTTGAGTACGTTTTCATGCTTTGAGCATTATCGAGATGATCCTAGTTACGTAAAAGAGGCAAGATCTATGGATGATGTGAATCAATTGCTCGTAATGATAAATGAGATGCAGCCGCTTGATAAAAATGAAACATAGAGCTTGTGTAAATTGCTTAAGAATATAAAGGCAATTGGGTGTAAATGGGTGTTCAAGCGAAAGCTGAAACCGGATGGGATCAGAGAGAAGTACAAGGCTAGGCTTGTAGTCAAGGGGTACTCTCTTATTGAGGGAGTTGATTATGATGAGATTTTCTCTCCGTGGGCGGTTGACCTCAATATGGTTTGTTCTATCTATAGCAGCTTATGATCTTGAGATAGAATAGATAGATGTAAAGACGGCATTCTTTCATGGGGACTTGGAGGAGGAGATATATATGAGGCAACCGAAGGCTTTGAAGTAAGAGGAAAAGAGAATTTGGTGTGCAAATTGAAAGTCTTTATATGGGCTGAAGCAAATATCGAGGATGTGGTATCAGAAATTTGACACATACATGCTCCAAATTAATTTTGTGCGTTCAAATTTTGACCATTGTGTTTGTATGAAGAGAACGGACAATCAATTTGTCATTCTCACGCTATATGTCGATAACATGTTGTTGATCTGGAATAATGTGAAGATGGTGAATTCCGTGAAGAGTTTGTTGGCCAAAAGTTCGAAATGAAAGACTTGGGGCCTACAAATTTTAGTTTGGGCATGCAAATTAGGAGGGACCGTGAGAAACGGAAGCTGTGGCTAGGGCAAAAGAAATACATAAAAGAAATATTGAAGAAATTCAATATGATAGACTATAAACCTGTTGGTACCCCTATACCTTTAGGGACCAAACTATCTCATGGCCTCCGTCCAAAATGGATGAAGAAGCCAAGAGATGTTCCAGTTCCATACGCAAGTGCAAAGGTTAGCTTAATATATGTTATGGTGTGCACGTCCGAATATAGCCCAAGCAAAGGGGAGTCTTGAGTCGATATATGTCTAACCCAGTAGAGAACACCGGAATGCGATCAAAAGAGTTTTCGTGTATCTTTGTGGAACATCGAATTTTTCTTTATATTTTGAAGGTACGGGAAACATGCTTGATATCGTAGGCCATGTAGATGCTGATTGGGGTAGAGATATTGATAGTAGATGGTCCACTAGCGAAAATGTTTTCACATTGTTTAGTGCTGCATTGAGTTGGATGAGCAGGAGGCAAAGCGTGGTAGCGCTTTCTTCTACGGAGGCTGAGTATATGGCTCTTACTCATGCTAGAAAAGAGGCTGTATGATTAATTGAGCTAGGTTTTGGGCAAGGTGCCATAGAGGTGAGATGTGATAATCAAGGGGCTATTTATTTAGCTAAGAATCCAGCATTTCACTCACGCACAAAGCACATTGATATACAATATCATTTCATCCGAGAAAAGGTAGAGAAGAAAGAGGTTCGCTTGTAAAGGTCGATACGGTGTTCTAACTTCCTTACTAAAGTCTAAGTGCCCATTGGATTGAAGAAGAATGATATTGAAAGGTCCTTGTTTGGCCAAATCCACCAAGTGGGAGAATGTTGAGTTGGCAAAAGACCCTCAACCGGTACGCCCACGTGAGCTTAAGGAAATTGAAGTACGACATATGACCCGCGAATGCCGGGCACAAGGGCCCTCCCGCTTTGGTCAAGAAGCGGGTTCGGGGCGTTCCCGATGGGGGTTTCACGCCGCCGGGGCGAACGGCCGTCCCGCCGCCAATGAGCGGGCTTGGGCGGCGCCCCAAAACCTCAACGGATTTGGGCTGGCCCGTATGGTGCGAAATTAAAAGATTTCATATAGGTTTATATTTTAGGCCCATTTGGGGCATATATATTTTGCTCGTTTTTCTGATCATTGTAACGAGTTTAGTGGCTGTAAATCGAAAATATAGTGAAATCTCTTTGCAGGACGTAACCCTATTCAAGGGTGAACCTAGGTAAATTCGTGCATTGTCTATTTTTCTCTGATTTTTTGTGTGATCATTCTGTTTCGGTTCTCGATACATCCCTACATTAGCACCCTACACTAGAACTGAGATCCTAAGCTCAAAGTGAGTGGATGGATACACATCAAAGTCATCGTTTATATGATTAAAAAACCACCGCATTGATATCTTATTCTGTTGCATCTTGGCTGTCTTAAGCCCTAAGCAAGCAATGATTGACTATACTTTCCGCATATATATTGTGGCGATTCTTTCTTCCTTGTACTTCACCTTTTGCTCACAATCAGGAAGCTTCGCAAGTCATTTTCTCGGTTCCAGTAGCGGGCACATATTGCCATAACTTTCCTTCATAAGGTGGCCCTTGTTGAAGTCGCTTATGGTAAAATCATTGTGGGGTCTATACGATCATAAGGTTGTACAAACCATCAAGTATAAGCTAGAATTATGTCACTCTTATCATTGCAAATGGCCTCCGTCATCATAGACAATGCAAGAAGCACTTTACAATAGCGCGTAACTAAAGCACACATAGACACGGAGTGCTTCTTGCCGAGTGAAAAGCATAATCGTATTACAGGCTCCAGCTATTATATAATTGCACGGTCCATACTTTTAGTTACAAAAAATTACACGGTATAAAGATAAAGCTTCGCAGTCTGCAAGATAATCATAACCAACATTGTTATCAAAGTCTAGCCCATGGTTGAATAGCAAAAAATCGATATATTTAGTGTAACGACCCGATCCGACAAGGGCGGGAATTGGTCGCCGGGGCAGAGGGCTTGGACAAGGAACAGCTCCTGGCAGGTTTCTAAGATAGCAAAGATGGCAGGAATGAACCGAATTATGCACCGAACAGGAGGAGAGCGATTATGAGATATATATGTGAAAACTGAAATTAACTCACGGAGACTCTTTTTGAAGTAATGGCAAGCTTTGCTTTAAAACTCCAGAGTTAAGCGAGCCCAAGCCAAAATGGGTGACCTCCCAGGAAAGTGTTTGCATGTACGCCAAAAGATAAAACCGTGAGGCTTGGGACAATACCTCGAGTGAGTTAAATCCAGAGTGTCACAATATAGTATCAAAGCGAGACCCCCTCCAGTAGATGTGTGGTTCTGGGACAAACCACGCAGAAGCTAGCGGGCCTATAACGACCCGATCCAACAAGAGCGAGGAGTGATCGCCGAGGCCAGAAGGCCTAGATAAGAAGCGACTCCTGGAAGGCTTTTAGGACGGTGAAAGGGGCAAGAATGAACCAAACTATACATCGAATAGGAGAAGAGCGATTCTGAGATATATATATATATATATATATATGAAAACTGAAATTAACTCACAAAGACACATTTTGACGTAACGGCAAGTTTTGCTTTGAAACTCCAAAATTAAACGAGCCCATGCCAGAGCACTACTAGGATGGGTGATATCCTGGGAAAGTGTTTGCATGTACGCTAAAGGACAAAACCGTGAGGTTCAGTGTAGAACGGGTTAAATCAGACAATACCTCGAGTGAGTTAAATTTAGGATGTCACATTTAGAGAGTTAAGGGTCAATTTGCATGAAAGAAAACTGTTTTCGGAAAATTATTTCCTTACTTTCTGGTGTTTAAATGACGAAAGCTAATCGATGTTCATAAAACGTTTTCCTTGAATTGAAAACAACAAAGCTTAGATTTGGGGAAAACGAATTCATTTTGGCATACTTTCCCTTAACCACCAAACAAATGAAACCATAGAAAATATTTTCTTTTATCATGAAGTTTTTAGTGAAAGAAATGCACCCTAAATCTAGATTTTAACATCCACCGTGTAACTACTTTTGAGGCCAAGTTATTTTGTCACCTATGCTGGATTTACACAAAGAATACGCGTTGAATAAAAGGGAAAAAGAGGCCTTTCACATGACTCGGGCAGTGCAGCATGGCATATGCCCACCCACTTCGCACCATAGTAGGAAGCCACCCCCCTTTGTCAGACCGAACATGTTGCATAAATAATATGAGCTTCACCACGACGGTCCACGTCCCGATACCATTTATGAATGACATGACCGAAATTCAAGCAGGTCAAGGCCCAAAGAACAGCGCTCAAATGGTTACTTTTGGATGTGGGTGTTTTCTAGTGATGTATCACTTAACAGCCTTTCCCCTCACCTCACAAGGGACACGAGGATGAGGTCTCGCAACCAGAGAAACAGGAAAAAGGAAAGGGAAGAAGAGGAGACACTGTTAATGAAGACTGAGTATGCATTTCTTCACAAGCTCGACACTTACAATAAATACCAAGTAAGAAAGGCTTCCCCCTTGTCACAAGTTACAACCAAATTTCGATAATTTATCCAGTGGTGTGTAGTACAGGGCAACAGGAACATGTAAACCCAGATATTCTTCCGATACTGGCAGTGACCCAAACATTTCGTACCAAAACAAGAAGGCAAGACTAACATTATCATCTAACTGAAGATAACAAGACTTAAAACCTTCTTACTGATTCGGTCTTCACATTTGCACTATCGAGGTTCAGCAGTGGCTGGTCATTGTCACAGCCATGTGTTGTGTATTTATCTTCACTCTCTATCATCCTAGCTGATGACCTGGAAGGAGACATGTATTAGCCAACAAGTAAATACCAGAGCCATCAAAGAGAATGGACAAAGAAGTCCATTTCCAATGCTCAAAGCAAAATTTTCAATTCCACATAGATATCCGTAACTACCGGTTTAATACAGAAAGAAAACGTCATGGCAAAGAAGACACATGCAACCCATCTTCAGTCAGTGATGTTGAACAAGTGAGTTAATCACCACAAGTCACATTGACCAATAGAATGACAGAAAGATCATATCACCAAGCTAGAACTTACTAGTCGCTCTCCATTCAGCACCCATTCAGATGAAGCACCTGTTGAGAATCCCAACTTCAACATGACATCTTCCAAGCGCTTCACATTTGTCAAGTACAAATAACCAATCTGCAAAGATGCGATGTAATAGAAAATGTGATATAATGAAAACAGAACGGAAGAACCATAGTATTGCTTCATGAGTGTTTAAAATTCCACTGTTTGAATGATATTTTTTTCTAATAGTAGACTTATGCAAGAGTACTAACCAAAGTTTCCAGCGAAGATGCTCTGTTGTAAACTGCAGTACCAGCACGTTTTCTAGACCGTGTTTTAGCCGTACCAACATTCTTTCCCCACCGAAGAACATCCCTCGACAAAGCAAAGCAACTTCTGAGAAAGATAACAGAAATAAAAAGAGTGAAATAGTCATGCAGCATGTCTTTTATTAAGGAGCATCGCAACCTCTACCAACCTTTCTTCTTCTGATAGGTAATTGTCGGCAAGCAGTTTCTGAAGCAGTTCATCCTGGAACGCAGCAAAGAATGGCCCATAGCGCAATGTGAAATGGAATAATAGCAGGAAAGAAATTTAGCCTCAAATCAATCTAGATGTCATTGGAAGCAAGTAGATTGTGTAACCACAGTGAACTCAAACCTCTGAACAAGAAAACACCATAAAAGACAGGCAATTTTAAGGTATGTGGAGTCCAATGAAAGAAAAACATCTATAACCACCTTCAACAAAACCCACAGCACGCCTTGATAAGGAGACGTGCACTTTTCCATCCATTCTTGACTTCTATATTTCAGGGGTATACACACACATATACGTACGTATGTACGAATCTATATATAAATGAGACAGTGAAGTAAAATTTTTAAGCAAGTCAGTGTAGGTGAGGACTGAGGACATAGACCATAAGGAGCACTGCCAACAAACTTAAATGCGTGAACTTCAGTAGGAGCACATGCTTAATCTTTCAAAGTCTGAGAAAACATTATGGCGAAAAGAAGCTTGGTCAAGAACTACAATTTACCTGCGCTTCACAACGTACTACAGATGTTACACGATCATTGAATTCTTCAATGCTCAGAGGAGGAAACAAAAAGTGCCTGCGAGCATATAACTGCATAATTTAAGAAGCACAAAGAGTGAGTGAGTATTGTTGAAAGAAATTGATTCTCGAGAAGAAGTCCTCACAACTACAATGCATTTATTTGATTTGAACTACTACTCTTTTTTCCTACAAGGTATTCCTTCTCCAAAATGCAAGACCCGGTCTCTGAGCTTCGCGCGTTTCCTTTCATTACACTTCAAAATGATTCTGTTTGACAATATGCATGTCCCAAATTAAGTTCAACCTCAAGGAGCACACACCTCATATATGCTATCCCCAATGTACGCCAACATCGCCGCATTGTAGACGGAGCGAGGCTTCTCCACTTTCGGCGGCGGACTAGGCAACCACTGCTCATACCCCAAGTACAATTCATCTGAACAGCACAACACAACAAAACACTAACCACTTCAACAAAAAAAAAAAAAAAAAATTCACGAAGAAAACATATCCAACGGAAATGGCAGCGGAATTCAAATCTTCCACCAGCGATAAAAATTTCTCCAGAAACTATATATCCCAACTCTACTGCTGAAAACAAGTGAACCCATCACTCGACTAAGAACAACAATCCACTCCCACTCATCCACTCGCAAGAAACACCATTAACAGCTCCAGACAGGCACGAGCCCGTCCAACAGAGAAACGCGAGCGACAAGCACCTTGAGCGCGCGGCTGGCGAACATCAGAGCGCTTGAGAAGGTCTGCGACGGGAGGACCCGCGCGGGGGGCCGGAGCGGCGACGGAGACGGCGACGCGCGGCGCCGGGACGGTGGAGGACTGGGCGGGGGCCTTGAGCTTGCCGGAATCGGGGTTCCTGGGGGCGTTGCGGTTGTAAGGGAGCCTCCGCTGGGTGTCCCACGAGCACGAGCAAGGACACGAAGACGCCCGCGCTCCCGGCGAAGGCATGGACACGGCGAGCACTCTCATGGCGGCTGCCGGGGCGTGGCGGGAGCGAGGCGAGAGCGTGGGCACGGTTCAGTTCGCGATTAGCTCTGCTCAAAAAAACGAGAGATCGCTGCGCCATCGCAGACGAAAGACCGAAGACGATGATGATGGGTCGGGCTCGTGTTTGGGCCATCGTGGGCTTTTCCTGCCAAAGTTTCTCAGGCCCAATTCGACTCCTCCCCCCCGGTGGATGTACTCATTGGGCTCGCCAAATTTCGTGATCTGTAGAGGAAGGTAGTTATTGCGGGAGAAATGACTTAAATGGTCTATGAATTATTTGGTAAAGGTTTAAAATGGTCCATCCGTTTGCTCAAAGGACAAATTATATGTTATTTGATGATATAAATTATTATATATTGAGTTTGACTTTTTGAAAAAATGATGAGTCAACTTGTCCATCACTTTATCCACCTACTTTAGAAATGAAAAAAAAAAAATTAGGCCATTGATATGTCCGCCCTTACTTGATGACGGGAATTGTGAGGTGAATATCTTACTTGGATAATTCGTGTGTAGCTTTTTGCTATTGGCCAACATTCAAATTTGATGGATTGGAAGTCACATCAATAAATTCCGTTAACTTGAATTACGGAAAGGACGACATTGAATGTTATCACATAATTTAAAGACAAGATTGAATGTTTACTAATAATTCAGTAATCACATTAAACAAATTAAAAGCCCAAAAACGATTTTGCATATTAAGTCAAAATTTAGAGATCATTTGTGTCATTTTCCCTCATTTTAAAACTAACCCGCTCATCCTCTCGTCAATAATTGCAAAACAAAGCTTGCTACCGATGCACTACTCAACTCATTGATTGACATTTTAATATCTTTTTTCACTTCCAATTCAAAAGAAGGAAATTTTGTTAGAAAAATTAATAATTTGAAAGGTATTTTCTGGCGAGACCAACGCAAAAAGGGAGACGGATCTGACCGCCGGCGAGCGGCGAACGCTGCCGGAGGAAAACATGCCCGTCGCTTCGCTTCGCTTCGCAGGGGAAAGAAAACGGAAAAAAAAAAAAAAAAAAAAGGGAGAGAAGAGAATTACAAATTTGCCACGCGCCTTGCTTGTTCGCTTGGCGAAGCAGATGATGCTCCGAAACGAAGCGAAGTCGCTGTCAAAACCCAGTCGAGATCGAGGGCCAGCATCGGAAGCTCCGCCATGGTCGAAGAAGGTCCCAAGCTCTACACCAACAAACCAAAGAAAGGTAACACATCACCCTACCCACCCCTTTTCGAACCCTCGTCGTCGTCGTCATCATCATCATCATCTCCCCCTCGTTCGCACCCTCCTAAACGAATATGAAAATGGTCGAAAGTAGTCCTCTCACGGTCCGGCGAGCAGCCTCGCGCCGGCTTTGCGTCGAGAATCTTCTCTCCGTGGCGTGTCTTTCTTCTTTCTCCTTCCAATAGCTGACGCACCCACGATCGTCTTTCCGCCATCCGCAGCGCAGCTGAAGCAGAGCGGGAAGGAGTCCGCCGCCGCCGCCCCGCCGTCGTCGGCGGCCGCAGCGTCGTACGCGATGGGGTCGCAGCCTCGGCCGCCCCCGCCGACGCCGCCCCCCAGGGAGTCCTTCGCTCGCCGTTATAAGTTCCTCTGGCCTCTGCTCTTGACTGCCAATCTCGGCGTTGGAGGTCCGTGCGTTTTCTTTTCGTGCGTGC
The DNA here is from genome assembly GCA_024733475.1 of Syzygium grande. Classification (NCBI taxonomy): domain Eukaryota; kingdom Viridiplantae; phylum Streptophyta; class Magnoliopsida; order Myrtales; family Myrtaceae; genus Syzygium; species Syzygium grande. The sequence continues at coordinate 29,920,612 of JAMXDD010000006.1, read as the reverse complement.
TTGTGGGTGATGGGTATATGTGGTCGCGCGCCTTTGTGTTTGTTAAAATTCCTCGCTGGTTGTGGGGCGTTAATTTGGTTATGTGGTCTCTGTTTTTTTTTTTCTTATGTCCTTTTAGGTTTTTGGTTCTACCCATAAGAATTGACTTCCTGAGTTGATATCGTTTAGACTAGAATTCTTTGCTTCTACTCTGTGAGGAAGAGGACAAAGAGAGAGGAAACAAAAGGGTGCAAAGAAAACTTGAGTGGATTGCGTTTATGCTAATGGGAAAATTCAAAGTTGACTTTAAAAGACAATGAAGAGAATATTAATCTTTCCAGAAGTAGTTGGAGTGATTAGAATGATGGTATGACATTTTAGTCAAGAGGCTGTATTGTTGTAGTTGGACATTGGTCTCAAGTGGGGAGTGCTGAGAATTTGGTATGCCAACAAGTAGGATTCAGCCGCACGCTGTTTTTAGCGCTAAGCATCTAGATGAATTAGCAGGGATTCTTCAAGAAGTAAACGCTGTTTCTCAAGGCCTTTGGTTCGTTTTGGTATAAAACAAGGCATAGTAAGCATCCACTATTGTCAATGAGCCAAAATTTTTTATGGTGCATCAGAAAGAGCGGTGTATTAAAAATCAAATCGTGTATCTGATGGGTGGGTACTGGTTCTTATGCACTCGAATAATCAATTGATCTGACACTGCCGTTGCGGCTGGAAAGGGCATTTTACGGTGAAATTTAAGTGATGGAAGTTGAATAGATTTCAAACTCTCATGGCTAGTAATTGTCGAAGCATCTTGCAGTGGTTGGTTGTGCAGCATATTTTGCATATGTTTTCACATAGCATATGGTAGACTGCATTTGCAAATTGGACCTACAGAAGGTCTTCCATGAACTAGGCGAAAATGTTACAGCGACCTGATAAGTCATTTATCTTAATTGGAGTGAGAAGTCTAGTACAATAGGAGATTAGTGGGAGTTATCTTGCCTGTGTCTTGGGTTTTAGGCCTTGCATTAACACTGACATGTTCTTGGAAAATGGTCTGCTGCATCACTTTGATTATAGATTTTTCTTATTTTAAGATATGGCACCTGAAGTATGAAATCCATGTGAAAGCTCATGTAGACAAATCCCTTTCTTTCTCTCGATCATTCTTGAAGTTCTAAAGCCAACTCATTGATGGCTTTCAAGGATGATGAGAGATGTGTGGATGTTGTGTGAGTAAACTATTAGGGGTACAGATTCAAGTATGTGGCAAAGCTATTGCTTGAGGTTTGAGTTGGATATTTTGCAATACTTCTCCCGGATAATTTAAGAAGAAGATAGCAGACTTTGTTGAGGTAACTGGAAATCATTGGTCGAGAACTCTATGAAATGCCCTTTGGAGACGGGAGCCGTGCATTCTGCTCTTTATTTTTATTTTTTGCTGGAATTCTCCTGGAAGCTCATGTTATGCTACCCAAGAAACTTGGTGTAAGAGATATGCTGTATGGCTATGTGAAAAGCTTTCATGAAGGAAAAGGAATAGTGTATTTCTTGCTCTGCCAGATATATCTGCTTATTATAGTGATAACTGCTATCACATGGGTAATGCATTAGATTGTGAATGAATCCCCTTCTTCCATTTATTCAAAATTTGGGACCTGTTACAGTATCAATGCACATGCCAAATGGAATAAGAGTTCCGGCAGAACCCTACTCCTTCAATTGCCCGTATTGCTAATGCAGTTGGAATGTGCAAGTCGTCGTGATTTGGTTCTGATGTGTCTTACTCAAGCTGCTTTGCTTTTTTTGTTATGATCAGTACTTTGTGGGAATGTTGCAAATTCTCCATAGATATTAGTCCCTTGGGATGCATAGCATGATAAGACTCTGAAATACGTGAATTTCTGAAGATGCAGCATATGAAGCAGGATGCACTGAATGCTTGCTTAACGACCTTTACCAAAACTATGTTCCCCCAGCTTACCCTCACCTATTCCACCTGTCTGTCTGGAAATTAGATATCACTATCAGATTAACCTACATAGAAAATATGATAAAAGGTAGAAGGTCCTGAAGAAATTATTAACTAGTTTGATTGCTGATATCGGTCACATTGCATTTATGATAGAAGGCAGAGATTTTTCTGTCTCTTCATTGCTACACATCTATTCTGCTTTGATTGATCCATAGCTTAAACCAGCTGAAAATTGTAGCTTAAGAATCTGTTGAGCTGTCCTGTCATCTCGTGATTGTATCATCAGGTAACTAAGTATTTGATCATGGTGCAACTGCTAAGCATTTCATTAAATCCTTTGGAAATCTTGTCAACCTGTCTCCTTGTGATGTCTAATCTATAAAACCTTGGGGCCTTTGCTTGTTTGACTGAATATTACATATCCTTGTAGCTTACCTGTTCATGAGGACCACTAAGAAGGACGAAACCATAACAGAGGAAGAAGATTCCAAAGCTGTATCCTCAACTCCAGTGTCAACTACGGTGACTACGACTACCACTGCTACTGAGAAACCTGTGCCTGTGCCAATCATCACAGAGCCTGTGAAACCACGAGAGCCAATTACGGAGGATCAACAACGTGAACTCTACAAGTGGATACTAGAGGAGAAGAGGAAGATCAAACCAAGAGATCGTGAAGAGAGGAAGCGCCTTGATGAGGAGAAAGCCATTCTCAAACAATTCATTCGTGCAAAGTCTCTCCCGCCCATTTGATAAGTCACCTTGCTACTCGTCATGCCGTGGGGCTAGTCGGACTAAGCAACCCTCTCGTTCAGATGTCGAACTTTTGTTGCTCAATCAATGAACTTCATGATTGAAGAACTTATTCTCGCGGACATTGAATCATCATCCTCTGGAGGGTATTTTTCCTGGAATTCAGTCAGTTCATTTGCTTGTACATGTTTTCGTTTGAAAAATATTGACGGTAAAGAGCTTTTCAAATGGCCACAAGAATCTCTAGTATTGTAGGAGGCAGGAGATATAGCTGTGCCATTTTTTTTGTTTTTTCGATCTGTCGTCTGTTTTGCTGCATAATCAATGGCTGTGCTAAACGCTAGAGTTGGGAATTTGATGATATTGAAGACGAACCATTTGTATACGAGCATATAGAGGACGGGGCAAGCTTTTGGAACCATGGACGTAATGCTGTGAAATTCTTCCCCTTCGCTTCAACTCTTGTTGCTGGTTCGAGTTAACAAATTTAGCTAGTTGCTCGATTCAATTAAAAACAACACGGTGCCGTTAGCTGCGAGTACTGGTCATAAATGCCAAGGACAAGTTACACAAGGCAAAGACATGTATAGCTACATGATTTGAACCTCCCCATCAATGCATAATTTGTTAATAATAGAAGGTGTATAATCTTGCTAGGTTCTGATTTAGACCCATTATTATTAGATATTCAATGTATAATTAGCTGTCAAAGACGTTCCGTTCCATCCTTGAGATGATATAGGACTAGATGGAAAATGCAAGCAACAAGAGAACTTGTGATCTTTGATGTAAAAGGTGTTATATTGACTACATATGTAATGGGCAAGAAACCGAATCATCATGAGTTGCGCGGTTTGGACAAAGTAAAAGATAGTCGCTTATAAGTAATGTAAAAAGAAACAACGTGAGATTCCGAAGAATGAACAATTGGGGTCAAAGGTTTTATGGGTTCAGATGCGCTTGATGATGGTCAAAAAGATAATTTGGGAGTTGCAAGTTGCAAAGTAATTTATTCATGGCTGTCGATTTAATTGGAATATGCAAACTGGGAAAGCTTATCCCTGTGGCGTGTACGTCAATAGGTTAGACTAAGCTGACTTGTATATGAACGGAACAATGCCATGATTTTGGTGGAAAAGAAGAAATATTTTTGAGTGCGTGCGTTCATGCAATCATGGGTTCCCTGTGCCCTCAATGATAGAAATCTAGGGTTTGGACTAATTTATGGTAACTGCAACTTTTTTGGTTGGTTTGATATTCGGCTATTTTGGAGCTACTCAGTAGTATTTTGGACAACCGAAAGGTTGAGATCTAAGTACAATCATCTGATCGTAATTTTTTTTGAATTTCTCTCCTTATGAAAATGCACCGGAAGCTAACGTGATTGCTTTGTTTCAATAGGGATGTGTCTAGGAAGTTTAGGACAATGAGAAATTTTCGGGCCGATTCAGAGCATGATGTCCCCCTTGCATCAAATGCATATTTTTCTCTCGTTTTCTTTCAAATTGATTTTACTTTTTATCCTATAGTTATTGATTTGGATAGATGGAAATGTTGTGTTTTGGGAGGATCGAAAAATCAGAGAAAGAAAAATTAGCTCCCGGTACATTTTCATGAGGAGATGGGGAGGACTACCTTTGAGCTCATTCATACCCACCTCCAAATGGATGTGCTCATAAAAATTTACACAATGTAGACAATGTCGAAGTATGATGTGGATGAAATTTGGCCAAAGTACACACATGTGAACACTGACATTGGAAAAAAATTATCCACGTCACGCTATAAATGTTGTCCGATGTCTAAGTCAGATGAATTTGTTACTAAATTTAATTTGAGAGTTTATAAAAGTAGAATGATTTGATTATATAAATTAAAAACACATGGACTTTATCTAAAAATGTGAGAAGGTACATGGACGAAAAGTAGAGTTCTTCCACGATTCAATCTACTGTATTTGACCCATCAAAGCACTGATGTTTCTAGAAGGAAGCACATGAAAACCAAACTCGAATTCAAAGTGTGAAACTTCTTCTTGTGATACTTGTGCCAAGTTGTTTTGGCATCAGAAGGGGGTCCATCGCAGCTATAATTCTGAATGCAGCCGTGCGGCTGGAGGATCCTGCAAGAGCCCCATCTCCAGCTAATTTAAACCATCTACCGAACGTGCAATCATGAGCGGCTTAGCTTAGCTTTTGCGACCAATAATTGCTGCGGAAATTCGGGTACCGAGAATTATATCACACGTTCGGGGGAATGAGGATGATTGCATGTGATCCTCATTATGAATCGTCTTTGATTAGATTTCATTGATTCGAGTTTTGCTCACACACGGATGGGATCAAGTCGTTGATAATTCTTTATTTTGCTTCTCTGTATGCCGATTGCTTGAGTGATCAGCATTTACTTTAACAAACACCACGCGTCCGAGGAATCTTGCCGAGCTGGTTTGTATGGAGGCACGCAAACTTACCTCGTTTGATGCACCTAGTCACGGTCTGTCTTACTAACTCGCCGGGCATGTGTAGTCCTTGTTCCAAACAGCAGCATCTAACATAAATAAGCAAGAACAAAACACATTTCAACAGATGTTCACGTGAATGGAGCTTTCTTGTATCTGCATTGGCCTTACCATCATGGCCATAATCAAGGAACACAGAATGGTTTCTTTCTTGAATGGAACAAGAAAACCTGGATATTGATTAGACTCGTGTATCACTGTTACAAGTGACAGAAGGAAGTAATCACAAATGCTCAACATGTAAATCATGTGTGGAGCTAATTAACCATCTTACCTTTAACCCTTGAACCTGAATATCGAAACAGGCCTCTTTGGAAATCTTATGAGACCTCTTTGGTCCACTTGAGAGCCTTTGCTGAAGCAATTACAACTGGTGAGATCTTATGTTCGAAACAAACGCGGAAAAACATATACAGAATACAAGGATTTACGTGGTTCGATCACAAGGTGATTTATATCCACGTCGAAGTAAAACAAGATTCCACTATAATCAAAGAGAGTACAGTTTTCAGAAGTTGAAAAAACGACTTAATAAAAAACCTCACGGCTCACAAATTTCTCCCAAAACGAAAATCTCTCTTAATCAATGAAAAAACCTAGCCGCAGTATAAATAGGACTCTCCAAAAAAATTTCCCCCGAGACATTTGTTCACTTGCTCCGGCTTGGGCGGAACATATTTAACATCTTATAGCAAAGGAACTTAAAAAAGAATAAAGAAGCTTGTATAAGTTCAACTTCCTTAATCTTTTCAATGCGGATTTGCTCGCCATAAACATAATACAAACTATTAAAATATTGATTGATATATCAAGACCGTTGGCGTTAAAAAAAGATTTCACCGTCGGCCACTCTCTCAACAAATCCGATTTTAATATCCGTAACACTACTTAAATCACTCTTCTTAAATTGGAGAACTCTACCCTACATGAACTTGGAATCAACTCTACTTAAATCACTCTTCTTAAATTGGAGAACTCTACCCTACATGAACTTGGAATCAACTCTCTGTCTCTGTCTCTCTCTCTCTCTGTCTCTGTCTCTGTCTCTGTCTCTGTCTCTCTCTCTCTCTCTATCATTGATGAATATATATTTAAAACATATATTTAACTGAAGCACACAGTACAGTTCAACAGAGAGAGAGAGAGAGAGTTTAGCTCAAAAAGAGAGAGCTTTGAGTTGGAAACAAAATGGATAATGCCTTGATTTTGTTGACAACAGCAATCTTATTTTGCGCCTTCGTTTTCTGCTACAAGGTGATCGTCATGTCATCGAGGCGCAGGCGGCATAAGAACCCGCTTCTTCAACTTGAAGTTCCTCCGGGTTCTCTTGGATGGCCCTTTATCGGCGAAACCATCGAGTATGTCACTTCTGCCTACTCCGACAGACCTGAGACCTTCATGAACAAACGACGTCAGATGTAAGTTCAGTCACAGTACATAGGACGTACCCACAATTTCACGCTTCTTGTTTCAATGAATATGATGTTGGAAGCAGCAAATTGTGCTGTTGTTTTCGTATAAGCGTTGCCATACTTGTCTTTCTCTCTCTCCACGCTTGTGCGTATTTCCATGCACTTCTTATTAGTAATATTAGATATCTACTGAAAAAAATGATTTTTTTTTCTGTGATTCTAGCAATGCGATTGAAACATTGCTCACAAAAATAATCTTTCACTAGATTTCCTCGTAAGCATCTCAAATCCTACTGTTCTTGCGATGAGTTAAGTTGGGCCACTGTATGCATAACATCAATTCTCTACCATGTTGGAATTTTTATTGAAAATCAACTAACTTGACTGTTGTATGATCGAGCTAAATACAGATTATGCAAGGATTGAGCTCTTCTGTTTTTTTTTTTTTTTTGGTTTTCTTTGGTATGTCTAAAGTTATGGAAAGGTGTTCAAGTCACACATATTTGGGAGCCCCACAGTAATATCAACAGATGCAGAAGTGACCAAATTCATTCTGCAAAGTGATGCCAAGACGTTTGTGCCGTCATACCCAAAGTCCCTCACCGAGCTGATGGGCAAGACCTCCATTTTGCTCATCAACGGAAGCTTGCAGAGGAGGATTCATGGCCTTGTTGGATCTTTCTTCAAGTCCCCACAGCTCAAAGCCCAGATCACCCAAGACATGCAAAAGTACGTCCAACAATCCATGGAATGTTGGAGGGATGATCACCTAATACTCATACAAGATGAAGCCAAAAATGTACGACTCTCTCTCTCTCTCTCTCTCTCTCTCTCTCTCTATCCTTTACGTTTCAGTTTGCTATTTCATATTTTTTTCCCTATCCTGCTATATTGAATAGCTTTAAAATGCAGCTATTATTTACTTCCTTACAAGTTTGAGATGAACTTTATTGCCAAAAAGCTTGACATGACCTAGGAATGGGTCAAAAGATGAAAATAAAACCTTCTCTCTCCTTGGATGTGTAATGAATGTGAACTATGAACTTTTATATGTGGCTTCTACCTAGTTTTGAGATGCTTTCACTGTAGAAGTGGGGAAGCCTGAGTCGCTATCGATGGGTTGCATAATGATATTGCATGGCCACACGTTGTCCTGAAATTTTGGTCCAACATAATTACCCTCTAAGCTTAAAGAAAAGGGGAAGAGAAAAGGAAACTCTTTTTTTTTATATTATAAACGAAAGTGTCCCTTTTCTTTTCCTTTGTCTGCAGATAGCCTTTCAAGTACTGGTCAAGGCCTTGATTAGCCTTGATCCTGGCAAAGGAATGGAGTTCTTGAAGAAACAGTTCCAAGAATTTATCTCAGGGCTCATGTCTATTCCAATAAATGTACCTGGAAGTAGACTCCACAGATCTCTTCAGGCAAGCTAAATTAATCACTTGAAAATGGTTTTTTTTCCTTCATAATTTATTTATCATCTTATTGTTTTTATTTTATTTTGTTGTTATCAGGCAAAGAAGAGAATGTCCAAATTGGTGAAAAATCTTATTAAATCTAAGAGAGACAAAGGTCGAATTATCTCAACGGAGGCACAAGATGTAGTGGATGTTTTGCTAAATGACCCAAGTGAGAAGCTGACAGATGATTTAATAGCAGACAACATCATTGATATGATGATACCAGGAGAAGATTCAGTGCCAGTTCTGATTACTCTAGCAGTCAAATATCTCTCAGATTGTCCAGCTGCTCTACAACAGTTAACGGTATGGCGCGCACTTTAATTTTGCAAAATGTTACACCCGGATAAATCAAGGCTGTTTTATTATAATTTATGTGAGCTGCCATATCATAACGATCATTATGTCATCATTCGAAATAAATAGTTATGCAGTTAAGATCATTCATCTTCACGTGTAAACTCTTGGATTAGATAGACCCCACTTGAGATTCACTCGATTCGAGGGCTTAGTCGCACTTGCTCTTTGACACATCCAACAATGACTCAATATGAGAAGTAGACTATCCTTTACTGAGATCTTATGCTGTTTTTTTGGCCAGTCAACAAAATTGCAAAGGGGACTTAGATTAGTTGGCTTTAACTGAAATTTCGAAGAAAATTTTTGTGCTCCCGAACTTATTAGTTAAATCTTTGGAATCCAAGGATAACTATTTGGGTCCATCTTAGTTTGAGAGAGAACTATGTCAAAAGTAAAAGATCGGCCATTGTCACTCCATTCTTTATTGAGCTATTGATCGATTACCTTAGGAGGAAAACACGAAGCTGAAAAGAAGCAAGGCGAAGCTTGGGAAGCAATTGAGTTGCAATGACTATTTGTCCCTATCATTCACACAAGATGTAAGTTTTCATATCAAAACTGACGGGTCTCATCTTCTGGTGGAATTTAAAATGATAATAGCAGCTCAAGAACTTGATGATTTCAACAGGTCATTACAGAGACCCTAAGGATGGGAAACATAATAATAGGAGTTATGAGAAAGGCGATGAGAGATGTCGAAATAAAAGGGTACTCAATTCCAAAAGGGTGGTGCGTACTTGCATATTTTCGGTCAGTTCATCTTGATGAGACCAACTATGAATGGCCATACCAGTTTTACCCATGGAGGTGGCAAGTAAGATTCACATAACCCTCTCGCGTCTGTTGTGTTGTCTGTCTGATAAGATATGTATTCTCTTGTTCTTATGAATTGACGATTAACCTTTGGATGCAAATTTACGAAGCATAAAGAGATGATGACGAGTAGCAACTTCACTCCTTTTGGAGGTGGACAAAGACTCTGTCCTGGACTAGATTTGGCCAGGCTGGAGGCTTCCATCTTCCTACACCATCTTGTCACTCAATTTAGGTAATATTCCTTTTCTCTATATCAGAAACTAAATACCACGTGCGATAAGGATCTTTTCGGTCAAATTACTTGATACTTCACTCCTAAATGCAGATTCGCATCCCTAGAATAATCGTCTTCTGAATTCTAAGGCAAGCTTGCCATGATTTTCGAATGCGATTGACGTGGGTTATCAGGCACAATTGCTGTCTCCTACAAGAAAGCAGAACAAAATTCATCTAGCCGAAAGTAAATAGGTTGCTATTGCACATTATGAAAGTAACAGAAGAAGTTCTCTAATCTATACCTATTTAGAAAGACAAAAGATGACTTAAGACTCTTTGCATGACATCCTCATTCAATCTACTGATTACACACAAGCCATACAATATGCAGGAACAGTTACTCTGACCACTGATACATTCAAACAGAGTCAAATTCAAACTTTTGGTCACTGCATTATGCCCAGACTCATGAGGGAGGTTCATGAGAAAGACGCCCAAACCTAACATAGTGGTGTCCACATGTTACTCACCCGACTAATGATACCCAAACAGAGTCAAATTCAAACTTTTGGTCACTGCATCATGCCCAGACTCATGCGGGAGGTTGACGAGAGTGACACCCAAACCTAACATAGTGATGTCCACATGTTACTCACCCAAGTAATGATAGCTATGGCCATTAAATAAACTAGTGGGTCACCTTCTCTTTTGGACTGATCTCGTAAACCCCAAAGACCAAACATTGCTCGGTCAAGCGGTTTGAAATCTCTCCATTCGGCTGTCGTCTGCGCATGATGTGCCATGAGCGGCAGTTGACCATATTTTAGAGGACTCTTATCCCTAAATTCCTTTCCCCCCCTCTCTGGCATTGTTATTGGTACTATTTCTAATGTAGTAAAGTCGTCTACCATTTCATGCAGTTGGAAAGCTGAAGATGACACAGTAGTGAACTTCCCCACGGTGAGACTGAAGAGGAGAATGCCAATTTGGGTTAAAAGGAGATAATATTCATAGAGCTACTTTGGCCCCCCACAAAGAAGCAATAAGGGGTGAAAGAAAGATAGCTTCAACAAGACTCTCACACAACGACAGTGTAAAGACCAAATAGGAGGAAAGTGAAGTTGCGATGCATTGGAGCTCCAAGACACGTGTGGGAGCATCGTCACAGCGGGAGCTTGACGACCTTTTGTTTTCTTCAATAGATTAAGATGATGAACATCTAGGCAAAAGAATGTTTAATTTTCTTGAAAGCCAAATTTAGAGTCCTTCTCACTTGCATCACATTTAAACTTCATATGTACGAAAACTAAGTAGAATTCAGCTCCCCGAAACAAGAAAAGGAGAATAAAGAAAAGTTAGGAGGTCAAAGCTAGAAGAAAGTACCTTTGTTTCTTTCTTCGTTCAGATGATGGGGGTTCATGTAATGATATGGTTGATACCTATCTTGGGTCCCTGAAATTAATGTTAATTGGGGGATTCATTTTCCAATTATGCGCTACTTAGCTGCTCAATCACATCTTCACGGTAGGCGGGGATAGGGTCAAAAGCAGAATCTAGAAGGATCTTCAATGAAGGTTCAACCACATGGGAACAATGATTGGAGCAATTTGTTTATAGCCCTTTTGCTTTTGTCAATGCATGATGGATTGTACGGTTAAGCAACGTGAACTGCAATCATTACTTGGGAACAATAAAAGTATATTTTTTTAAGTAAAAAGGGCAGGTAGAGGCGACTAGCGTCGTCAATCACCCATAGGCGTCGGCATAGAAGTTCCACTCCGCCGATGATCGGTTTGAACCATTGCTACCATTTACTTCTATGAGCTCCTTACCACCGCTCCACAATAAATCAACGGGGAGTCGAGCTGAATTGTCGTACATCACCACACGGTCGAGCTTACGTTGTCAACAAAGTGAGGCTTCCCAAGGTCCAGAGCAATTGAGGGGTTTCGAATATATGACCCCGGACCCCAAATCACTTGAGAGTGAGATCTACACCACCAGGCCAACCACCCTGTTGGTGAGAATAATAAAAGTATTGCATCAAATAATGAGCAAGCTAGGAATACTAAAATGGCCACAATGGATATTTTTATTCTCGTTGTAATCAGCAACTAGTGTTGAAGGGCTCGCGCTACGCACTTGCATGATCGTGGATGGGTTACTCATGAAGAGAAAGAAATCATCTTTTTTGGTAAGGAATAGAGTGCACATGCAGTGGGTGGTTTTTTAACATGTGCGAATTTGGTGATTACCTGACGAAGAAGAGCGATGGATGACCTTATCTTTTGATGCAAGAACAATTTTGAATTAATTAAAAGCGAAGCAAACAGGAATTTTGACCTTACAATAGTCCCTACAAAAAGCAATGACTTCCGCCCATACATAGATTAGAGAAAGTAGTGAGCGGTAGTTACCGAAGATTAGCAAAAGTTTTTTCTCAATTAAAAGAGATCTCTCTAAATAATTTCAATATAAAAGTAAAATCTGTGTATATACATTGGAGTTTTCTTTCGATACAAATGGATAATTTGGGATCTGAATCATTTTCTTTCATTTGTCGGGGGCAATATGAAAACGAATGGAAAAAGGGAAGACAATTGGGTGTTTTCCCCTAGATATGCACAGGACTGCCTCGTTGGAAGTATTTTTCATGGTGGAGCGACCAAAGTGAGAGGGGAATGAAATAAGAAGAGGAGAAGGCTTAAAATGGTTCAGAAGAGGATTCTCTCTACTTTATAATCACATTCCTCCTGATTAGTACGAATCTTAAACTTTCGTATAGATTTATCCAATTGCTCTGATACCATTTGCCGAGTCGAGTGCTACTGAATCGGGTGCGCAAGTGGTCATTGCCAATGTCAACAAGTCAGACCCTACCAACCCTAATCGCCATTTTGCTTCTTTTAGGACAGAGAGCCATCCTAGGATAAGTTTAGCGGAGGGGCTCTATACCATGTCGGAACTGCTTCACTACCAGTAATGCGTCATTCCAAAAGAAGAGAGAACACACACTTCTACCAGCTCAAAGTTGTCCAGATAAATAGAACTTCCATCACCTCTAACAACAGAATAAGATATATGACCATTGCATATTCATAACTCATCACTCATATAACGATAACCTGGAGCATGTCCTTTGCCAATACAAGACCCAAAGATGAAGCAAATCTTTTACAACTAGTAAATAGCTTCCAGTGAAGAAGAAAGATAGAACAGGCATAAAAAGTTCTTCCCCTAGAGTTGGAAGTGGCAATTATTGATTTCTGATTACCTGCGAATGGCATGCAAGGCATGCAGCAACTGTAGACTATTAGCAGAAGGCAGCTCTCGGTGAGAAATTAATTCTGGGATCTCAAACAAACGAGATGAATTCTTCAGGTTATTTGTAACAATAGCGGCATCATCAAGGGTTGAACGCTGAAAAGGCCACCAGTGAGTTGCGTCCTCCAAATCCACATGAATTTGAAGTGGCTGCAATGATAAATGCACACAAGTAACCTGAGATGTACCGTTCAAACCAATGTCGATATAGTACCAATTTGTTCAGGGTAATCACTCACCAACATTCACTTCTTGCTGCCGATGCCTTTCTTGTTTGTAACAGTGTCAAACTCACAGAGGTCTCAGGATTCTCCAGATGATGAAATGAATGCCACAGACTCACAGATCAAAACAGACCCTGGCCAGCTGCCTAACACTGATCTACCAAAGCAAAGATCTTCTACAACAAGTTGGTCACACACGAGCAAAACCGTTTATGCACGAGAGAGGAAGGAGAAGACTATCGATGAATAAGTTAACCAATGACTATTAATATCACATTTACAGTGGTCATTTGTCATTTGCTTCCTCAATGGAAAAACTTCTCGTCCATAAAAATGTATATAACTTGCTTAAATATGTTTTTTGCCCTGCATTTAAATTTCATTTGGCCACAACACTAATTACTTGAGGTTTCTTTTTTAAATATCTTGTCTCTGTATTGCGTGAGATGAATCTGCCACTGTCGTGTTAAAAACTTACCAGTGACTAAGAGTTTGTACGTTAGATTTCAGTGACATCTGCCAAAAAAATTTAAGATTAGTTTAGCGTGAATTTTAATGGGTCTCTTCATCCAATCATTCCAGATTTAATGAAGTCTAACAACCACACTCTTCCTAGTTCACAGCTTAGAGCTAATCAATAACAAGCATTAAGTATGAAGTACATACAAACTGGTTAGTAGTGGGACATTGCCACCCTGTTGTGATAATTTTCACCATTGCAATGGCTTCCAAACCTCCAGCAGCTCCGAGACAGTGTCCAATCACAGACTGATACAATAGAATTCTGTTAGAACGCATCAACAGCTGATAACAAAGGGTGCAAGAAAGGAACATGTATCCACACAAATGCACGTGCGTGTGGGCAAGAGAGAGAGAGAGAGAGAGAGAGAGATTACCTCAGTTGCAATGATTCCAATTCTGAGGTATGTTTAAACACTTTTTATATGCAACTAATCTCAGCAGGTCCCCAGCAAGAGCTGAAGTTGCATCTGCATTCTTGTAGTTAACCTGAAGGATGAAAAACTTTTTCAATCAAGTGATCTCTGGCACCTAGTAGTATGATGCACTCAATTTTCAAGAACAGATATGAACCCAGAACAGGACAGTCAATCACATTCTGCACCTCTAGTGTGATAGGCCCATAATAAAGATGTTTTAGCAACTTTAGGCGTTCCTTTAACCCTTCATGAAAAAACTGAATGCATTGCTTTAACCCTTTGGGAGAAACGAACAAACAAACAACCTAAGGCATCTACCATTCAACATTGCTCTTTCTTAATCTCACATCCATTTTAACATCCAAAATAGTATCAGCATCTGCAAATGTATAGGCAGGAACAGAGTTGATAAATTTAAAAAACTTTTACATACAAGTGGAAACGAAAACAGACGAATTAAGAAACAGAACCAGCCTTATGCAATTTAACTCCACGAGATTCATGCAGCAAAGGACACTAGAATCCAATGCCAATGCAACCAGCATTCATGTGATGCAAATAAGCAATCCTAAGCTGATTCTTGATTCATTTCCAGGCACAAGCACCTGGTCAAAACCTTAATACTTCCTGGAAATCAGATCCATAAGAATTCACCTACCCAGATGCACAGTTGACCTTCCTTAGAAACAAGTTAGAACCACGGTAAAGGAAAAGAGGAAAGACAACACAGAAGACATAATATAAATAGAATAAAGGAAGGGGGTTAAGTAACAATGTATACACAAAGCAAGCTTAAGAAAGCGGTTTAAGTTACTATGAATAAGCTGCACCAAAAAAGTTCCAGGAACTCGAGAGCTCAGAGGAGGAAGACATATAATGAAGTCAGATTTTTAAGAGATGGAATTGCGACTCATGTAGCTGCAGCAGGAATCCTTCCCTCAGGAAATGAAGATAGCTTGAATTCCCAATCAATTACAGTCAGGCTGCCTTGCTCATAAGTTGGAAAGAGTAACAAGGCAGGAGGAAAAGGTGTGTATTCAGGATGAGCAAAAGGAATGGGGAACTCCTCTCTTGACCCACACCCTGGTATGAATTCCTTTGATTAATCTTCTCAGCAGAACAGAGGACAAATCACCTAAGAAGACTGATCCATATAAGGAAGGCTAGATGACTGCTTGCTATCATTATATTCAGGATGGTGATCTTCCAGTGTTCATGCTACTACTAAAGCCCCAGCATAGCAATATCTCTTATAGTTTTCATTTCAAAGTAGCAGTTATTGTTAATATTAGAATATTTAAATAATAAATCACGCCTTCATCTAACAGTTTAAGCTTTTAGAACAGTTGACAATGGTCCCACAAAATCTTACATGGCATCAAAGCTGGAAGCCCTAAGTTTGAATCTTTCCAATCCCCGTTTGCCTTCCCAATTAAATATTTCTATGCTTAGTACTAAGCAAAAAGATTAGATTAAGCACGACGGGGAGTGTTAAAACATTTAAATAATAAACCATGCCTTCATCTAACAGCTTAAGCTTTTAGAACTGTTGGCAGTGATCCACGGTTCAGGCAATAGCTATACAAAAAATTGGAAGGAAAACATAACTCTCAATTGTTTCTGATCTGCATCCATAATATCTGGTGATAGCATCTGCTTAACTGCCTGAAGATGCATATGAAGATTTTCATAATTCTCAAGAGCTATAGGAATGCTTCCGTGGCAGAGCACACACAAATGACTGATATTCTAATAAGAATGGACATCCTCAGGAATGTACTGTATGTTAATGGTAAGGTAGTCAGTACACAGTAAAAAAAATCATCCAGCAGCAGAAGACATGTACAAATAGATAGATTTAGTAAAAGGGACTTCTGCTCGAATGCGCAGTCATAAGCAAAAACACAAATATAAGCACTTGCTGCTGCACATACATTCAAAACCTCAAAATCTGCAATCACCTTCTAAAACAAACAAAAAGAATACAAAAAAAAGATGAGCCCAAACCATATGTGTATGCACCCAACCATGTACATAATAAATGAAAAAAAAACGAGATGAATAACAAAAGTAAATTCATCGAAGAGCATACCCTATGGAAGCTGAAGGTATACAGAATGTCTGAGCCATTAAAGAGGTCGATGGTCCAGGTATATGGTGAATCCACTCGCCTGATTATGGTCCACTCAATCCATACTCCTCCTCTTGTATAATTCTTTCAATAACCTTTCGGGCATCAACTTGTTTCCCACGTTTTGAAAAGGTAATACCAATATGAGAGAGGGTGCTTTCACATGGTACAAATCCTTTCTCATTCATCTCAGTTAGTAGTCTTTTCGCCTCCGCCTTGTATGACCTTTTCGACACTTTATCCAGCCCGACCTTATCAGACAGCTCGCACCAACCACAAATTAGAATATCATAGGTTGCAGAGTTAGGCGACACACCTCTCACTTGCATCTCTTTCATCAGCTCTCTAGCCTGCTCCATATATCCCACCTGAGAAAAATCACTAATAAGCACATTATAAGTGCTGGTTTTCGGGAACAAAGCCTTTACTTATCATCTCACAATAGAGTTTCATGTACTCCTTTCTGTTTCCAACTTTACCATAGCCGGTGAGCAAAGTGTTGTACGTCATAGCATCAGGAAGTAAGCCTTTTCTCTTCATTTCACCGAATAATTCATCTGCTTCTCTCATTTTACCGTTAGATGTCAGACCACCCATAAGAGTATTGTATGTCGCAGTATTTGGAGAAACCCCTTCAACCATCAAGTGAGAGTATAAAGCGAGAGCTTTATTCAGATGGCTTCCCTTGCAATACCCAAGAATCAAGGCATTGTATGTAACTATATCACATGGGATTTCCTTTTTCTTCATATCTTCCAACACCAAAGTGGCTCTCTTGGTCATCCCAAGCCTGCAAAATGTAATTATGAGGTAGTTGCACACTGCCTGGTTGAGTGCAAGCCCCATTCCTAAAAGTTTCTCGTGCATTTGCCAAACTGCATCATCCCTCCTGCCTTTTGATGATGCATCTAGCAAAGCCCTATACATAGTGAAGGTAGGGCATAAACCGTGGATGCCCATCTTGTTTAACACATAGATTGCTTTTTCTATCAGACCAGCTTCACATAGTCCCTTCACGAGAATGTCATATGTGATCAGGTTTGGAGTCAACCCCGAGATCTCCATGTCATCCCAAAGTTTGAGACCATTATCAAAGTTCCTTTTCTCGATACATGCTTTTATCATCGTATTGTATGTAGCATGGTCTGGAGTCAAACCAAACTCTCTCATTTCAGCAAACACGGATTCCAGTTCATCTTTGCCGAGCTTCAAAAGACCTTTGATCACCACATTATATGCAACAACATCCAACCCAACATCTTTTTCCATCATTTCCTGAGCGAGCTTTAAGGCATCGGACTCCTTCCCTACCTTGAACAAGCCATCCATCCAAGATGTATAATTCACTCGATCAAGCAACAGACCTCTAGATATTACATCTTTAATGAGCTCTTCAGCTTCCTCCATCTTTCCTTCCCTTTTCAAGTTGTTCACGATAGCATCAATTACAAATTCATTTTCTTCCAAACCTCTTCTTTTCATTTCATTGTAAAGATCAAGAGCAACCTCTTGCCTGCCTCCTTTAAAGAAGCCATCAATTACAGTAGCGTAAGTATATATGTTTGGCAATATTTTTAGCCGATCCATCTCCTTCATGATACTGACAGCTCCATCAAACATGCCTCTCTTAATGTAGCCGCATATGATGGAAGTATAAGTAATAAAATTCGTTGCAATATTTTCATTTTCCAGTTTTTCTAGTGTCCGTTTTATTACATCCATATCTCCTAACTTGGACCAGTTGTTGATCAGTGCAGAATAGGTTATGCAATTCGGAACTAGACCATCATTCAGCATAGTCCTAAACACCTTCTCTGCCTCCTCAACTTTACCCAACTTAAAGAGCCCATCCATCAAAGAAGTATACACAACCACATCAAAAACAATCCCGCGAACTACCATTTGGCTTACAAGTGCAAGAGCGTCTGCATATTTCTTATTCTTCAGATTGGAATCAATCAAAGTAGCAAATAAAATATGATTAGGATCGATCCCCATATCCTCAATCTCTCCAAAAGCATCCCTGCTTCACTCAACCTACTGCATTTGCATAGGCCATTCACGATCGAACCATAAGTAACAGCATCGGGCAAAAACCCACTCATGACCGCCTCCTCATACAAGGAGAATGCTTCATCGAGGCTCTTATTATTACAGTATGAACTTATGAGTGTAGTGTAAGTAATGAGGTTTGCTTGCAAATCCCTACAGCCCTCCCCATCTTGTGTAGCACTAATCCTAGAAATTTCTTCAATAAGGCTGTTAGCCTTAACAAAATCACCAGCTCTGCAGAACCCATTGATCAAAGTATTATAACTAACAATATCAGCCAACAAACCCTGCCCTTTCATGACATCCATCAACTCGAGTCCGCGACTCACGTCACCACGTTTGCAGTATCCATCAATTAAAACGTTCAAAGCTATCACATCCCTGCTAATTCCCCCACTGACCAAATTTTCCAAGACCCATTCAGCATACTCTACCATCCCAATATCACAAAACCCCTTCACCAATATATTACAAGTAAAAGAATCGAGACTAATCCCGCTCCTCACCATCGCCGAGCACAACCCAAAACCGTCCCGCACCAAACCTAGCCTACAGAATCCCCACATGACCGTATTATAAGTCACCGTATCGACATCCGAATCGCTCCAAAGCAACTCAAGGGCCGAACTCACGTCCCCAGATTTGCACAGAGCGTGGACCACCACGTTCTTCGCGAAGACATTAGGAGCAACACCGCAGCCGATCATCTCGGAGTAGAGAGCCCGTACCTGAGAGACCAAGCCGGAGGCGTTGAACAGGTGGATGAGCCGGTTCCACGAGGCCAAGCCGGGAACGATCCCGCGGCTCCGCATCGCGGCGAAGGCGTCCACGGCTTTGGCGTGCCTGCCGCAGGTCAAGAAGATGTGTATGAGGGTGCAGAAGAAGGAGGCGTAGAGGCGGGACTTGGAAGACGGGATCTTCGTGGAGTGACCGCGAGAAAACGGGACGGAGACCTCCCGGAAGGGATTGGGATTATAGGAGGCGGCCAGATGGTGGTGGTGGCCGCCGCGGCGGCGACGGAGGAGATTGGGCGGCGGCGGCGGAGAGAGAGGGGAGGTGAGGCGACGAGTGAGCAGGGCGTTGGATCGGTTTCTGAACCGCCTCATCGCCATTGGAGAACCGAAGCTGGGAGATGTTGGGAACAGTTTACGGAGGTTCCAACTTCGCTTTCCGCTTGAACTCCTGCAACTGTTAAAGCTCAGAGAGCTCCTGACTCCCAATTTTGTCGAACGTTAAGGTCGATTTCGGGCTTCCCCTCCAAAATGGAAAAATACACAGAAAAAAAATTGTACGTATATCTACGTGTGTAAGTATTTCCGGATTTATAGAAATTACAAAATTTAATTATGTAAATGTTTATTGCGACAAGAGTGAGAGCACTTCTAAATTGTTAAGTTAACGACCTTGTGGTAAAACGTTCTCGAGCAAAATAACCCGAATCCGACATTAAGAGCCTCAAATTCCGGAGTAAAATTTTAACTTGCTCAATGGAAAATCTGATTCTGTTCAAGTTAGCCAATATTCGATGCACTTTGATAGTATTGTTTGGAGAATTGCCGTCACTCGATACGAATTGCCATCTTTCTTGGATTTTCTTTTGGAAAAATACCACCAAAAATTCCAAATTATGACACTTTTGATAAATTTACTCTGAACTTTTTTTAGTAACCCAAAAAATCTCAAATTATGTCATTTGTAACAAATTTACCCTGAACTTTTTTTTGTGATACAAAAACCCTAATTTATGTCACTTGTGACACATTTACCCCGCAATACTTTAGCCCACAAGCATTTTCGTCTTTTTCTTTTTTCTATTTTTTTTTCCTTTTTTTTCTTTTTCTTCTCTGGCGAGGGCAGCTCTCACCCGACACCGGATCTTGCGAGGGCGATCCTCGTAGGCGTCGAGCGAGGTTGCCCTCGCCCACCCAGGCGAGGGCGATCCGATAAGGCAACCCTCAGATCCTCGGCGAGAAGAAAAAAAAAAAAAAAAAAAAGGAAGAAAAAGAAAAAAAGAAAAATACTCATGGACCAAAATATTATGAGGTAAATGTGTCACAAGCAACATAATTTGAAATTTTTCGTGTCACAAAAAAAATACAAAGGAAATTTATTACAAATGGTATAATTTAAAAATTTTTATGCCACAAAAAAAAATTCAGAATAAATTTATCACAAGTAACATAGTTTCAGAATTTTTATAGTATTTTCCCTTTTCTTTTTCCTTTCTTTGACGAGTGACCGTTTAGTAGGGTTTCTGCACAACACAACTTTGCCGGTTGCCGTAATACACACGCGGCCATTGTAGTTTAATGATTAGCAAAAACTAATGTCCCCAACTGCCCCAAAGAGACCTGCGAGATCCATTCGAAAGTACTCAGATATCTTCTAATTCGACAGGTCCGCACCGCAAAAAAGAGGAGGGCAGAGGAAAAATAATCGACTGATGGATTGGTTGATAAATGGAAGTGTACAAGAATCAATGTAGTTTGTTGCCAAGGAGATGGGACGAGTGCCCCCTCGCGCCGTGGATGAATTGGAGAGCTAAAGGTTGGCGAGGGAAATGCATTAGCAAGAGCAGGTCGGCGTTTGTATAGCAGCCATTGAATCAGTAATAGGGCCTTCTTCTCTGAGATCGACAATAACCTGTTGTAAGTCCCTCGCAGCCTCAGACTAAATTGTGGCTGTGACAGGCTTGCGACCCTGGTTCTTCTTGATCGAGTGGTTGAATAATTGTTGGTCGTCATTCGTCAACTTCTGTGTTGAAAATGAAACTAGGGAATGCTGTAGTAATGTCCCTGAGGATGACCAAACGAATAAATGCAAACTCAATGGAAGCGCAAGAAACAGAAACATAGCAACCACGGTAAGGTTGAAGAAAAATAGGTATCAGTAAGTTGCTAATCCCGTATATAATCAACTCAAGGAAAAACAAAACACTCAAGAGACGTGCTACTTTAAGGTGGTTTACCGCAGATGGTAAAGAGTCATATGTTTCAGAAGCATTGGGTTCCGAACAACAAAAGCCTTCCAATCAGCTTTATTTATTTTGCCATCCTTGTCTATGTCAGCATCTTCAAATGTCTGCATAGTTCAAAAGGAAAGAAAAAGACGTTCATGGAACCCAATCCGGCACAGGGGCATGCTACTATCAATCCTCAACAAAGTTTTCACCTTGTCTATAATAGCTTCAACGGCTTCATTAGACACAGATAAACCTGACTCCAGTAAAGTGGCAACCACCATTTGCTTAACCTGAACATGTGCATGCAATGCATAGCTAACTAGCAGGTCAGTTTGAAGCATAGGCAGCCAAGAGATCTTTAAGGTTAAGAATGCAAGTAATTGAGAACAGTATAAAACTCGGTCTCCAAGATAGATAAACCAGCATGAACATCTTCAGACTAAACATATCAATTCAGATACTCACCTCATCCCGTTCAATATAACCAGTCTGACTCAAATCATACAACTTGAATGCAACTGCAAATGCGGGATGGAATGAGTTTTATCAACTTATAGGGAACAAAATGAACAAAGTGCAAGCTGGATACTTACAGTTAATTTTTTCTTCCATAGGGGCACATGGATGGAAGACACAAAGTGTATGAACGAACTCCTCAAACTCTATAACACCATTTTTCTTCTCATCAAAAAGATCAAAAACCTAAATACAGAAGTTATCACGAAATAAACCCAATGAATTACATAATAGTAGGAAAAAGCCACCAAAAGTTTCTTAATAAGAGCCTTGCTTGCCATTTTAAGGATATTTAAGGATTTAAAGGACTACAAAAGTACAGGAGGGTCCTTACCAAAAAAAACAAAAAAGTACAGGAGGGAAGCAAGCAGCAGCTCTTAGCAACTTGTGTTTCATATACAATAAAACATAACTTCCTGGGAATGAAGACCACTTCCTTTTGAGCTAATAAATGAAATATATCCAAGAAACACGAGCGCACCAAAGGCAGCTTAGAGTTTACACGACCAAGATGGGCTGCCTTGGCTACATTTACAGGAGGTATAAACAGGGTGAAGAGATACCCAACAGAACAATTTCCTAAATTAGCTAACTCATGAACTACGAATTTAGTGAAACGACAAATGAAGGATGCCACGGCAGTTGAAATCTACTGAGCCGAAGCAACACCAATATAGGAATACATGCTGGCCATTCACGGCACTAACCATTAAGCAGACAAATTTCTCTAACTTTTCTTTTATGACCAGAAAAAGTGTGTCAATTCAGGGAAAAAAAAAATACTATTTAAGAGTTTCTCTTGCAGAAAGAATGATAAAAATAAAAAAGATTTTCATCGCACGTAATCCCTGCCCCTTCCCTCTGTCAAAACAGACACTGTTTATTTAGCTTTTTCACGGCAATTTGCTCATGAGTTTTCATTTTGCCCTCTATTTCTGAAAGAACTCTTCAAGTTGACCCGAGTAATATTTAAATGGTGACACCCTGATCTGGCTGAGTCAAACAAATCAATCCAATGGATACTACGAATCCGATTGAGTGAAAATCGACCCGATTGACAAAAAAACAGAATGGGAATTACCCTGTCCAGAAAAAGATTCTTGCCCACTGCTTTTCTAAACAGCGCCAGCTGCAGTTCTTCCTGTAAAATCGGCAAGGGAATTACTCTTAACATGCAGCACTATAGATGAGTAGATCGAACTCCAAGTTACAATTAGTCAACTTACATGATGCAACTAATGCTTGTCAGAACATTGAGTCCATTTTAACTGATATTGGCTATTACATTAACTTGGATGTTTTACTGACGTAGACTCAAAACATCTTTGCACTTGCTCCTGGCATACCATAAACTACTCTCTCTTTGATTAGGCAATTCTCTTCGTAAAATTCCGTAAGCAATTTGATAAGTAGCAACAAGTTATAGGCCTAAGTTTATCAATCTCTGCGAACTGATTGTGCTTCTACTTCCATCTATTCATCCAATCCACAGCTTACACGATCGTAACTCATCATACGGCCCTGACAAGGAAAGCTCAGTAAATGCTACATCACCTTGTGGAGCAGGCCGTCGTCAATAATCGAGCTACTCAACTCCTTATACAGCTCGAGCAGCGCTTCGATCTCATTGACAGAAACTGCAGGAGGTAAAAAAAAAAAACAACAGCAGAATGATGCTCGATCAGCTCAACGTCGTCACGCAACGACAATACAGGGAGGGATGATGAGAGAGAGAGAGACATGGCGTGTTCTTAGCGATGCGGGAGAGATCGTCGAGACTGTAGGATTGCCTCCGCGGACGGTCGGAGTCGAAGCAGCGCAAGATGTTCACGACCACGGCCTCGAGCAAGCCGAGGAGCGGTATCGCCAACGCGCACAGCCGCTCGCCGACCGTCAGACAGCTCAGCCCCTGGTCGGAACGCACACGGATACGCCATCAAATCGAAACACAACAGGATTAGAAAAGAAGAAAAAAGAAACCACGCGGAAGAAGCGAAACGCGGAAGGAAGGAGGCGAGCTCGGTATCATCTCGTTCGAGAAAGAGAGAGGGAGGGAGTCGTACCAGAGCGCTGTTCCAGGAAAGCCATGGCCGCCTAGATCGCGGAGGCCGCCGCGGATCGGCGACGGCGAGCTGCTCCGCAACCGCTCGGCTCCGGCCCATGCGGTTGCCGCTGCCGCGGCGGCGACCGGGGAGCGGAGCAGACGGCGGAGAGAGCCCCGCAGGCGCAAGGCGGTCGCCGAAGTTCCTCTCGTCTCTCTTAACAAATTATCAGGCGCCTCTGTCTTCTTAACCAGCCGCCGTACGTATCCACGACACGAATTGCGAAATAAATTTCCGACGGCTATTTATCACGGTCCAATTACTTCGAAATTCAACAAGAAGGATTTGCAGCATTCAGCGCTCACGAAATATCAAGCGCCCGTCGCTTTTAATCAACGAGATAGAGCGTAATCGGGTCTTGATATTTTTAAAAGAGTATAATCAAATCATAAAATTAGTCACGAAAGTATAATTACATTATGAAATTTTTAAAAAATATAATCGAGCCTCAAAAACTCATCACGAAAAGTGTAATTTAATTTTTAAAATTTTCATAAAATGCAATTAACGAAACGACTTGAATAAAATGCAATTATGCTTTTCGAAAATTTCATGACTCGATTACGTTTTCGTGTGGAGTTTCAGGACTTCAAATATATCGGCCCTTTTTTTTTAACCCCGCTCCTTATTTTCAAATGCTCGGAATTAATACAGGACGAGGATAATACACGAGCATCGTATTTCCGAAATTGGGGAGACGCGAAAAAAATGATCGGATTCCTGGCTGAGGCGGAAAAATGACTACCTTGCCAGCTACCAAGGGCGGGGGCCATACGACCCGTCGCATCGACTGGCAAAAATTGGAAGGTCGGGTCCACCGCGACCCACGACGCGACACGAAACTTTTGTCGAATGAGATTATTATCTGCGTGGCCATCGCCGCGAGATTTTTTTATTTATTTTTTGGAACTGAGGAAAAAATGGAGGAAAAAAAATAGAAGATGAAAATGAAAAACGTCGTCCTCCGAGTATACATTTGTTTGGGGTGGTCGCCACGCTCTGGGGATAATTATTGACAAGCAAACAAAAGAAAAGGGCAGGGATCTATAAAAAAAAAAAAATTAAAATTTATTGAAGATGACGTGGCGATTGGGATGAGGCCGCTTTTCGCGTTTTAAAAGATTTTTGTAGCTCCCTACCCTAGATAGAGTCTAACAATTATGGTTCCGTTTTCGTTTTGCCGACCAAAGGAGATATGGGTGGGGGGGCCCCAGGGGGAATGGATTGGGACGAGTTTCGCTGTCGATGTCCGCCGCGGGGGGTTGCGTGTTGTTGAAAAGAGGAGCTTTAAGAACAGATGATTCACGTTTGTTTTGAGACAAATAAATGATGGTCGTAGCTTTGCCGTGTGCGCCAAAAACATGATCAACATTTAATTATTATCGATATGCGATGGACTTAATTAATAAGAGCAGAGTTTGATGATTTATTAGCAGAATTGTCGATAAATTGTAAGAATCGATGACCTGATGAATTAACAGCTTTCGAAGGAAACAACGAAAAGTGGAATCGACGATCTCGAATACTACCGATCAACGTGGTAAAATAAAGCAACCGTCAAAGCTTACAATTGGCCTATTGTCCAAGAGAAGCAAATCAAATAGTGGATTGGGTCTCTAAGGCCCACAGAGGAAACGAGCTCTCTAGTAATTGGACCTCTAATCCCCGAAAATCTTATAGGATCTAATGTGTTATGAGACTCCCTTTTCATGTAATAGTAGTATCATTTAAAGCGATGAATGAAGCAAGTCTTTTCTTCAATAAAAAAAAAAGTAGTGGAATCGAAAAACTATCAAGATAGTGGAATCAATGAAACTATCAAGATGGAGAAGTCGATTTAACCGTTCGGTAGCCTTTTTATAGACTCTGTTTATAACTTCCATTAGTAACCATCGATTGTAGATTTTAAATAGTCACATTGTACTCTTCAGAAACCCTCGCACAAAACAAACAAATCTTGCTATTTATCAATTCTTGTTTCGTAACCATAGCTATAATTTTCAGATATCTCATCACTGATTAAATTCCGGCTTGTATTTTCTAGTTAACTTGTTTTCGATTAAATTCCGGTGTTATGTTTTGCTATTGTCTTTCCACCATAGTATTGTGTACTTTAATGTCGATTAAATTCTGTTGAAGTATGTCGATCAGTTTTCTTATGTAGTTGTGATATTTCCTATATGGAATCGCCATATAGCGTGTCTTCTCTTGATAAAACTGAAAAATGATGAAAGGTATTTCATCGGCGAGGCATATTCCGCCAAAACATCATTTTAGCATTCCTAGTGGGATTAGCGTGGTCGATACGAGGAAGTACAATTATTAGAACAAGGAGTCATCCAAAGCCTAATCACGCTGCGGGTTACAACCCAGTGAAAAGGTCACCTAGTCCGAGACCTTAGCCGCTCCTAAAGTGAAAGAGACAAGCCAAGGTGAGAATGTCAACATCCCGAGACACCTTACTAAAGAGGAAGCGATGGAGTTAGCACCGAATCCTGCTGGTGCTCACTGTGAAGTGGGTTTTCAAGGAACAGCAAAATGAGATGGAAAATCACATTATGAGACATCTCTCTCGTGTGATCAAGCAAATGGTAATTACATGATCCACGATGCAATCTTAAGCCCCCGGACATTCAATCAATCCATAATGATCCAACTGAACACGGTGGCTTCCGGATATGTTCCCAGCTCTTAGTCAGTTGCATGGTGAAAATAATTTTGGCCAAGCAATCCTACCACCAGTGAGGATTTTACAAAAGCCTAAAAATCCTATCAACCTTGAAACTAAGGAGCAAGAAGCCACAACTAAGTGACTGAACTCATATTACAACAATTAACTGCCAACAGAGGAAGGCCAGTATATAGGAAGCCACATCCTGATTGGTTTGACACTAGGAGTGTCAAAAGACCCGCGCTGGCCCGGCCCGGCCCTCGTCGGCCCGGCCCGACCCTAAAATTTAGGGCATTTTGGGATTGGGTCTTTATTTTCTTGAAATATGACCCTAAAATTTGAGATATCGAAGGGTTAGGGTTAGATGGGCAGACCCATTTACACTTTGGGCCGATTATTCTCTCTCCCCTTTTCTGAAAAACCCTAGATCTAAGCCAATCCCTCTCCATCCATCATCCAAAGCCTAATCATGCTCCCGCGGGTTACAACCCCATTAGGGTGGTGAGTTCAATGAAAACGTCATCCATTGATTTCCAGACCTTCCAGCCGCTCCTAAAGTGGAAGAGACAAGCCAAGGTGAGAATGTCAACATCCCGTCTCTCTCAAGACACCTTATTCCTAAAGCAGAGGAACCACTTTTGTTCTTTTGGCCAAAAGTGAAGTGGAGTTAGCACCGAATCTTGTCTTTGTTTGGTTTTTGTTTCTCACCATTGAAGTGTTTTGATTTCAATTTTCGAGGAACAAACAAAAATGAGATGGAAAAATGGATCATTACATTGCTATGTTTAGATTCTTTGTGCTTTTCTTTCGGGATGCTTAGTTTCGGTGTTCTCTACTCATGTCAAATCTTGATTAAAAGCAAAGAATGGCCATCAATGAGCTTGTGGATGCATTATATTCGATTTTTCCACTACTTAGCTGATGCAAAATGAGAGAGTGAATGGCTTATGTATTATAAGTTGAAACCCTTTTGTAAATAAATCGTTTTTTTCGTTAGTGGGAAAGGGGCAAAATTTGGTACATCCGGACCTCCATCTAATTTATTGATCCATTACAAATTACAATAACAGTATATCTGCGGCCTTCCTCCTTGAGATTTTTCCTATTTAAAGTTGGGTAAGAGACAAGTGTTGTATTTATTTACCTTTCATCCTCATTACATAGTTGAATTGCTTGTATTTGCATGTCAATTTGTAAAACCTTCATGGACAAGATGTTGTAATAGGATGCTTGCTTATATCTGTATGTCAATTTGTAAAAGCATGATCTTACCTTGGGTGCTAATTCCTAAGTTATTTCATGATTGTACCTTGGGTGCTAATTCTTTTGATGGTGCTTAAATTATTACACATTCTATTGTGGTTTTTGAATAGTGAACTAATACATTACTATCTTCTAGGACATGATCTATGTTGAGTTTTTAAATTTTAAATTTTTGGTTTTGATCTCCCTTCTTTAAAGGTATTATAGACAATACCTGATGTGGAGCTTTTGTATTGGGCCATTTGATTGCTTTGCTTTTTACTGGATGCTTAGTTTGTGGGACCTTGATATTGTTCTTGTGCTTTCGTCTACACAATCACTATTATACTCTTGGTGTTTCTTACTATCTTCATTGGATTGACCAAGTCGTGATTTGTGCCTAGTGGTTTTGGATTTAAGAAGGATTATCAAGGTGATATTTAGAGGTTTAGCATGCGGTAGTTTCTTCTTTGGCATTTTAACCTGTTGAGCTTATATGAACTTTGCTTGAATTTTTTGAATGAGAGAGTTCTATTAATAAATATCAATCTATCTTTGCTTCCTGTTATTCTTAGGGCGAGTATGATATTATTTGAGGCGGGTTCAAAAGACCTGACTGACTTGGGGTGTAATCGAAAGGTGGTCTTGGGCCGAGTCTCGGCGGGTCAATTATCATGAAAGCTCAACCCAACCCGACCCGACCCATGGACACCCCTAGTTGACACTATACCTTATCCAAGAGAATTCAAAATTCATGACTTCGCTGTTTTCGCTAGCGAAGATGACTAATCGGCCGCAATTATTGCCCAATGTGGAAAGGCACAAACAAATGGATTCACGAGACATAGGCTGTCCCCCATGTCTTTATCAAAACATTGCCTTTACTTTATATACAAGTTTTTTACCTAATTCAACCCATACTTAAACTGTTTTGGAAAGACAATTACATTATCAATTTTATAGAACCATAACTGAGGTATTGATTGTTCATTTTGCCAAAATTTATCAATACAATAATGAGTCGGTCAATTAATTTGTTGCTCGATTCAAGAGGGCCGAAAATATATGCCTTACTTCACTCTTAGGAAAAGAATTCACAATTTTGGCTTTTAATGGATGAATTTCAATTTTAGAGAAAAATTTGAAGGCCAAGATTTTGTTGATTTATACCAATTGGCAATAAGAGTGTCTAAGTATGAGCAATTACTTAAGGACAAAGATAGAGGGCCACGTGAAGACTTTACAAACAAACATACCTATTGTGAAAAAATATGATTCGAATGATGAATCCAACCAAGATAAATTCAGCAAGGAAAAATCAAATTTGCTAAGGTACATGATGACTCTTCATTATCTAATTTAAAAGAACTGAATGATCAATGAATCATTCTATTTTTTTAAAAGGGCATTTGTTTACACAAAAAAAAATTGACCAACTTTTTGCTTATTATCGATGTGTAATAAACCTAGGCAATGAGATCAGAGTTTAATCGTTTATGAACAAAATTATCAACAGCTTGATGAATTAAGAACATAAAAGAATCGACAAAAAGTGGAGTTGACAATCTCGGATGCAAGCATTAAAGAAGTAACCGTTAACGTAGTGCAATAAAGCAACCATCAAGATAGTAGAGTCGAAAAAATGGTCAAGATAGTGGAGTTAATGAAACTGTCAAGGTAGTGAAGTCAATATAACCGTGGATGTAACTATTTGTTAACTATTTGTAACCATTGATTGTAGACTTTAAATAGTCATATCGTATTTTTCGGAGACCCCCGCACAAAACAAACAAATCTTGTTTTCTTTCAATTGTCCTTCAATTTATGTATAGTAGTCATAGCTGTAGTTTCTAAATTTCTCGTCATCGAATAAATTCCAACATGTATCTTAATTGTAGTTTCCACATACCTCATCGATTAAATTCTGACGTTGTATCTCGTTGTTATCTTGTTTTGTTGTAGATTAAATTCCAACAAAGTATTGTGTACTTTAACGTAGATTAAATTCCGTTGAAATATATCTATCAGTTTCCTTGTGTACCTATGATATATCCTATCTGAAATCGCCACAGAACCTATCTTCTCTTAATAAAACCGAAAAACGACTTTTAGTGAAAGGTATTTCATCATCTAGGCAAATTTTCGTGAAACACTTACATCGTTTGAAATAATTAGTCGAAAGTGAATATTTCATCATTGACAACAATTTATGTGTAAATATTTTCGTGGATAATGAAACTATTATTCATTCGTTCATTTTTATAAACGATACGAACATTTTTTTAGGAGAGTTGTTTTTCAAACCATTCATTATTCGCAAAATAAATGAAGCCGCACAAATTTATATTTCATTTTTCACTTTGTGTTGGAACTTGGAATCGCGCCAGCAGTCTATGCCTCCCTCCTACCTGACTCGGAAACAGTACACCGGCCATGACGAGCAAGGCCAACTTATTGATCTAACGAGTTCGACTACCCTGCCCCACAGCAAAATTTGTAAATTTTCATTGAAAATGAAACTTTTAAAAGGGATTCAACTTATTGAGATTGAAGCCTATTGAACTGGCTGAGCTCCGATAAAAAAAAACAAAAAAACTAGTCGAGCATTGCGAATTTCTTACCGAAATTTGTATTTTGATCTTTGGTTTCTTTAGGAGTAGTTTTCTTAAAAGTTAATAAATTTTTAAAATTGATTGTCGCGGTGTTAATCCCAAAAAAACAATATGATGAAGTCATTAGACAAATTGTGATTTCAAACCAACTTCACATTTCAAATGACATAATGTCTGTTCTTGTGCTGTATGGTCTAAAATGCCAAGACAGCAAAATATCCGAAGTAGAAGAAGGGGACGGCCCAAATTGGAAGCCTTTTGCAGAAATGGGTCACTGTCCAATGGCCCAACAAAATAGTGATTGCAAGTTCTCCGTCATGGAAATCCAAATCATGCAACCATTTCGATTTCAAAATTTTTCGACCAAAAAAATAAATATTTCAAAATTCTCGTACGAGTTCTATAAATCATAAAAAAAAATAATGAAGTAGAAAGAATGTGTTTTGCAAAAGAAATGTGAATTGCGCAAGTCTTTTTCTATTTTGGGTGTATATAGTTACACGAGTGACCTCATAATTTTTAAATGAGTAGAAATATGTTAATGAAATGGGCCTTAAGTTCGGATTTCGGGCTACCCGCAAGATAAATACTGAATTCGTCCCGTGCCCATCCCACGGCCCCATTCGAACCGCAGCCTCCCAACCCACTATTATCCCTATGTGGTACTTTTGCTTGATGACTTGTCGAGCCCAAAAATTTGGCTTAATCGGGGGAAGATCGGCGCACTTAATCATGCATTAGTATTCCAATTCTCTCAAATCGTGTGATCGAATTCGCCCTGCCCATCTCTATAAATCGTCGAATGGGACAGATCGAGGGAAGTGCTTTGCACAAAAATCAAAATATCTATACAATGATATATATATAGCCGCACGGGCGCATATAACAAATTCCGAATGGGAAAAGGGTATTAACGAGCAAAACTAACGTAAATCCACTCGTACCAAGATCCGATGCTTACTAAGCCAGCTCGAAACGGGAGTGGTTCGACAGGATAGGAAGCGTACCGTTTTAAGTCATGAAATGATGAGGGAAAATTACAAGAACGTAGAGCCAACGAAGGGAGAGAGACTGGAGGCCGGACTCCATCGATCCTCCACTCCAATCTCTTAAAGACATATCCATTGAAAAAACCATCCGTGCCCGATCTCGCTCGCAAGCAGTTAGTGCCTACAGTCCAAGCACTAATCTACCAAAAGCAACACGATCTTTCGCGGGTCTTGTCGAAGAGGGGGAAAAAGCGGGCTGCAGCAGCAGCATCGCCCACGACCATTATTGGTAATTATCAGTTCCATGCGTCTTCCAAGGGCCAAGGGACAAGCAGATGCGTGCGTAATTTCGGCAACTCACCACATGCAATGATGGGCAAAAGGGCGGGACTTCGATGGGGGGCATTTCACCTCTCGTTGCTTTTCTCGACCAAAAGCAAAAGAAGGGCACGGTCATCGATCCCACCTCTCAATCTCAATCCCTTGGGATCCCCCCACACCCCGACTTTGTACTTCGACGGGTAAAGGCGCTCCCCCCTTTTTCCTCCTTTTTCGAGCTTTCTTCCCATCATTGATGTCAAACATCTCTCTCTCTCTCTCTCTCTCTCTCTCTCTCTCTACATGGGCATGTCTAAACTAGACCTTGTTTCCCAGTTTTCATAAAATGCTTTGCTTAGAACTCGATCTTGAAAGTGTGACGGAGGCGGTCGAATTTTTCTCGAAATGCCCGGCGATGATGCAATTAGCACCGATGTATCTATAGGGAAGGGTCAAACATGAAATGAGAAGTTGTAGTATTCGCACGGATGAAATTATTGGGCCATTTGCAATAGCATGATAGGGCGGCTCGGCTCCGGAAGGCTGGTCTCGAGACAACTTTATTGGTCTCCGTCTTTTATTTTTCTTTCCCCGTAAAATTGGGGCACAGGCATAGGGGCCCGACTATTATAAAAGTTCATCCGAACACTCCACAAGCTCTATAAATCGATTACGTTCGGATCTTAGGCTCAGGCACATGGCCCCGACCCTACATAATTCATACGTAGTTCGTAGGGCCGGCAACAGACGGCCTACGATTCACGAGTTGGAAATCTCCCGACATTTCGACCGGCATTACCAACCCAAGGATAAAAACCATTCGCCGTGTCAATGCATGCCATCGGACAATTCCTCCAAAAAGAGCAAATCTCCTGTGTCGATCGCGATGCATTTCGCGTTTCCCATTTTCGTATTCACAAGTACGAGGAAAAATTCCGATGCTCTCCCAAAATGAATGCATAGGAAGTTCCGAAATCTATCAAGAATACGCACGCGAGCCCTAAAACTCCAGTACGACATCATCAAGTCCTAAAATTCATTCCAGTTACTACAACCGAGAATTTCCCGTTAATCCCGGCTATAACTAGAGCGGTCCATGTCGGGATTTCCCGAGTTTTAGATCGGGGGTGTACCTGGACCCCCATGCACCTCACCCACACCTTATAAACCCCCATCCCCCCTCCCCACGCTCTCCCACCCCCACCCACACATCCCCAATCCCCTCCTCCGCCTCCCCCCCCCCCTCGCCGCCTCCTCCTCCTTCAACCTCCGATCGATCGCCGGCGATCGCCGGGGAAAAAAACCCTAGCCCGGACCCCGACGAGATGACCACGTACGGCACCATCCCGACCTCCTCCTCCGCCCCCTCGCCGCCGGCGAACCTCGAGTACATCTCCCGGGCGAAGGAGCGGATCAAGTCCGGCCTCGCCGAGCGCCGCCCGTGGAGGCTCATGCTCAGCGTCCGCGCCCTCCGGCCCCCCGCCGGCTTCCCCGACGCCCTCTCCCGGGTGCGGGCCAACCTCTCCTTCTTCCGCACCAACTACGCCATGGTCTTCCTCCTCATCCTCTTCCTCAGCCTGCTGTGGCACCCGATCTCGCTCATCGTCTTCGTCGTCATGATGGCCGCGTGGCTCTTCCTCTACTTCCTCCGGGACGAGCCCCTCGCGGTGTTCGGCCGCACGATCGACGACCGGGTCGTCCTGGCCGTGATGTCGGTGCTGACGCTGGTGTTCCTGCTGCTGACGCGCGCGACGGTGAACATCCTGGTGGCGGTCCTCATCGGGGCCGTCGTGGTGGTGCTGCACGCGGCCATGAGGAGGACGGACGACCTGTCGGCGGAGGACGGGGAAGCCGCGGGGACGCGTGGGTTGATGACGAGCGTCGGATCTCCGCCGTCGTCGTCGTCGTGACCCCCTTTGGGGCGACTGTTAGGCGTGACTCGATTTTTTCGGTTTTTTTTTTCCCCCCCTTTTTCTTTTCTTTTATTTATTTTACCTCGATTCGCCTCTTTTATTTGTATCTCCGCCTTTTTTAAATTTTCCAATTGGGAGTGGCTTCGTGTTTGTATAGCCAGGGGTTCCACTAGAGAAAGGTGCTTCGCGTCCTTCGAATTCGTGGGGAAGTTTTGGGACCGGAATGACCCAAATGTTGGCATTTCGGAATCTGTGGATTGGTTTTTAGCCCGGTTCGTGTTCGCGCACGCCTCGATAAATTTAGATGCATTTCCATGAACGAGGCGGCCCCGATCTCGCGATCCGTAAAATAACGCGACGGCATCGTGAATGTGTATTCTCGAATGAATCGGTCGCGTTTTATAATTTCCGAGGATCGACCGATCGCATCGTTTCTCGCAATTCATTGGGAGGGAGGGAGTGAGGGAAGGAGGGGTGACGGAGCCCCCGCATCCTGAAATGCAATGTCGTCGTGCGCGATCAAAGATGAGAGGTCCAATGGCATTCGATTCCTCCTGATTCATCGCAATGATTTTTCGGAGAAAGGGACCCCTCCATTTTGAGACACGTGGACGCAAAAACGTCCGCCAACTTAACCTACCGAAGCAATCTAGTCGGTGCCAGTACACGAATCGATTTCTCGCTATGTTTGAGTTGAACTTGATGGATTCGTCGTTGTCGAGCGGGGCAATCGAAAGAGGTGAGTTGTTGAGCATCGAGCTGCACAAATTGATGGACCATAGGAAACATTATTGGGCGGCAATAATAACTCAATCGTCTTCTGTTGCCGCCTGCGTCCGTTGAAGATTTGGAGCTCCTTTACGGGCCCGACGCCTAGAATTCTTTCGAAAATATATGAATATTAACTCGGGGAGAAGTATAGAGATTCTTCCTTTCGTTTTATCTCTTTCGCTCTCGATTGATCGAAAGGGATCGGAGGGAAGAGCCGCGGAAGTTGAACTTGTATCGAGGCTCCGTCTGTTTCACGGAAAAATGAATGAATTGAAAAATATTTTCTTGGAAATGATCGTTTATATCGCTTGAAATAATTAGTCGACAAAAAAAATTTTCATCGTTAACAACGATTTATATCTAAACATTTTCGTCCCGTTCATTTATTTTTGTAAGCGATATAAGAGATCATTTTTAGTAAAATGTTTTCCAAAAAAATTCATTTTTCACGAAACAAACAGAGCATGAATTTTTATTTTTTAAAAATTTTCTAAAATTCTTTTATGTTTTTCCTTTGCTTTTTTTTTTTCATTGTGCCGGTGAGGGTCATCGACTACCCTCACCAGTCGCAATGGCCCTCAATCTAGGCAAGGGCCTTCGCGACCCCACTGACCGTGCGAGAAGCCCTGCCAACACGAGCGAGGCCCCTGCCGGTCGCCAGCGAGGCCTTCATGGCCTATGAGGGTCGCCAGCACAATGATAAAAAAAAAAGGAAAAGAAAATTAAAAATTTTCGAAATTACAAAAATTATCCATAGCTGTGCCACGTACATAGGATAGACAGCTTCCACTTTAGCAATTTCTGATTAAATTTGGCCGGAAGGATTCAATTGGTAAATTGTCAAAATATTTATGATTAAATTAGTCAAATCGAAAGATTTGATATTGAATTGTGATAAATGAACGTTTAATATATGAAATTTATTTCATATAAAAAAATTCAGAATTAATAGAATGCATAGGTGTTTACATGAATATACAGTTAAATATACAAAAATAATTCTTCTTTGGTTGAGAATAAACAAAGAAAAATTGCATATTGGATGAGCAAAGCCCCCAAATCACACCTTTGGACTAATCGGATACGACAGCATAAATTCCCGAGCTCTTTACTTCACCGGAACCTCGCGACTCTTTCCTCACCGCCACCGCCACCGCCACCGCCGGCGGTGTTCCTCAGCCGCGCGATCTCATCACCAGAATAATGTCGCACCAGCCCTACGATCCCTACTACCTGGCGGTCGCGCCTCCGGTGCCGGACTACGGCGCGGGCTTCGCCGGCGGCGAAAAGGGGCTGATCAACACGCTCTTCGTCTCCGGACTCCCCGACGACGTGAAGGCCCGCGAGATCCACAACCTCTTCCGCCGTCGCCCTGGGTTCGACTCCTGCCAGCTCAAGTACACCGGCCGCGGTAATCAGGTCGATCTGACTGTCCATTCAATTCTCGAGGAAAAATCGCATTCCTTCATTTTCTGGTGACCTTTCGGGAACAAGGGATGGCGAAGATGTCTTCAAATGGATGTTTTGTTAATGGGTATTCTTCGTCTCTTGAGATGATTTTGTGTGTGATTGTCCTCTCGTATGAGGATGGATAGATAAAATGCACTCTGCGTGTTTGTGTAAATTCGGCTTCTAGTTCACAATCAGCGTCCTCTAATTTGATTTGAGGGTGGCGGGTTTGGTCATTTTTATTTGCTTGAGTTGATTTTGTACTGTTTTGTTTCGTAAAACCGGGTTAAGGAGAAGAATGTACTCTATTGGAGTAATTTGCCATTTCTACACTGTAGCTAATTTTTGTTCTTTCCATGCAGGTGGTTGCTTTTGCTACATTTTTCAACCATCAATCGGCAATAGCAGCATTGCATGCCTTAAATGTGAGTGCCATTTTCATTTGTTGGGTATTTTTGTACTTGCCAACTTCCAATGGATGGTATTTTTTGCCGACTTCACGTTAAGATAATGCAATTCCCAATTACCACTTGTCTTTTGTTAGTACGTAGGAGTGATGATTAACTTGTATTCGATTGCCTTGCTGAAAACTGTTGTCAGTTTTGTTGTCTGTTTAGCAATCAGATTGTTTTATTCCTTGTGTTCATACTGCAATTCATCTGGATGATGCATATAGGGCGTCAAATTTGATCCGCAAACTGGATCCACTTTGCATATAGAGCTAGCCAGATCAAATTCAAGGCGCAAACGTAAACCAGGTGAGCTTCTGTGTGTCAAATAATGTTTCTTGAGTATGGTTTGCTGTTTTTGCTACGTTTCATTGTGATATTCCTTTCTTCATCAAAGGGTCATCTATCGTTTTGTTATTTCTTTTCGTCGGCACAGGTAGTGGACCTTATGTTGTTATAGATAACAGAAGTAATGAGGCATCAAATGCACGAGAACCTTCAAGTAATGATGATGGTAAATGCCCCTTTAGTTTCTCATTACTATGTCTCTTTTGCATTAGGTTGTCCTTGTTGTCCATAACATGTAACCTCGTGTCCTGATGGGAGGTGGAGGTTCTACTGCTGGAGCTTGATTCTATTGCTCACAAGATTATCCTGTATATGCTTGTTCATTCAGGAGACTCTGAATCAGAGGATCCATCTGAGGATGATAATCATGAATCCGGCAACGAAGATGATTCAGAGACTGCAAAAAGGTTGGAAGCGTTCAAGCATTGCAGTGTTTGCCTTTAACATGTTGATCTTTTGATATTTAGTCAAGGATCTGGCCAGTGCCAGACATGTTCATTTTGTTGCGTTGTGTGTCTCCATTGTTAAGTCCGGCTTTGTTTCTGGTGACGTACAGTGGTGAGACAACAGGTGCTGATGGCACTGCAGAAGCCGAGAATGTAAGTGAAAGCATCTGTCTAATCATGCGCGTTCTCTGTCCAAAGTGGCGACTCTCTTTTTCCTCTGTCGAATGCTTCATTGTTCTCTGGATGTAAATATGAAATATGGGACTCTTTTTATGGCGATGACTTTGTTCACGAAACTAAATTTCCCTGATCCTTTTTTTTTTCGGCTTCAAGATAGTTGTTTGCTTAAATCAAGTCAAGGTGTGGAAGTTTATCTCTTTTAATGTGGCGGTATCAATTGTTCAGTGATCAAATATTAGAACTATCGTATTCATAGCAATTCGTCACGATTTGAGTCGCAAATTTCCAGTTCACCATCGAGCGTTTAATCTCAGCTGTATGGTCTTCAATTCTGGTTCTTTTAGATAAGCTTAATTAGATGATCTGGCTCATCTAGATCTCATTCTTTTGCTAGCCATGCTTTTTCCTTGATATTTGTCAATTTGACTGAGCTCCCCGGTTTGTGCATCATGGCAGTCAGAGAAGCCTGTGGATGGGAATGTCAACCAGTGTTCAACTTGTTTATTGCGAACCTTGGTCCAAATTGCACGGAGGAAGAACTAACACAGGCGCTCTCTCAGTAAGTTATTGCATCCCCTCTCGATTGATTTTAGCCTTTGGATTATATGATATCTGCAGTTCTCTGGATAGTTGCAGCATCTATGTCGTTGGTTTTGTCATAGACCCATTTCTTTGGTGTCAGACATGCTGGATTCAAGATGGTTAAACTACGTGGCCGAAGCGGAATGCCAGTTGCATTTGCTGATTTTGAGGTACCATGTATAGAATCCTTTTTGAGTGATAACCACGCGATCAGAAGCATGCTTTTCCATGGCATAGACATATAGCTAGAAATCACGAGCTTATGAGGCAATTCTATTGCTCTCTCCCCTCATTTCCCTCGGTCATGTAGAACAACTAAATATTCAGTACCCAAGAACGGAGGATTAATTTCAGATCTCACGCTGCTCTTCATATTACTGGCAGGAAATCGAGCAAGCTAGCCAGGCCATGGAGGGGCTTCAGGGTAGCCAGTTAGCATCATCAGACCGTGGTGGCATGAACATAGAGTAATTCAGCTTCACATTCTTGCTCGATTGTCCTGTTCACTCATTGTGCATTTCCCAGTTGCATTGTGACTGAACCATGGCTTATGAATTTCTTTTTCTAGATATGCGAGGTCCAAAATGAGGAAGCATTAGAAAATCAGGGAAGAGGAGGACAAAGCTTTTCGATTCTTCAAATTTTCAGCCAAATGATGCATGAAGTGCAATTAGAAAAATTGCTCTGATTTTCTGTTCTTTTTTTTTTTTTTTGATTTATGGCTGTAATATCTTTCGGCGTTTCCAGTATGATAGAATCATTTTTCTGTTTATTCCTTCAGTCAACACTTAAGTCCCATAAACAATTTTGTTATTTCTTCCCATCGTTTTTGTTTGGTAAAATATGCTTTTCTCCATCTTATCACTAAAAAGGGGCGACGGTGATGCTTATTGGAGCTGGCATTCTGATTGTGCTCACAAACATCTTTCTATCTCATGAAAATGTTGGAAAGACGTGAAAACGGTAGAACTTGTAAGGCTGATCTTTATTGCATGTAAGTCTGAATCATTTTGTCACACGAGACTCTACGAGAAGAGGAATGGCGATGATACTGCGGAACGGCGATTTCATGAGGGTCAGGATCCGGACTTTTTAGTGTTCTTGCTCGCGGATAATACGATCGCCCTATTGAAGAAGAATCAGTGCAGCTTCCTCCTATGTGCATCCATCAAATGGCAACCTAACACCATGTTCATGGGTCACAATATCTAATCCCACCTCTCCCATCTAGTCAGAGTCTAACAATGAATCTAATCCATTAGGTGCTACATTTGTTTTGCAATTTGCTTGGAGTTGGCATCAAAAACAGAAAACCAAAACGAAACGAAACAAAAAGAGGGGTATAAAAAAAGGAGAGAAATTGAATGAAATCCAATCTTCTGTCAGGCAAAAACACATGGCGGAACATTCAACAAGGAGGGCCTGCCACTCAGCACCCACCGCCCCCAAAGTTGAACCAGAGCGATGGCAAAGACGAAATCAAATAAATTGGGCTCACTGGCAGCATTTTCAATTTCCTGGGACAGTGCCTACATTTAATATGGTCAGAGAGGCCTGCATGTGCAAACAACTTGTTGGCTCCTCCTGCCAGACTAAAAAAACCGACTAGAAAAAAAGATCATCGGGGCGAAGTGGCGGCATAAGATGGTTCATGCAATAATGCCTGCATGTCCTGCTTGCGTCGTGAAACTCGGCCTTTGCTTTTGTCGTTGTCGGGACAAGGACTCGCAATAAATGCCCCCTGCACGTCCCGGTTCTGGTTTTGAAACTCACGGGTTTTTTTTTTGTCATTGTTGGGGAGCACCTCGCTGGCCTGAAGTTGAATCTCAGTGTGTCCCCCATTTTTAAATGTTTGAATTTTTCTTGGACTTGTAAGCCGAATCCAAGAAGCATTCAATGATGTCAGATTTGCAGTTTTCCTTCTTGTGATTCTTGAGGTAAGACAAAATTCATATACGTAGCAACAGAACACTGATCAGCCCTCACTGGCCAACACAGAGAAGGGCAGGAGGGAGATGCATTCTTGATTTAACCTTTTAACTAGAAAATATGATATACTTCAAACATTCACATCTTAGCATTCACTATTCAAAGAATTACACTAGCATGCTGATTCCCTACTCTCCTTAGCACTATACACAACCAAAATTTTAGACGGCTTCGACAGAGAAATTGTAAGAGTTGACGGGAAAAAATTATGCAAAATGGCATATTACTCTACCATATAAAAACTGGATGAGCCCCTCCTCACATTTCATCTTCACATGATATCCTCCTGGCCATCTCCTGCTCCTTGATGGAAAGCCTTTGTGTTTTGCGGCACAGCTTCCCGCTAAATGCTTCGGCTGCCTCGTTCAGCAAGGAACCGCTGTGATAATGCTGAGGCCGCTGCTCCGTCCAAATTCGTCCGCTCCGGCTTCCCGCATCAGACCCCGGAGTCGACATGTAATTGGTTTCGACAAGCATGTCACCTTCAAGAATGCGCAGCACCTTCTCCCATAAAAAGGCGTAAAACAATTAGTTCGAATGACAACTATCCATACTAATTCAACCATTGCACCTTAATACTTAAAATGCCGAAATCCCTCTCAAAATTTGAAGATTCCATAGAATTAAGGTAACTTCCGTGACAAATTCACAATTACTTAATTTTAATTATCTTCAGACATCCATACTAATTCCACTCAAGGTCTGAATGCTGTAGGCTTGTTTTCTGTCCACCTTTTCTGATGGATTTCCTCACCTGTGACATGCGAGGCCTAGAATGTGAATCACGCCGTATGCATAAGGATGCAGCATGAAGCATGCAGCAAACCTCGTGCTCGGAATAGTGATCTCCCAATCGTGGATCTATCAGCTGATCAATTGCATATTCTTCCAACAGTGGACGAGCCTGGCGAATACTAACAATGTAAGTTCCGAGCAGAACATGGAAATTTACCGATGAAGAGAACACAATATCCCGTATCTTGATAAGATTGCATCAGATTTGTTTCAAAGACACCAGAAATCTAACATCACTATTTTTCAGAGTCGTACCCACTCAGTTAAAAACTGCTGACCCTTGGGCCGATCAACGTCCACAGCTTTTCTCCCAGTAACAAGCTCCACCAACACCACCCCAAATGAATATACATCAGCTTTCTCTGTGATTTGTCCACTTTGAGCATATTCAGGAGCTAGATATCTATAGATAAAAGTGGGTGAATGAATATTCCAATCTCGCAGATGTCTAGAAAATAAAGCAACTGTTAATATCAAATACGCACCCAAAAGTACCAATTACTCTTGTTTCAACACCAGTGCATCCATCAGGCTGCCACCGAGCGAGGCCAAAATCCCCTACCCTTGTGAAAGAAGCAATTGGTTAAGGATTAACACACCACATCCTCAAAGTATAAGTACTATATCTAGAAATTAAGAGCTAGAACATCCTCTGGAAGATCACAAAAGGAAAGACCCATAGCTTCAATGAGAAGGGTGAAAGCATCAATAAATCCAAAGTAAAAGATCATGACTGTACCAAGGGTTCGAAGTCATGAGTTATGAGGATGTTATTTGGACGCATATCACGATGGACAATACAACCCACTCTGCACTCTTCATGAAGATATCGCAGACTCGAGCAGCCCCGACAGCAATCTTTTGTCGTGCCGACCATTCTAATGGCTCTTGATGATGTCCTGAAACAGCAAAATCGTCGACTAGTTACATAGACACATCGAGAAGATTAACCTCGACAGTTCATTATTCCAGTCAACAAGCAGGTGGACGAGGGGTTAATGCCAATGTAATACTTGGAAAGCTAAGAAAGAACAGCTTCCATTACAACATTCCTTTTGGCCATCCACTGCTATTGTAAAGAGAATTACCGTAGAGATGTGAATCCAGGGAACCGTTGCAAATATACTCGTACACCAGTAATCTTCTTTTGTCCTCTATACAGAACCCAATCAGCATGACAACGTTTCGGTGCTGAGCACAGCTCAGGACTTCAACCTCTGAGCAGAATTCGTGATCACCCTGAGAACTAGCCAATTTGTGTTGCTTGACAGCAACTATCTGACCATCTGGAAGTACCCCTCTATGAACAGATCCAAAACCACCTTCAGCCAAGAAATTAGCCTGTGAAAAACCGCCAGTTGCTAGTTCTAGCTCAGCATAGCTGAACCATCTTGGTGGTTTTCCAAAAACAGGAGATTTATTTTGACATATTGAGCACAAAGGTGGGGGGCCACTGGGCATATTTCTGGACAGTGAGATTGCTTCTCTCAAATTTCCACCTATGTCCATATCATCCCTGTAGTCCGGCAATTGAATCAGATCATCTTCATTGCTTCTAGCGAACTTACTTGGCATATCCTTGGCAATTAATGCTTGCACTGTGTCATTAGCTCTGTGAAAGCTTTGTCCAAAATGAACGGAATCGTTACAATTAGAACCAAGCAATTTCGCCATCCATGGTTGAAACCTCAAGCTTGTTGAACCTAGAGATAAATTTTCACTGTCTGAGTCTGAGCTACTACATTCATCGACATCCCTAATTTCCTTCACTACACTAGGCACATTCTTTTTTATGCCTGCATTCACCTCTGAAATGAAAAAGGGTGAAGCTCCGGGGTCAGAGCTCGACATTGACGAAGTTCCAGCTTCAGTAGAAGTGAATGGTGTCCCTAACTCAGGACTACTAGTTGGAGTGACAACTGGACCACGGACAGAATTCGGGGCTTCATGCTGAATTTTGTGATGCTTATCAGATGCTTCATCCAGCTCAGATGGTGGCGGATGAGCTTCAGTCTCCTTCTTGGGCGATCCCATCAAATTCAAGCGAAGAACTTTCGCCTGAGACCGTTTCATTACAACAATGTTGCATTGTAGCTCTTCCATGCATCGTTTTTCCTCAGGTTTTAGCTGTCTGTTAAGAGTAAACAAGAGTAGACCAAACAAAGGTATGTCAGACTTATGGGACCACCTGCATCAGTTATCCCGTATTCAAAACCTCCCAACTTTTCTTTATTTCTTTTAACAGGGAAAATAGATGATTACTTGTCCAATACAACCCAACTTGCATGAGCTTTCTTTGCCTCTGCGGCTACTGCTCCACACGGCGATCCAGAGAGAATTTTTATCTTGACGTTTATCTGTGCAAAAGAGGTGGGCGGCGTTAGGTGATGAAAAGAAAACAGAAAAGCACCATAAACAAGTTTCATCAATCGCGCTGACCTTATTCGGATCATACACATCATGAAGCTGAAGGATCATTTGGGAGCAGGAATCCGTTATATCAATCTTCTGCTCTGCACTCGACCCTAAATGGGACTTCCGATGCCCACTAGCACAGTCCCCTGCAAACCTTGGGAAACCCCATAACTTTCTTCCTGGAAAAATTGTAATGGAATTGCTGTTAGGAAGTATAGTTGTGACAGGATTTGAGTGGAAACATTGAACGCAGTGGTTGAATTCAGTAAGACAGAAATCAGCCCGCAAAAACTATTTGGGGAGAAAATCTCAATCTCTTATTGCTGAAAAATCGGGAGATACATTGTTCCAGGAATTAAAACCAAGTGATACGTTACAATGAAGAAATTCAGACAAGCTGCATCTGTCAACATTCAGTAGCACAAGGTACACTCTCAAATCGTCCTTAGCAGGTAGAAAGTTTTTAGGAGATACAAAAGCGGAGCAAGAAAAAGGTCAAAACAATGTCCTTTAGAATAATATTTCTGTAGCGGAAGTAGGTCAACAAACTCAAGTAGAAATATGCACCATCCAATTTCATGAATTACGATGAGCCTGAAGAGAAGTTCATATAACACAACCGATGAACGGAAAGGAGGGATGTTTGCATCACCACATAACGGAAACTTACCAGAACTTTGGGAGGAAACCACAACCAGCAGGGTAATGCAATCCCCAGGTTGAACAACATGAGTCAAAGCCCAGACGAGAGCCGTCTTCGGAATCTCCTTCGAGGCCTTAACAGCAACCACCACCTTTTCAGCAACATCCATGTTGCCCTTTTCCAGCTTCCCTCTCTTCTGTTCTCTACTCATTGCCAGATGAAATCCCAGTTCTCTTCTGCCACAGAGTCGCTCACTTCCCAAACCAAATTGCACCTTAATAAGCTCGAGAAACACGCATTATAGGACAAGGGGGAAACTTCCACATTGGGCGCGCCTGATCCAACCTTGTTGTTCGGCAAATCAAGCTTGGAGTAACCAATCAAGCTCTAATCATTATTGCTCTGCCCCCACCACGGCGAGATTCAGAGACATTGGGCGCGTCTGATCCAACCTTGTTGTTCGGCAAATCAAGTTTGGAGTAACCAATCAAGCCCTTATCATTATTGCTCTGCCCCCACCACGGCGAGATTCAGAGACATGTACCGCCAACCAACAAACCATTCCACTCAAAACACGGCAGATTCTTGCAATGACAAGACCCTTTTGACCGGTTGACAAGAAATCCTCAGAATCACGGAAAAGCCAAATTGAGGGGCAATAAAAAGAAAAAACTAAAGTGGAAGAAGAACACTTCTACTCCAGATGGTGAAAATCAAGCGCGAATATTCTCAAAGTGGAAACCGATGAGCTGGGAAACACGGAATTACGGATACCCTTTTAGGGCCCTGGTCTTGCCAGAGGAAGGGATGAAATCCTCGAGCTCAAGAAGCACTCATCCGGTGTAAAATTTTCCTTTCGCTGGTACCCAGTTGCGCAGGCGTGAGCTTGAGACCAAAAGCAAAATGACAAGCTGCGGGGTTAAAGACTTCACGGAAGACGAAAGGACACCTGCGTCGCTCTGCTTTCAGCCTTCAAATCACTCCATCAGCAGACGACGCGACCCAATACAGA
Organism: Syzygium grande; assembly: GCA_024733475.1. Taxonomy (NCBI): domain Eukaryota; kingdom Viridiplantae; phylum Streptophyta; class Magnoliopsida; order Myrtales; family Myrtaceae; genus Syzygium; species Syzygium grande. Next base: position 29,876,055 of record JAMXDD010000006.1, on the reverse strand, counting down.
GCGAAAGAAACGGGCGAAAGCGAAACAGCGAGGCATGAGATGAGATCGGATCCACAAACGATAGAGTCCAAGCACAAGCCCCTCCCCTGCTAAAGTCCGCGCTCAGAGGAAAGCCCCCATCATATCAAAATCTCCACGCGACGCCAAAGGGGACGATCGAATCACGGACTTGGACGAGAAAGATTGAAGAGCACCCCCTACCCACCTGCAGAGCGAAAGAGTCAAAAACCAATTCGAAAGAGAAAGCCCGAACGCAGATGAAGCTCGCGACACTTTTATGACGTTTTCGAATGCTCTGCTTTTCGTTTGGGATTCCCCATATCTCGAAGCGCCAAAAACACAGAATCTAATCCGCTCCGCCACTTAAAGGAACTCGAGAGACTTACCAAAGTTGGAATTTTTCTTTCCCTATTTCCGCTTCCGGGCCTCAAATTTTCCTCGTCAAACGGAGACAAGACATCAAAGCGCGCAAAAAAGAAGAATGCATCCCATCTACCAGAGATGAGACTATTCAAATCCGAAGCGCCTTTACTGATATCACGTGGAACTCCCCCTTCAGTCCCGCCGCTCCAAGCAAAACCAAGCTCAAAACACGGCTAAAGAAATAAAAACGTTCGGCTTTCGCCGTTCCTTTTACTTTTCTTGCTCTTGCTTTCTCCGGGCATTATCAACTCCCGGGGAACAGTACTCGCGTTCGATCGGGATCGCACCCGGCAGCGAAACGCCAAATGGGTCACCGCGACGTTACAAAGAAAGGGACTTCGAGATGAGAAAAGGGCAAAAGAAAAGGAAAAGGCAACGAAAGGAAACGAAGGAGATGAGACTGATGACAGCGAGAGAAGAGCGCGAAAAGTTGAAGCGAAAAACCCCCCTCTCTCTCTCTAGAGGGTTTCTTCGCCTCCGTCGTCGTCAACGACCAGACCACCACCACCACCTCCTCTCCCACACCTCGCAATCGTAATGGCAGTGTGGCTCCAAAACAGGGGCGTCCTGTAGCGAACGTAATCTGTCCGCTTCTGCGCAGCGCAACCTCTACGCACAACGAGAGAGAGAGAGAGAGAGAGAGAGAGAGAGGGGTGATCGATCAATCACGACTCAGCTCCGCTGTCCTCCGTGAAGCGGACGGCGGAGAAGATTGCACGGATTTCAGCGTTAATGGCGCCACATGCAATCCCCCCCACACCATCCCCACCCCACATCAACTCAATCAAAACCTGCGAATTTTAATCTATACGTGAAGTGACACGCGCTTCCCTCTCTCCCTCTCTCTCTCTCTTCCCTGTACTCTTCCTTCCTTCTTTCTTTCGTCTCGTGACTAAGCCAATAAAAATGCAAACTTTACATTATAAGGGAACCGAATTGACTCGTTCTATATTCAAGCTTCGTGAAATACGTCACGAACCATGTCGATCGATTAACTGTGACGCGAGCCGACACTTTAACAACGTCGCCCGCGTGCGAAATAGCTCGGAATCAGCAATTTCGGACGTCGCACTCGTGCGACGTGCCCTGAGCATGAACTCCCCAACCGTGTCACGGGTCTTTTTGTGCGTGTTTTCTTGTAGGGAAAAAGGTAATTTAGTATGGTATCGAGACATTTGAATGTTTATGCGAAAAAAGAAGACCATCACGTACCTCAAATTTTTCACGGAAACAGAGTATGGACTGAGGGAGAAGGGCGCGGGACGGTGGGAGGGCGTCAAAATCAGCCGTTCCTTTCTCGAGGGACGGGCGGGTCTCTTGCCGGGTTCGGATTGACGCGCCGCCGGGATGGCTCGTCGCTGCTGATTTCCCGGGCCCCGGAAATGCTCCCTCGGGTCGGGTGTGGATTTCGAGAGCGGCCGTCGAGGTGTGCGGGACGAGACGATTACGGTGCGGATCGGAATTTATTTAGTTTTATATAGTCGCTGAAAACGGGGGAGAGTTAGAGTGTGGGAGAAGCATGTGTTTTTGGACATTTGAATCGGGTCATGGCGCTAACTTTGGGGGAAAAAGTCAGGGTTTGGCTTTTGCCTAGGATTATTTTAGTAGCCCTTTTTCACGGAACAAGACAAAAAGCATGGAGATTGGAATTTTGTTTTTGCAAACTTTGATGTTCACGCATCTAGATGATTGCCTAGACATTTTAGATCGGCAGCTGTTTGTAATTTTATAACGCGATGGCCATAGGCTCGTAGGCTTGGCTACTTAAAGACCCGTAAAATAAGTTTTTGCTTAACTTATGGCTATCTTAATGCCCCTTGATAATGTTAAATGGTTTTAGTTTCTGTTTTCTTGGAAATATGTTCAATTTGTAAGAACGATGATTTTGAAACCATGCTTGATTGCATGGTTTTCAAATTCAAAGAGACGGTTAAATTCCTTTCCGTATGGATGCTATTAGTTCTCGAAATCATTCTCCTAAGTCGGTACAAATCAAGATCTGCATGTACGGTCGGTCGTGACCGATATAAACATTCAGAACTTCACGTCGATTATCATATAGAATGTAATTATTTCGAAATTTTATAATCTGGCCTATGATTCACGAAGTGAAATAGCACCAAGATGGGTATACTGTGAGAATTATGTTCAAGTCACTTTTATTCCCATACTCTTAATTCAAGGGAGCTTTGAATTAAGCTTCAAGGAAGAGCACAGTTGAAAATAGATAATAATTTGATGTTTTCGAAAATTTTCACGAACCAAATGCCTCATACGAAGCAAACTTTTCGGGTGCCGAAGTATACCCGAGTCCGCTTCTATAATTTACTTCGAACATTTTTTTTTTTTGGTCTTGCTTGACTCTTTTATGTATGTATGAGTGCAATGCTCGCGGGATTGAGCCCTGGATCTAGTACACTTCGACCCCACCCTTGCCCCCATTCCTTTACCAGCAGCGCCACATGCCTGTTGGCAATTAACTCCAAGCCAGTGGAGTACTCGAGGGGCCGATGTTGATTTTAGCGAATTTGTGATTACAATAAAGGTCCAAAGATCCCGGTTACAATGCCCAACAATTATCTTCTATGTACATATGATGTTGATGTTTATTATAATTCCAAGCGGTTTTAACGAATAACGTCGAAATCCGTTGTAGCAGGATCGTACCCCCCGCCGAATTCAATGCCCAATGTCTTTGGTCTCGGAGTCTTCGAACGAGTTAAATTAGCTTAGCATCATCATCGGCACATTTAATTCTTTCTTAGTTTGCATTAGCAACCTCAGCTCGCCACGGTAATCCTCGAATTTACAGATTGTTCGTCTCTTTGAATTTTGTTCAATTCGTCCACCTCCGAAAGGGGCTAATAATGGAAATAAAGGAGGGTCATGTTAGGGTCATGTTAGCGGAAAATTATCTAAAAAGTCTTAAATGTATTCTTGCTTTTACCATTGGTCTTCGGTCTTTTAATATTTTCAGTCTTTTCACTCTTTTGCAATTGAGTCGATTTTATCGATTTTGGTTAAATCACGATACGAGCGATGATTGTCCTATGTGATATTATCGGAGCTTACATTGACAAATTTTAATAATATTTCGAAAACTTGCGATTTTTTTTTCTCAATTTTTTTTTTTGCCATTCTTCCGTGACCGACCAAAGGCAAGGCCTCTAGCGAAGCTCACCCCCGCTGACCACTAGTCAGGGCGGCCCTTGGTTGGGCGAGGTTGAGCCGAGGCGAGGCCGATCTCGCTGTCGATGGGCAAGGGAGAAAGAGAAACCAGCGACGACGAAGTTGGTCTCTCCGTTGCGGGGTGAGACTTGCCCTCACCAATGGTTGGTAGGGGCAAGCTTGTCAAAGGTTAGCAAGGTCGATCTCACCGGTGCTCACCTTTGGTTGCCCGTCGGATCGGCCAAAGGAAAAAAATGGCAAAAAAAGAAAAAAATATTAAAATATATTTTTTTAAAACTACCATGTCAGCACTAGGCTGCCGAAATTAACCAAATGAATCAAATTAAGGTTTAGGACCGAACGGGAAAAAATGCAATAGGTTTAAAACTTTTTGGATAATTTTTCGTCATATCGGCTTGAAAGGCAAATTTTCAGTAGGCACGTCGATGAGATCGGTATTGGGTTAATCGGTAGGCATTGCGATCATCGGCAACGGTGTGTCGAGGGAAACGCCCTCGGAGCAAGCTCCTCCTTTCCTCCGTCCACGGGCTTCGTCGCTGAACCCACGGGCGAGGTGACCATATGCCTAACTCACGGACACCGATTTCGTTTGTCTCAAAACTATCGTGCCGTACCGCATCTCGTCGTATCTCACGCGCGAAAATGTCACGCCTCATAAGCATTTCAAAGGCCACGGCTTGTCCTACGGCAGGACCCAACCCTTGTCCCAAATCCAAACCTTTCGGCATCTTTTCATCGGAAAACGAATGATGGAAAAAAATATTCTCTTAATAATATCGGTATCGCCAAGAGAAATTAGTTTATGGACGATTGTTCTCGTCATCCGCGACGATCTACGATTGATGACCAAAATATCATTCGTTTATTTTATTATCACATAATATCACAAGCAATTGGTTTTAAAAAGAATATATATATATTTTTTAAAAGACCGTGGATGTTTTTTTTGCGAGACAGTCGGATCTCGAAACTCGGAAAAGGAAATTGTTTGGAAAAAGAAGAACGACGGCGATTCATGCACGGAGAAACTCAGAAAAGCATTGAAGCTCTGCTTTTCGTTTGGGATTCCCCCATATCTCGAAGCGCCAAAAACACAGAATCTAATCCGCTCCGCCACTTAAAGGAACTCGAGAGACTTACCAAAGTTGGAATTTTTCTTTCCCTATTTCCGCTTCCGGGCCTCAAATTTTCCTCGTCAAACGGAGACAAGACATCAAAGCGCGCAAAAAAGAAGAATGCATCCCATCTACCAGAGATGAGACTATTCAAATCCGAAGCGCCTTTACTGATATCACGTGGAACTCCCCCTTCAGTCCCGCCGCTCCAAGCAAAACCAAGCTCAAAACACGGCTAAAGAAATAAAAACGTTCGGCTTTCGCCGTTCCTTTTACTTTTCTTGCTCTTGCTTTCTCCGGGCATTATCAACTCCCGGGGAACAGTACTCGCGTTCGATCGGGATCGCACCCGGCAGCGAAACGCCAAATGGGTCACCGCGACGTTACAAAGAAAGGGACTTCGAGATGAGAAAAGGGCAAAAGAAAAGGAAAAGGCAACGAAAGGAAACGAAGGAGATGAGACTGATGACAGCGAGAGAAGAGCGCGAAAAGTTGAAGCGAAAACCCCTCTCTCTCTCTCTCTCTCTCTCTCTCTCTCTAGGGTTTTCTTCGCCTCCGTCGTCGTCAACGACCAGACCACCACCACCACCTCCTCTCCCACACCTCGCAATCGTAATGGCAGTGTGGCTCCAAAACAGGGGCGTCCTGTAGCGAACGTAATCTGTCCGCTTCTGCGCAGCGCAACCTCTACGCACAACGAGAGAGAGAGAGAGAGAGAGAGAGAGAGAGGGGGTGATCGATCAATCACGATTCAGCTCCGCTGTCCTCCGTGAAGCGGACGGCGGAGAAGATTGCACGGATTTCAGCGTTAATGGCGCCACATGCAATCCCCCCCACACCATCCCCACCCCACATCAACTCAATCAAAACCTGCGAATTTTAATCTATACGTGAAGTGACACGCGCTTCCCTCTCCCTCTCTCTCTCTCTTCCCTGTACTCTTCCTTCCTTCTTTCTTTCGTCTCGTGACTAAGCCAATAAAAAATGCAAACTTTACATTATAAAGGGAACCGAATTGACTCGTTCTATATTCAAGCTTCGTGAAATACGTCACGAACCATGTCGATCGATTAACTGTGACGCGAGCCGACACTTTAACAACGTCGCCCGCGTGCGAAATAGCTCGAATCAGCAATTCCGGACGTCGCACTCGTGCGACGTGCCCTGAGCATGAACTCCCCAACCGTGTCACGGGTCTTTTTGTGCGTGTTTTCTTGTTAGGGAAAAGGTAATTTAGTATGGTATCGAGACATTTGAATGTTTATGCGAAAAAGAAGACCATCACGTACCTCAAATTTTTCACGGAAACAGAGTATGGACTGAGGGAGAAGGGCGCGGGACCGTGGGAGGGCGTCAAAATCAGCCGTTCCTTTCTCGCGGGACGGGCGGGTCTCTTGCCGGGTTCGGATTGCCGCCGGGATGGCTCGTCGCTGCTGATTTCCCGGGCCCCGGAAATGCTCCCTCGGGTCGGGTGTGGATTTCGAGAGCTGCCGTCGAGGTGCGGGACGAGACGGGACGAGACGATTACGGTGCGGATCGGAATTTATTTAGTTTTATATAGTCGCTGAAAACGGGGGAGAGTTAGAGTGTGGGAGAAGCATGTGTTTTTGGACATTTGAATCGGGTCATGGCGCTAACTTTGGGGGAAAAAGTCAGGGTTTGGCTTTTGCCTAGGATTATTTTAGTAGCCCTTTATCACGGAACAAGACAAAAAGCATGGAGATTGGAATTTTGTTTTTGCAAACTTTGATGTTCACGCATCTAGATGATTGCCTAGGCATTTTAGATCCGCAGCTGTTTGTAATTTTATAACGCGATGGCCATAGGCTCGTAGGCTTGGCTACTTAAAGACCCGTAAAATAAGTTTTCGCTTAACTTATGGCTATCTTAATGCCCCTTGATAATGTTAAATGGTTTTAGTTTCTGTTTTCTTGGAAATATGTTCAATTTGTAAGAACGATGATTTTGAAACCATGCTTGATTGCATGGTTTTCAAATTCAAAGAGACGGTTAAATTCCTTTCCGTATGGATGCTATTAGTTCTCGAAATCATTCTCCTAAGTCGGTACAAATCAAGATCTGCATGTACGGTCGGTCCGTGACCGATATAAACATTCAGAACTTCACGTCGATCATCATATAGAATGTAATTATTTCGAAATTTTATAATCTGGCCTATGATTCACGAAGTGAAATAGCACCAAGATTGGTATACTGTGAGAATTATGTTCGAAGTCACTTTTATTCCCATACTCTTAATTCAAGGGGAGCTTTGAATTAAGCTTCAAGGAAGAGCACAGTTGAAAATAGATAATAATTTGATATTTTCGAAAATTTTCACGAACCAAATGCCTCATACGAAGCAAACTTTTCGGGTGCCAAAGTATACCCGAGTCCGCGTCTATAATTTACTTCGAACATTTTTTTTTTTGGTCTTGCTTGACTCTTTTATGTATATATGAGTGCAATGCTCGCGGGATTGAGCCCTGGATCTAGCACACTTCGACCCCACCCTTGCCCCCCCGATTCCTTTACCAGCAGCGCCACATGCCTGTTGGCAATTAACTCCAAGCCAATGGAGTACTCGAGGGGCCGATGTTGATTTTAGCGAATTTGCGATTACAATAAAGGTCCAAAGATCCCGGTTACAATGCCCAACAATTATCTTCTATGTACATATGATGTTGATGTTTATTATAATTCCAAGCGGTTTTAACGAATAACGTCGAAATCCGATGTAGCAGGATCGTACCCCCGCCGAATTCAATGCCCAATGTCTTTGGTCTCGGAGTCTTCGAACGAGTTAAATTAGCTTAGCATCATCATCGGCACATTTAATTCTTTCTTAGTTTGCATTAGCAACCTCAGCTCGCCACGGTAATCCTCGAATTTACAGATTGTTCGTCTCTTTGAATTTTGTTCAATTCGTCCACCTCCGAAAGGGGCTAATAATGGAAATAAAGGAGGGTCATGTTAGCAGGGTCAAATTATCTAAAAAGTCTTAAATGTATTGCGCTTTTGCCAATTCAGTTTTAAACCTTTTAATTTTGTCAATTGAGTGATTAACATTTTCACTTTTTGCAATTTCAATTTTGTTAATTTTTACCATGAGCATTGATTGTCCTATCCTATGTGATATTATCGAGCTTATATTGACAAATTTTAATAATATTTCGAAAATTTGAGATTTTTTTTTCTCAATTTTTTTTTTGCCATTCTTCCGTGACCGACCAAAGGCAAGGCCTCTAGCAAAGCTCACACCCCACCCCACTAGTCAGGCGGCCCTTGGTTGGGCGAGGTTGAGCCGAGGCGAGGCCAATCTCACCGTCGATGGGCAAGGGAGAAAGAGAAACTAAATGACCACAAGTTGGTCTCTCCGTGGCCGGGTGAGACTTGCCCTCACCAATGGTTGGTAGGGGCAAGCTTGTCAAAGGTTAGCAAGGTCGATCTCACCGGTGCTCACCTTTGGTTGCCCGTCGGATCGGCCAAAGGAAAAAAATGGCAAAAAAAAAAAAATATTAAAATATATTTTTTTAAAACTACCATGTCAACACTAGGCTGCCGAAATTAACCAAATGAATCAAATTAAGGTTTAGGACCGAACGGGAAAAAAAGCAATAGGTTTAAAATTTTTTGGATAATTTTTCGTCATATCGGCTCGTAAAGGCAAATTTTCAGTAGGCACGTCGATGAGATCGGTATTGGGTTAATCGGTAGGCATTGCGATCATCGGCAACGGTGTGTCGAGGGAAACGCCCTCGGAGCAAGCTCCTCCTTTCCTCCGTCCACGGGCTTCGTCGCTGAACCCACGGGCGAGGTGACCATATGCCTAACTCACGGACACCGATTTCGTTTGTCTCAAAACTATCGTGCCGTACCGCATCTCGTCGTATCTCACGCGCGAAAATGTCACGCCTCATAAGCATTTCAAAGGCCACGGCTTGTCCTACGGCAGGACCCAACCCTTGTCCCAAATCCAAACCTTTCGGCATCTTTTCATCGGAAAACGAATGATGGAAAAAAATATTCTCTTAATAATATCGGTATCGCCAAGAGAAATTAGTTTATGGACGATTGTTCTCATCATCCGCGACGATCTATGATTGATGACCAAAATATCATTCGTTTATTTTATTATCACATAATATCACAAGCAATTGGTTTTAAAAAAGAATATATATATATTTTTTAAAAAGACCGTGGATGTTTTTTTGCGAGACAGTCGGATCTCGAAACTCGGAAAAGGAAATTGTTTGGAAAAAGAAGAACGACGGCGCTTCATGCACGGAGGAAACTCAGAAAAGCATTGAAGAAGAGACGACGACCCCCGCGCACCCCACAAGCCACAGCGACTCCCAGGCTACTATTTACAGCGGTACGACGCCGTCCCATCGGCCCGGGACCCCCGCGCGGTCCCGACACGTGGGGTAAGCCCCGCACCGTCCCGCTGGATCCGACGTGTCGCTTTTTACCCTCCTGTCTGTCCCAGGCTGTACAGCGTCTAATCAGCAACACGCGAAACTCCAGACCAAACCTCTTACGGAGGAGGAGGAGGAGGAGCGGGCAAATTGAGGGCCGAGAAAATCAGCGTACGGATTCATATGGGAAGGAAATGCCAACTGGCGATTCATGTCGAATTCACCGGACGCTGCGGCATCCGTTCCGAAGGAACGCCCGGCGCGTACTTCGCGGAGGTGATTTCCTCTTCCGAGGGGTCGACGGGCGGGACACCCGTTCGGTGAAAGACCAGGAGCATTCAGAGTCGCTCGTCGTTGCACTTTGATTGAAATCCCTTAACGAAATTTCTCAACCCTCCTCCGTCTCGTCTGGTTGTTCGCAAAGCGTTTCCGGGGTCGCTTTCCTAAGATCGGGAGAGTTCGCATTCACTGCTACCGCCGCATCAAATGATCTTTTCAAATTTCTTTTCTTTTTACTGTCGATAACATGCGGTTGCGATAAAATGTAATGGGTTATTGAAGCGGTAAAGCTTGTTCATACTCTAGGCTGAAATATGGGCTGGAATCGTCTTGCTTGCTTTGGGGGTAACTCCCGAAAGCACGGACCCTTGTGTATCCAATAATTGGGAGGGACTCGTAGAGCTCCCGACACTACTACGTCGATATCAAAAAAGAAATCTAATTGTTGTATTCGAACGCACGTTCGACTCTCATTATAAAAAAAAAAAAAGCTCCTAATCTTCATTTTCAACCATTAATTTAAGGGAAAATAATACGAGCAGTTTTTGAATCTTGGTCCAATGTGCAATTTGGTACATAAATTTTTAATTGTTTCAATGTAGTTTAAATTTTTAAACAATGTTCAATGTAGTTCCTAAACTTTTAATCTGTTCAACGTGAACCATGAATTTTTGGTATATATTTAATTTAATCCCTGAATTATATGAGAATGTTCAAAGTGTATTGAAACGATTTGACCATTTCAAGTCTTTATTTGAGATCATGCTCAGTTCAGACTTTTACCTGAGAAAATAACTCAATTTCAAACTCCTTTTTGAAATTTTCCCTTAATTCAACGCCGATTTTCGAATTTTATGCAAACAAAACTCTAAAGAACTCCAACAATTATAGAAGAAGCAAAGTCGTAGAATGATGAGCTCTTCTATTTCCAATGGGATGGATGAAAATCACACGGATCGTCTTTCATTATGTCAGCGGCGCCGCGAAGGGAGTACGACGGGCCGAGCTGTCGCGTCGCGTCACAGGGAAATTTATTGACCCCCACGCGGACTTGAGTGGTTTGATTGGGAGTGTTCCTTCGGAAGACGGCGACAGCACGACGGCGCTTCCGCCGAACGGCGTGCTCGCTTTTTGGCGCCACGTACGGCGGCTCTCTGTCCCGCAGCTTTCCCCAAGCAAAGCTAGTACCACCCACCACACCAAAACACTGCATTAGCCACCACGTGGTCGAGCCCCGGAAGCCCTCGGCCGGGGGTAGCGTCGAAGATGGGTGATTATCGAAACCGCAAACAATTTTTCATGGATCTCGATGAAAAGAAGCTTAATGGCCGATCGATCTTGGATATCAAAGATCATACGCCGTGGTGGTGGTGGTGGTGGTGGGGGGGGGGGGGGCAGGCATGATGATGCATCGAAGGATCCATGAACATGTGCACGTTAGCGGGCTCCACCCCACGTAACATCCGACGAGCGAAAAAAGCTTTGCGGATCGGAGTTCAAAGCGGTGGTGACTGACTGACGGGTGGGGGGTGGGGAGAAAGATTGAATGAATCTGACAGCTCCACCGCCCCCCGCAGCTTTCATCAACGCCATACTTAATGAGAACCCACGATGGCTTTCGATTCATTTAGCCACGCATCGATTGAGAAAGCGGGTGTGTACAGGAAATGATAAACCTTTCTTTGGTTTTTTCAGCACGGAATTCAAACGGGGGGTGGGGGGGGTGTGTTTGATCCTTTCTTCTTTGGTAGGAGCGGGTGTTTTTTCAGCCTCTGATTATGCAATTATCCTAAACTCGGAGCCCCATTATTCGAAGGCAGTGCATGGCGGGGTCCGAAGCGAGCGTTTTTGTCTTCAGCGCAGATATGAAGGGGACAGACCCTAAATACGGATTTGCATTGGGAAATGGACCCTCGATTTCATGAGTTAGCACCAACATGAGCTTTCGCTGTTTGTGGCCGTGGGGTATGGTCTATGCGCGGTAGCCTCGACATTATTGTCGGAAAAGGGAATGCGAGTGCGAGGGAGAGAGAGAGAAGCACATGCGCGATTCAATTTGGGTATTTGGGGGACCATTTGCGAACAAAAGTTTGTATGGTCCCGAAATGAGATGGAATTGTGCGACGGCTAGGGGCGGTTTGTGGGCTTCTCGTACATCCTCTCCTCCTCCGAACTTCATCATTAACTTCTTCTCCGGCCAAGTTTTGCTTGCCGGTCGTCTTCGCTGCTCCGATAGCTCATCAGCCAGAACTAGTCCTCATGAAAACATCCTGATATTCATCATGCGTACATGGAACTATCAAGGCCGGAACCCTAAGAAAACTCATCGAAATTGAGCGACTATACAGATGTGCATGACAGGTGGAGTTATTTCGTGCGAACGAAAGTATGCGAGATGGTTTAAACAAGCCCAAACCCAAGCCCCATCTGCGTATTTACCCGTACAGCGGCGATGCTATGATTTTCAAACCATTCTTGTGATGATATTCACCCTAGTCATTCATTTTTATTTTCCTTTGCCAGAATCAACCTAATTGTTCGTTAGCATCACCAGAAAATAATCATGTCAATCCCTTATTTTACGCAGTCAACATGCACATGGATGCTGTTGTTGTCTTGATGTCTTCCCCCCTCAAATGGGGCAACTGCACATGGACGTTAGCTAGGTGGTCCAACAGCGTTGATCATTAGTTTTTCAGGTTAAATAAATTGCACCTTTGGGGGCTAAAAAAGCTCAATTTGCTCAAGGAACGTGACAATAGATGGTGCGATCTAGCTGGTACTCTTGCCATATTAAGCCTGACTATTAAATGGTGTTGGGACCTACGTTTGTCTCAGGAGGACATAAAGGGGCAGGCAAATGGTACGAGGCTCGGCCAGAATGGTTTTGCAAAGTGCGTTGTATTGATAATATCGTTCTGTGCTTACACAGAAGTGAGTCGTGACAGGTTTTCGCAAGAAACAGTAATTGCAATCCCGAGCAAATCTTTTCGCCAAAAGACAGAACGATGTTATGTTACCATCTTGCATCAGTTTGCCCATTGCGATGATGACCTTCCTCCGACGTTTAACGATTCCTGAGAAGTGGATTATTTCTTAGTAGCGTTATCTGGTTAACCATAGTTATCGGTCGATAACAACTGCACAGAACCAAACACGTATCATTTTGCCTTTTGCTCGTGGAGAGCTCTTTCGACGGCCCTCTCGCAAGGAACGGAGCAACATCTCGAGGGATCTTCACAATCTTAGTTTTCCCCAACGATATTAACGGGGGACTGACTGACCATGTGAGATAATTATCAAAACCAACACAGCACGTTCTCGAACTCGACGTACGACAGGGTTTCCCGATAATGCACAAACAGATGTTACAAGAGAATGGAGAAGGGGTAGCAAGCCCTAGGCACTAGCAAGAAATAACTGGAGGAGGGTGGGGTGACTTGTTTGGTGGGGTCGCGAAAGTTTTGGCTTCGTACACAATCATATGAACGACCGGGAGTTACGCATGTTGGGAAGGGAAACGAGGGTTCTTGTCTCCGCTTGCTCCTTTTGCATGAGCTCTTTGTGTCTTGTCCTGATCTCGTGCGAATCGCGATGTTTTGAACGGGGAACAAGAGACGGTGTATCTCGGTCACTTTCGCTCTTATTTGGGCCATAAGGGGCCGAGCGGTTGGTTGGTTTGCACTAAGATGAGGCCTCGTTAACCATCCTAGCACATCGTGATGGGAATAGGTAGTAAACTGCTCGAATAAAGGTTGGTCCTGTCATGTAATAGTCGGTAAATTTAATTCGTATAAAAGACTGTATATATATATTTTTTCTGTTAAAGAGATGAGGAGTTGGTAATTTTAGAGAGACCAAATTAATGTTTGGTAACTTAGTTAAATAAGAGTTTGTAATGCGGAGCTAGCTAAGAACTCTGATCGGCGAGAACTTGGTTATCGCTCTAGCTAAGCTTTATAATTTCTAAAAAGAGTTGGTAAATTCAAAGAATGGGTAAGCAAGACAATTAAAGGTCGGTAACTCAATAGAAAAGTTGGCGAGTTCTTTTAAAAAAAAATACAAACAAACTCTGGTAGGCACTAGGCAGTTCAAACGAGAGCTAGAAGCCCAAAATTAGTTAGTAACCCATTCAAAGAAAAGTTGGTAAGTCACTCAAATAAAAATGGGTAATTTTATATGATAGTTGGTGAATTTGAGGCGTTGCTAATAAAGGTAAAAAAAAGTTTGTAAAAAATAAGAGAAACTTTTTTAGCAAAGATAAGAGAAATTGGTAATTTAAGGAAAAATAAATAAATATTGATAGCTAATTCAAATAAAAGCCGGCAAGCACCTCAAAAGGCTCAAATGGGTGCTGATAAATCCAAAAATCGTTAGTGATTATTTTCAAATAATTTGAAAACTTACACCGAACAGAATGTTCAATGGCATCCCTCGCCTTGATTCGCATGATACATTGCCACCGTTGCTCTCTTGTTCCCGTTAGACAGTTTATCTTAAATCAATTCTTGCAAAAACAATCATACTTTACCACAGTCATTTTTAAATTCTTTGCAAGCTAGTTGCACCTTTTGTTTCCCTTGGTGTCAGCAAGTCGCAAGCCGATACCTGATGAGGGTGCCATCTCCATCCCTGGAGCGGAAATAATATGTATTTGGGAATGAGCTTTGCTAGCATCACATTGTTTGGGCTACTGTGAGAGTAATAGCATATTACTGAATCATAAATTTTGAAGGAGTGGACCCCACAATAATTTCTAATTATTTGTCATTTGTTTGTTTGTTTTTTTTTTTTGGTTGTCCTAAACAAGCTATCAATCTTACGGTAGATTAAGGACCGTCTCTTAAGCATTTCTTTTCGGAAATCGATATATCACTATCAGCATTATCTATTCCACGAGGATATCCTCATCCATTCCCAAATTTTCTTCTTATGAAACAATAAGAGTTTCCAGCCCCTTGAACTTGAACTTGGATCCAGGACCGTAGACACTAAAAAAAAAAAACAAGGGAATGTCCTCGTAATTATTTGAGGGATTTCGCCTTCATGGTCAATACTGGTTCGTAGAAGAAGGGATCGCCCCCTTATTTGCTAATTTAACCGACATCTTGCATTGGGAACAAAACAGCTTGGTCACTCAAGGGATGTCAAAGCATTTGCGGCGTGGTTAAAAACTTGCAAAAAGTGCCTAAAGACTTCAACAACCCTCCAATCTTGTTGTATCAAGAATGGGAGACCGAGACTTGCACTATAAGTGGTGGAGTGACTGCCAGTGCACCCATCTCCTCTCATGCCTTCTTCAATATTTTGTACATTGAATTCCACCTCATCCTTATATGTAGAGGAAATTTCAGCTTGCCTTCTTGGTGTCATGTATAGGAACGCCAACTCTTGATGGCTTAGTGGAGTTGATTTAACTTATTGAACCCACCCGCATATCTTGGTCATAGAATAATAGATCAGTCGAGACCGTCTTGCACACGCAAGGTAGTGCAATACACACACTGCATGTGGAAGAAATTCCAATTGCAATCGGGAATTAGTTGTTGCACCATACTATGGATCCGGTGGTGTTCACGTTAGCATTATCTAGTATGATGCCGTAAATTTTATCAGAGATGCTAAACTCATTGATAGCTCTTATTATTTCGGCCGCCACATTTGGGGAATCATGCAAAGATATTAATTGATATTGAATCAATGGTCAGCAGCGACACAAATAGCTGTGATTTTTAGGGCTAGTCCACAAATCAAAAGTTGAGATTCGAAAGTTACCCATCAACAAAGATGCATCAACACTGCCCTCTTCTCTTTGTATGGCGATTTGCAGTTTCTGGTGTTTGTTGTCCCCAAAACGGGCTTGACTAGAGTTTATAAGGCTGTCTACACATATTGGACAAAGCGGGGATCTTTTGCAAAGCCAGGGGATCTCTCAGCAGCGGGACAATAATATGTCAGCTTTCGCTGATTTCTCACCTCCCCGGTCTTGAGTAAGCTTTCGGCATGCGGCGTTTGTTGGAAACCGATGGCGAAAAGCAAAAGATAGAACACAGGAATTTTACGTGGTTCGATCACAAGGTGATCTACATCCACGGGCGAGGTAAGACAAGATTCCACTATATGATCAAAGAGAGTACAAATTTCAGAAGTCGAAACAATGACAAAACCTCACGGCTCAAGAAAACTCTCTGAAAATAAAATTCTCTCTACTTCAATGAGACAACCTAGTCACAGTATAAAAGTGCTCCAAAAAAATTTTCCTCGGGAGCATAGCCCCCGAACCCCCCAAGCATTAGTTCGCTTTCTCTAGTTTAGATGGTCCGCTATGGAGATTTGTTCGCTTGCTACGGGTTGAGCTTATCAGCCCAACCCTTCACATCGCGAATCAAATCTCAATTTTCTCTTCACTTTCAAAGTCGCACAAAAATATATATGTCGGGTCGGGTCATAAACCGGACCGAGTACATAAAATTCACACACACATATTTAACAGCGTTGTATATGAAGAGCTACCCTCATCCCTGCCCAACTCGTCCTCATGTCGAAGTTGGTGCCTCCTCAAGTGGCTCGTCCCACTTGATAATATTCCTCTTAAAATTCTGCCATGGATCGTGCAAATAGTCATCCGGACACCGTCAGCGTCGATCTCGAGCCGTAATGTCTTCCAGGCATTGGACGTTCTTCTTCGCAAAGCCGGGCGCTGCAGTTGCTCGGGGTTTCTTCATGGTTAAGGATAACCTCGGCAGAAGCGTCTTGGCTGGGACTAGCTTCAAACATTCGCCCCCGGAATTCCTCCCAATGATTGGGTTGTATTGTCTCATTGTCATCAAATTCGATTTATTGTAGAGATGGAGCTGGTATTCGCTATTGTTGACGAACTAACTGAACAAGTCCGTCGTCAATTGCACAGTAAAGTCCAGATCGGGTTATGATGATCGTACGCAATAATTGTTTTTCGACATTTACAACTCGATTAAATCGTTGAGGACAAATAATAGCGAGAAAGGGAGCCCTTGAAAAGGTTCTAATGGAAGTGGAAAAAAATCAGGAGTATAGCGAGAAAGCGAGCCTCCTGCATAACTTGTCATAGCAAGCATAACTTGTCAGCTAAATCTTATGAATTGATTTTTGATCCAACATTGAAGGCTACGCCATCTTATGATGTTTACTTTGCGAAAACCGACAATTTTGCGGCGAGGACAAATTCACCCTGAAATAATCGCCTTTTGATTCATGAGCGATTCAATTCAAATAACAAGAGTTGACTGCTGCAACATACATAAGGAAGGTTAAACAATGCACTCAATGATCCCATCAAAAAGGAGGGCTCGGTCAGTCATACATCCCTTCCTGTTCCCAGATGTCCACCAGAAAATCAACCATTTCCTGGAATAAACCGTACATAGAAAGTAAGACAAAAAGAACCAAAAAAATATAAATCAGAGAGGAACTCAAAAACTTTCATGGATGGTGACTTACTGCGAGAGGGACACGGAGAGAAAACCGCTTATTGGTTCCGAGTAAACTTTCGTACGTCGCATTCCAACCGCAAAGCCAGGAGTAAATCATCATTCATCGACACATTATCAAGAAAAAGTTCAAAGCTGGCTATGCTAAGGTAATGCTAGAAAGACAGGCAAAGCCAAATGATTTGTCTGGGTTCGACCAAAAAAAAAAAATGATTTGTCTGGGACATTGAAGGCCCAAGAATAGGCGCAACTGCCGAATCTCCAGCTAATCGACCATGAAGAGCACAACAGTGGAAAGAATTAAACTTAGTGAAACAGGAAGGAATTTCTCAGTACTCTCTATGGGCGCATTCATGTGGGATGGAGAAAAGATTCTAAGAGTTGACATAGGAAATACATGCTTCTGTGATAAGGCTTGTGGGAATGTTATGCTTTTCACTAACGGTGAGGTATTTATTGATAGTTAATATTTTATCTATAAACATGCATAAATGCATAATTCACATGCGGTAGTAGAATTCACAAATAGTGCAACTAGAAGAAGTGTTGGGTAAAGTTTTGAAAGACAGGTGCTTCGCTTAAGTCAGATGAATATTCTTTGTATACCTCCATATCGTTGATAAAAGCCAAAGGAAGAAAATTGTTTGTTTGAGCTTCAAACTGGCAATATGCTTGGATTGGAAATCTCCGCAGAACCACTTGCAGAGTGGTTCCTCACAACGGTTATTCCATGATGTTGATCGAGATGGAGGAGGGAGATTTGGAACCTGTCTGTCCCGTCCCCATTATCTCATTTTGTTTTTTTAAAGAATCTTGTTCAACTTGCTGTTGACATGGAAAGGAAAATCCACAAAAGACTTAACTCACCAAAACTATAAGTAGGAGTTGCTCTTTGCCCTCCTCTCTTAGTCCCAACGACATCACGTGCTTTTGGTTGTTTAGTGGACTTCATTTATTATGTAAAAGATAATGGAATTCCTCTTTCTAGTGCGACAACTAGGATTCTTATGCTGTTAATTCCTGAAACAACAATCCCAGCAATCATAATGTCATTGTTATCAATAAGTACGAAGAAATACTTCGATTTAATTCACCCGCTTCCGCGTACACTGTTGGTAATATGACGGGTAACGGGACAAAGTCTTTGACAGATCTGTTACCATAGCGTCTTTGAAAATTAGAACCCCACCGAATGTAAGGTGGAATTGTACAAGAGTGCGATGCCCCTCGCGCAATGGCAGTGGGCGATGCCAGCGCGCGAGCGGACACGGTGTTTTCAGCTATGTGATGGTTGTTTCGATCATCTCTATCTAAATTTAAATCAAACCCCTACATTTATCTAAATCGCATACTTGGGTGAGAATTTCATATCTTTTAAATTACATCCCCATTTCTATTGAAGACATCACCTGCATTTTTTTGAAAAGCTTCTATCTCCCTCTAACCAAGCATTTTCATCGAAATTTCCCGCGCCCGCCCGAGACGGATGACTCCGTTTGCTGAGTTCGAGTCGAAAACGCGATTTCTCCACCTCAATGCGAGCTCGAGATAGGTTGCTTTTGTGGCGGCTCAAACGTTGGTGATGGCCCGAAGAAGAAAATCTCTCAATGAGTAGGCAATTCGTAATTTGTCTTAGATAAGTAGTGTTGTGTTTTGCAGAATGGAATGTAATAAAATTGAAAAAGAGAATGGAATGAAATGGAAGGGAACGGATGGTTCCAATATCTTGTTTGGTGAATTGATGGGAATGGATTGAAATGAAAGGAGAATTATTGTGTTTGGTTGTAAGAAAAAATGTCGTGGGAATAGAATTCAATAAGAATTTTTCAATCATAGCAAAAGGATTGAATTATTAAATATAAATTAGAATTCACAATTATTGAGTAATAATTGTATTATTCATTACTCATAATTTTTGACAATAAATTATCACAAATAATTGAAAAGTAGAACTATTGATACTTAAATTATAATCGCTGGTTATTCAATATTAATCATATTATCCATGACTCATATTGAATTAGATATTGTTAATTATTTACTATATTTGATTAGTATAATATTTCAGTCAGAATTCTTAATTAGTTAGTACGAATTGTATCATTCTCCGTTATAATCTATTGAAAATAACTTATATTTGATAAGAAAATATTCATTATATTCGTTTAAGTTATATCTGAAACATTTTTTTTAATGTTTTATTGTCAAGATGCACAAATCTAACTGATGGTGACGACTATAATAAATTCATTTACTAATCGTTATGGTGATTTACTAATTTTATTAATTTCAGTGGGTGGGGATGGAATCCCCCTTCCTTGGGTAGCACCCTTGAATTGCAATTCCAAAACTAAAAAGGAATGCTCGTTCCATTTAAGATGGTGATTATTCCACCTTCTAAAGTGTCCACCAAACATTAAATTGGGAATCATGGCCATTCCATTCCTTTTGATTTCATTAAACCAAACACAGCACAAAATTTTATGCTGTTTACATTCGTTTCTAAGATCATATAATATCCACGCTACAATATTTATATTGCGCTTGTGATTTTTTGTATTTTTATACTAATTAGTTGATTTGTCATTTGATTATTTGATTCTACCGTATCTTTTGCAACTAATGATACCTTAAGATAATCATGTACTTAATGCTAAAAGGTTTCATGTTCCGTTTTAATTATATAATATCCGCACTAAAATTTGTATGAAATTCCTTTGAACATGGCACGTGAGTGAGGGATACCAGCAGCAGCCACTCTCATCCTCCTCCTCTGCCCTTGCCTTTTTCCAAGTCCGCAGAGGAAGGCAGCGAAGGCTTCGCGACTGATCGCTTGCTGTTCCAGGTCTCTCGCACTCTTCCGGTAATCACCATTTTCCTTCCTTCTTCTCCTCCTCCTACGCTTTCTCTCGTCTTATGATTTTTGATGGAAATTTGGAACGACCCACGTTGTTCTTGACCCGGAAAAATGTGATCTTTATGTCGTGGAATGATAGTTAATGGAGGGTTTCGCTCTTCTATGTTCGGTCCCACATATGTTTGGCAAGGGATTTGCAGGAGGAATAATAGACGTTTCTCTTATAAGTTCTGCGTTCGAATTTGAGTGAAGTTTGTTCATCTTGTGCTTGGTAACTTGACAGCTCCAGCTGTGCCTTCTCACTTCATCTATTGGAAAGCTCTGTACGTGATTTGTTTTTCGTTTCCGCAGATTGGATCGTGGGCTAAAGCTTAGGAGTTCATATGCGGTATCACGTCCTGTGAATAATTTGAAGGTACAAAAGTCTTTTGCTCTTTATTTGTTCCTTGATGTTGGGGAAAAAGTTATGATGCTTGACAGAAGCTGGATAGTGGGTGATTATTTTTAACTGATGGTAGGGAGTGAATTTCACAAGTAGTAATATTTGTTACTGTGGAGCTCGGATCTTTGAGATGTCTGCTTATTGATGTTATTCGGGACAAAATTTCTGTCAACGGAACTGCAGGAATTTTACTTCGTTATGTTCAGTTGCCTCGTCTTGGTTGGTGGATGAATTGACCTATGTCAACTAAATTTCTGCTTAAACCAGTTGCGCGCGCGGGAATGTGGAAGCTTATATCCAAGATTGTAGCATGTGCACTTACGTATACGGAAGTTATATACTTTTTCATCTCCAAATTGATTTGTCTTCACCACACCTTGCTTATCATTTTATGTTCTGGGAAATCTATGTTTCTCTGCCGCAGCTCTTAAACAGTTTCTAATGCCAATTGATGGCATTCTATACAGTATACTTATCATGGTGTGAGTTGCAACTGGACAATGGACAAAAAGGATCACAGGGTTCGGTGGAGCAGAAAAAGAAGCGGAAAAAAATTGACCTCTCGTATGGAGACCAATTTCTACTCAAGCTACTTGTTTTGAAGGTTGGTTCTTTACTGGAAAAGTCGTTCCATTTCTACTAAGTATGCTATGGTTGATTTGGTTTTGGAAAAGCTGAATGAAGAACCTTTGGTTTTCAAAAGTAGTCAGAATTGACTTGTCCTTTGCAACTCTTTCCAACCATTATGTTAATGTGGTTGCCATTTGTTGTAATTTAAGTTGGATCGCAATTAATCGCAGTGGAATTATAATTGTCAGAATCACGTAAGATGTCGCCGTATATTCTCTTTATAGAAAAAACGTAAATAACATAGCAAAAGAAGAACAATACACAAGAAGTTTTTATGTGAAAAACTCAATATGGGAAAAACCACGGGACGTTAATCCCGGAACTGCTTCACTATAATTAAAGGATTACAATTAATACTTTAACAGTGTTTCTCGCATAATAAATCCTCACAATTGTCACAAAACACATCCTCACTTGATGAACTCTCAAGATCTCTCGTGTTTATGCACATTGTTGAAGACTCTTGCGATTTCTCTAGAGTATTTTCCGATGTACACAGAAACCTCCACCTAAGCCCTTCTGTTTATAGCAGTAGATTTCCACCCAAGTTAAGGATCCTCCCTGATTGATTGAAAATTACCTTCTAATTAGAAATCTCCTTGATTGATTGGAATTCTTCTAATTAGGCAATCACTAGAATTGATTCCATCTTGGTATTCTTTCTAAATAAGATTTCTTATTTAGATTTCTTCCTTGTCAGCGTTCTACCATAATAGGACTCGTTCGTATTAGGTATTCTTGATGAGCAATCTTCAGACATTTCAAATCGATTCCCAAACATGTTGGGCTGCTCCCAACAAATCTCCCCCCAGCCTATCATGGAGGATTTTAAACTTCTTTATCACTTCGATAAGCCAGCCTCCTTCCTACAAAATTTTAGTTTCTCCGTAGATAGAGACTTTGTCAACATATATTAGCACAATTTTTGTCCGTGTGGATCTTCTCGAGCTTCAATTGCTTCTCTTCCAACATTTCTCGTATCCAATGATACCTTATATCAATATGTTTTGTCCTCGAGTGAAATGTAGAATTTTTACCGAGATGAATAGTGCTTTGGCTATCGCAATGCACAACATACTAATTTTGCTTATGCCCCAACTCTTGCAGAAATCTCTTCATCCACAACATCTCTTTGCTAGCTTCAGTGGTGGCTATGTACTCAGCCTCCATTGTGGATAATGCAACGCACTTTTACAATCTTGATTGCCAAGAGACAGCTCCACCTGCAAAAGTCATCAGATAACCAGATGTAGATAGCATGGAATCTATATCTCCTACCATGTCTGCATCGGTGAGCCCCTTATGTATCGGTTTTCCATCACCAAAACACAAACACAAACTAGATGTACCTTTAAGATACTTGAGTATCCACTTGATGGGTTGTTTGCCGGGGTTTGACATGTATCAGCTAACAATTCCAACAGCATACCCAATATTCGGCCGTGTGCACACAATCGTATACATTAGACTTTTGACGGCAGAGGCATAAGGAATCCTCAGCATCTCTTCCTTCTCCCTTTCACTTGAGGGACATTGCCTTGTGTTGAGCTAAAAATGACTAGCCAAAGGCAAGTTGATTGCTTTGGCGTTGCTCATGTTGAATATTTGCACAACTTTTTTACATATCTCTCTTGGGATAACCACAACTTTCCACAAGCTTTATTGCGCCAATATCCTTATCCCAAGTATTTGCCTTGCTGGTCCAAGGTCCTTCATGGCAAATTGCTTGCTCAACTCCTCCTTGAGCTTCGTGATTTTTCTGACATCATGCCCCACAATTAACATATCATCAACATATAATAAAAGAATCATAAAATCACTGTCATTGAACTTCTTGATGAACATGCAATGATCTCCTGTTGTCTTCTTGTATTCATTCCTCTCCATGAATGAATCGAACTTCTTGTACCATTGCCTTGGAGCTTGTTTGAGCCTGTAAAGACTTTTCTTCAACTTGCAATCAAGATTTTCCTTTCCTTTGGTCACAAAACGTTTGGGCTGCTCCTTTTATATCTCTTCATCAAGAACACTATGTAAGAATGCTGTTTTTACGTCAAGTTGCTCAACCTCTAAGTTCAAGGTTGCTGCTAAACCAAAAACTACTCGAATGGATGACATCTTTACAACATGAGAGAAAATCTCCTCATAATCAACTCCTTTTTTCTGAACGAAACCCTTCATCACTAATCTGGCTTTGGTAACGCAGTTTGGGGTTGTTTTCTTCGGTCTTCAACCTAAACACTCATTTGTTTTTTAGTGCTTTTCAGCCCTTTGGTAGCTTCACCAAATCATAGATATGATTATCATGTAATGATTACATCTTTTCTTGCATTGCTTTTATCCATTCCTTCTTGTGGACATCAATTTTTACTTCTTAAAAATTCTTGGGTTCTTCCCCGTCAATGAGAAGCACATACTCGTTTGGGGAGTATTTTCTGTTAGGTTGCCTTTCTCTTGTTGATCTCCTTGGCTACTCTTGAGGAACATCATCAATATCAATTGCTTCCTCCTCAACCTCATCATCAACTTTTGCTTCTCCTTCTTCTTGAGCTTCCGCTCCATCACCTCCACCATTTTCATTATTAGTCTTGGACTTAACTCTTTCGGCAGCCTCATCATTGACTATTATTTCGGTTTGTGTTTGCTCAACTGAATCATTCTCGACTTCTTTTTGTGCTCCTGCACTAACAAAATTTTCTGATGAGTCTATGGATTCCAAGTCAACTAACTCTTCCTCCACACTTTGAGGTTGTTTGTGCTTCTTGAAGTCTTTGATAGTTTGATCCTCAAAGAACACCACATCTCGGCTTCGAAACACCTTCTTGCTTTTGGGATCCCACAATCTATAGCCAAAATTCCTCATGAGCATATCCCAAGAATATGCACTCCTTGGCCTTTCCATCTAGCTTGGCACGTTCATCTCTTGGTATGTGTGCGAATGCCCTGCAACCAAATATCTTCAAATAACTGTAAGAAGAATCCTTACCATTCCATATGCTTTATGGTGTCTCGCCTTTAAGTGGAATTGAAGGTGACAAATTTATCAAATCTACCACTGTCCTCATTGCCTCCCCCCAAAAGGAGTTTGGCAATTTTGCATGGGAAAGCATACACCTTATCCTCTCACATATTGTTTGATTCATCCTTTCGGCAACAACACCATTGTGTTGTGGTGTCTTAGGCACTATTTTCTCGAGCCTTATGCCATGATCTCTGCAATAGTAATCCTAAAATGGTCCTCGATATTCCCCGCCATTGTCAGCTCAGTCGCACTTCAATTTTCTACCGGTCTCCCTTTCTAGTTTCACATGCAAATCCTTGAAGGTATCAAGAACTTGATCCTTCATCTTCAATGCAGTTGCCCACATCTTCCTTGAAAAATCATCTATGAAGGTAACATAATAAAAAGCACCACCAGTAATTCTCGAAGTCATAGCACAAACGTCCGTATGTAACAAATCAAGTTGATTAGCCCTTTTTAATGGTGAAATAGATTTAAATGCAACTCTATTATTTTTTTCTACAATGCAGTCTTCACAAGGATTTATAGAGATATCTTTTATACCTGGTAATAAATTCTTCGATGTGAGAACCTTCATCCCATTTTCACCCATATGGCCAAGCTTTTTGTGCCAAAGCTTGGTAGATACATTCCTCACTGCATTAACATCTCCGTTGCATAACTTCACTTGTATGGTATATAGTGATACGTTTTTCACTCCTCTTGCTACTACCAAGTTGCCCTTGGTTAACTTCCACTTCCCTTCGCCGAAGTGACTCATATAACCATCATCATCTAGCTTTGCTACGAATATCAGATTAAGGCAAATATCAAGGACATGCCTTATCTCTTTCAAGATCAGCTTGCATCCATTATTGGTCTCAATCTCAACACTTCCTATGCCAACAATCTTCAACGAGCCATCATTACCCATCCTCACGAGACCAAAATCTCTAACTGTATACAAAGAAAAATTCTTTCTTGGGGACTACGTGAAAGGAGGCTCCAGAATCAACTAGCCAAGTTGTGTCCAGGTATGTTAAGTTGATGCTCTCATCAATGCGGATAATCATCATGTCTTCATAAATTATAGTGACATTCGTAGCCGATGCTTCAACTTGCTTCTTGGCTGCCTTCAATTGATAATCTCTAATAAGATGTTTAGTTTTTCCACAATGAAAATAAGCCCTCTTCTCAACCCTTGGTCTTGAGATTGAACAACCATTAGGTCCATGACTTTTGCTCCTCCCATGATCTACTTTCTTCCTTTGTTTATTTATAACAAGGGTTCTATCACCATGGTTGTGGTAGCCCTCATCTTTGTACCTTTACTCTTCACTCAACAATCTATCCTTCACTAACTCCATGGTCAATTCTCCATCAGGCATGGAATTGTGAATTGACACAACTAAGGTGTCCTAGCTTTTTGCATAGAACTCGTCAGGAAGTGTGCATGCAATTTTGGAGTGATCATCCTCTCCATTGCATTAATTTGATTCACTAGACCTCCCATAGTGCCTATGTGTTCATAGACACCGGTTCCATCTTTGTACTCCATACACGACACCCTTTTTATCAAGCTTGCTATGTTTTGAGATGTATTCCTCGCCTATGTTCGCTCTAGATTTTTCCACAAATCATAAGCGTTGTCTTCTTGGACGAAGTTTTCAAAGATGCTTTGATCGAGCCACCTTCTAATGGTGCCAACACATCTTTTGTTGAGGATAGTCCACTTATCCTCCTCCTCTTCTTTTTCTGATGCTAATATCATAGCTTTTGGGGATTCTTCTCCTTCCTCTCCAGTTTTTGTTGATTTAGGAGCTGATGCTAGAGTCTTTACCATGCCCTTTGGAGGCATTCTTGTCTTGATTGGCCTTTGCAAGCCCTTGATGTAGAGATGATCCTCCATCTTGCACCTCCATATTGCATAATTCGTAGATGCAAGTATAATCATGTTGACCTTGTCTTCTGACATCTTTTACAACTTTGCTCTGATACCACTTTGTTGTAAATTAAGTTGGATCGCAATTGATCGCAGTGAAATTATAATTGTTAGAATCACGCAAGATGTCACCGTATATTCTCTTTGCAGAAAAAACGTAAATAGCTCAGCAAAAAAAGAACAATACACCAAAAGTTTTTACTTGGAAAACCCAAGATGGAAAAAATCATGGGATGCTGATCCGGGAACTACTCCACTATAATCAAAGGATTACAATTAACACTCTAATGGTGTTTCTCTCACAATAAATCTTCACAATTATCACAAAACACATCTTCACTTGATGAACTTTCAAGATCTCTCGTGTTTATGCACATTATTGAAAACCCTGCGATTTCTCTGGAGTATTTTCCGGTGCACATAGAAATCTTCACCTAAGCCCTTCTATTTGTAGTGGTAGATCTCCACCCAAGTTAAGAATCATCCTTGATTGATTGAAAATCACCTTCTAATTAGAAATCTCTCAGATTGATTGGAATTCTTCTAATTAGGCAATCACTAGAATTGATTCCATCATGGTATTCTTTCTAAATAAGATTTCTTATTTAGATTTCTTCTTTGTCAGCGTTCTACCATAATAGGACTTGTTCGTATTAGGTATTCTTGATGAGCAATCTTTGGGATATTTTAAATCGATTCCCAAACATGTTGGGCTGCTCCCAACACCATTCGCTAAAGTTCTCCTTACTCAAAGTATGCACCGTTCTTGCTTCAACAATCGCATGATAATTTGACTATGTTGCCAAGACCCCTTTACAAGAATATCAGCACAAAAAGCTTAGCATATGTGTATTTAGTTGGGAGTAGGCTCTGAAGGTAATACTATTATTGACGATCTTTGTCAGCATGAAGACAAATATATCCAAGCAGAAATGTTCAAACATCATCTCCTATAAACATTTCGCTACCTTAATCTAATGCTGAGATTGTGTACCAAATCTACGGCCAATTTAAAGCCGTCGCCGCTCCCCAGGAGCGTTTCTACAATAAGGACCCCTATAAATAGCTCAACCGAAGAAATAACGCGCAGCTTCCACAACACCAACAATTCGAAAAGCAGCACTCCTCGAACGTAAGTAAGAATGTGGACCCAATTAATCGCAATCGGAGCATGAATGGTGGGGTCCTCAGTAGCGGCGAGCCCCCCACCCTCCTGTTGATTCTCTATATCCGACACAGTAGTGCCATCACTAGCTGTATCGATAACGAGAAAGTCAACTTCAACATCTAACTGACCTTCTTGGGTTCCATCTTCGTCAGTAGGCAAGGGAAGGCCCTACTGATTCTCTATATCCGGTTCAGTAGTGCCATCACGAGAGGTATTGACATTGATAGAGTCAACTTCAGCGTCTAACTTACCTTCTTGGGTTCCATCTGTTGGTTGTTTGTTTGTAAAACAAATAAAATAGTGTTTTTTTCTTTGTTTCATATAGGAAAGTTTTGAAAAGGTGGGCCACTTTATATATGTGAATGTCTTCTTTCTTGTTAAAGTGAAGACAATGGGGTGTGAACTAGACTTCTCAATACCCATGTGCGGGTGCGCGATTTTGGCGTAATTATTAGGTGTACTTAGCACTTCTAATTGTTTTCCTAGAGAGACGTTGGAGATATACCAAAATTGCTATTCGATATTCTCAATCGAAACTTTATTGTATCCTGGAGGAAATTTGCCGATGACCATTAGCAACTTCATAGGGCAAATAATTCCCTAAAGAAAGTAATATCACGCCTAAAAGTTTGATTTCGTTGTTCATCCCGTTTGAAATTGAAGTTTCTTTTCTTCTACCATTCGAAGGAGCATATTTTTTCCAACAATTTTAAGGTATTATTTGTTCGACAATGGAGTCAGAGACAATCAAGATCATGAACCAAGACATGGTGAAATTGGACTGGTTCGATGAGAACAACTTTGCTTATTGGAGGGACAAGATGATGTTCCTACTAACTGCATTGAAGATATCGTATATTTTAGATCCTAACCTGAAGCCTATAGAGGATCCGAATCCTACTACTAAAGGAGGCTAGTCAAGTGCAGAAGCCACGGAAATGGTTAACAATGAAAAGAAGAAACGTGAGGAGGACAAATTGCTGTGTTGTGGACATATTTTGAACACATTGTCCAATCGACTTTATGACTTGTTAATTGAAATGAAGTCGGCTAGAGAAATTTGGAACGTGCTTGAGTTCAAGTACAAAGCAGAGGAGTAAGGTACCAATAAGTATTTGATTGCTAAGTATTTTGATTTTAAGTTTATTGATACTAAATCTTTGTTGGAGCAAGTCCATGAACTACAAGTGCTAGTCAACAAAATTCGTGCCCTGAAAATCGAAATTCGAGAAGCCTTTCAAGTTGGAGAAAATATTGCAAAATTGCCTCCAAGTTGGAAAGACTATGGAAAAAGGCTTATCATTAAGTTAGATGACATATCCTTGGAGCAAATTTAGAAACATCTTCGAATTGAGGAAGAATCACGCGTATGTGATAATCATGTTTTGTTTGACACCAAGGTGAATACTGTGGGGGGCATGGATTTCAATCCAAAAACCGCTTGAATTTCAAGGTAAAGAAAGGGCCGAAATTTAAGAAAACACATAAGAAGAAGAAGGGTTCTTGTTTTGTCTGTGGCAAATAGGGACACCATGCTAAGGAGTGCAAGCACCGCAAGATGATCATATTCAAAGACAAGAACATTTCGACAATGAAGGCAAATGCGAATTTGGTTGAAGAGAACTTTGTAGCCATGATTTCAACCAAATTTGAGAATTTGAGAATTTCTAAAATCAATGATAAGGTGGCCGTGGTTTCTAAAATCAATTCTGCTTTTGTCCAATCCAGTTGGTGGTTAGACTCCAGGGCTATGGTCTATGTTTGCAAGGACAAATATATGTTTAAGCAATTTGAAGAGATTGTCGACACAAATGTTCGAGAGGTCCTAATGGCAAACAACGCTCTTGCAAAGGTTGCTGGCAAAGGCACAGTGGAACTTGACCTTACTTTTGGAAAGAAGATTACCCTTCTTAATGTGTTATATGTATCCGAAATTAGGAATAACCTAGTTTCAATTGATTTACTTTGTAATAGGGGTTTTGAATTTTGTTTGAATCCGACAAGGTTATCCTATCGAAGAACGGGATGTTTGTGGGGAAGGGTTATGCCAATGACGGCATGTTTCAACTAAGTATCAATAATATTATCATATCTTCTGCTTATACCGTTGAGTCTACTTCTTTATGGCATAGTAGATTAGCACATATAAATTTTCGCTATTTAAAGAATACGAAAAAGTTAGACTTGGTTAATTTTAATGGCGAATTAGACAAATGTAAAATATATGCCAAGTCTAAACTCATAAAGAAGCCATTTCTTGGTGTTAATAGAAATTCGAATTTGTTGGATTTGGTGCATAGTGATATATGCGAATTCAATGGCATGTTAACTCGTGGTGGTAAAAGGTATTTCATTATCTTTGTGGATGATTGCAATAGATATCTATATGTTTATCTCATGAGGTTGAAGGATGAATCTTTTATCATGTTTAAGAAATATAAGGCTAAAGTAGAGAATCAATTGAAAAGGAAAATTAAAGTTCGACGTTCAGAGAGAGGTGGAGAATATTTTTTAAATGAATTTTTCATTTTGTGAAGAATGTGGTATTATTCATCAAGTTTTTGTACTATACACTCCACAACAAAATTGTATGGCTGAAAGGAAAAATCGATCCCTTGGTGAAATGGTTAATTGTATGCTTTCGAATTCAAAGTGACTAATGAAACTTTGGGAAGAAGTATTGCTTACTGCATGTTATATTCATAATATAATACCATCTAAGAGAAACAACATGAGCTCTTATGAATTATGAAAAGGTAGACAATCGAATATGTCGTACCTTAAAGTGTGGGGTGCTTGGCATATTACCGAGTACCAGACCCTAAAAGGACGAAACTTGATCCTAGAGCTATCGAATGTGTTTTCATTGGAACTACTGAAAATAGTAAAGCTTATAAACTTCTTGATTTAGAGTCTAATGTCATTGTGGAATCAAGAGATGTTGAATTCTGTGAGAATAAATATTTTGTGGGTTCTGAAATTATTGAAAATAATTCAAAACCTATAGAAACTCAAGTAGATTCTGATGAGAAAGAAACAAATGATTTTAGAGACATGACTAAATTGAGGAGAAGCACTAGAGCAAGAAAATCGAAGGATTTAGGTCCAGATTTTATTACTCATGTTTTCCTTGTTAAAGTAGACAGAGATAATAACGTGGTAAATAAATACCCTTTAGTATTAAATTTAGAAGACGATCCCACATGTTTTAGTGATGCTATGTCTTCTAGAGATACTTTATTTTGGAAAGAAGCTATAAATGATGAAATGGGCTCAATTATGTCCAATAATACTTGGGTATTAGTAGACTTACCAAAAGGATCTAAACCTATTGGGAACAAATGGGTTTTTAGGAGAAAATATCATTCTAATGGTTCTATCCAAGCTTTCAAGGCTAGACTAATAGCCAAGGGGTATAGACAAAAGGAACGAATAGATTATTTTGATACGTATGCTCATGTGGCATGTACAACTTTTATTCAAATTCTTTTTGCTCTAGCTTCCATTTATGATTTTTGTGTTCATCAAATGGATGTCAAGATTGCTTGCTTGAATGGAGATTTAATCGAGGAAATTTACATGGAACAATAAGAAGATTTTGTTCTTCCTAGAAATGAAAGGAAACTATGTAAATTAATTAAATCTCTTTACAGGCTTAAGCAAGCACCTAAGCAGTGGCATGAGAAATTTGATTCAGTCATATTGTCTAGTGGTTTCAAATACAATAGTGCTGATAAGTGTATATACTCGAAATTCACTAAAGACTATGGTGTCTTAGTATACTTATATGTTGATGGTATGCTTATTTTTGACACAAATATGACTGGAATCATTAAGACTAAGAAAGATTTGGGTGAAGTAGATACTATCTTAGGTATTAAAGTTAAAAGGCATAATGAGGGTTATTCTTTGAGCTAATGTCATTACATTAACAAAATATTAAATAACTTTAATCATCTTGATTTCAAAGAAATGAGTACTCCCTTTGATAGTAGTATTAAATTGAATTATAATACCGGTAGAGCTATAGCACAACTTGAATATGCGAGTGCTATAGGGTCTTTAATGTATGCGATTGTGACATCCTAAAAATTTGGTCCATTTGAGAATTATGAAATATTAGATTTTATGAATGTACTCGTAATTAGTTTTCGCCCAGAACTGATCATTCCTGGGATACTAACCATTAGGGAAAGGCTAATGAGGGATTTAAATTCGTACGACGAAGAGAAAATTCGATCGTGAATTGATTTTCGACCATACAATTGCCGAGGTGACATTTTGAGCCACTGTTGGCTGATCCGAAGATAACTAGGGGTCAGTTCGCCACTATGTCATAGTAGTGGATCGCGGGTGATTCCGCTGGACCACGAAATGAATTGACGAACGATCCTAAACTTATACCAAACAATCGTGCCCCTCAGATCTAGTGATTGATTTTTGCGATTTTAATGACAACCAAAGTCGTCATGTACCGAATGAATTTGCACGTGACTCGATTTATTATTAGTCACGGGTTGAATATGCGAATTTCCCCAACAAGACGCCCGTTAATTTGAGAAACGCTCGAGTTGCGTTTAATAAAATTTAATTATTTAATTGACCCCAAATTGGACACCGGAAAATTAGGAAGTCATAACGGGGCATTGGGACGACGTTGCAGCTTGAACGTACAAATTTGGAATGTCCCGAATTCTTCAGAAAAATTTAATTTCGATGAGAAATGAGGAAAGTGATCATTTTACCCCTAAGAATTAATAAAGGGTATGTTTTATGAGGGAGGGGCATTTTGATAATTTTACCCTAACTTTTTGGTTGGACAATTTTACCCTTGGAATTTTATGAAATTCCTAAATTGCCCTTGGATATTTTGGAAAAGATTTGATCTCGGCTGTTGGTTTCAAGATAAGATCAAATCTGGGCCGTTGATTAAAAAGATTAGACAAGGGCAAGATGGTCATTTGCCATTTTGGTCAAAAATTCACTATTTAGGTCCAAGACCCATTCTCTCTCCTCATTTCCTCTCTCTCTCTCTCTCTCTCTCTCTCTCTCCCCATCTCTCCCCCCTCACCCAACCAGCCATCTCATCTCCTCTCCTTGGCCGTATCTTGCCGCGCCGGCCACCACCACTTGCCATGTTGCCGCCCACGCCAACAGATTTGCACCACCATCACCACCCCATGCCATCTGTCTCTCTCTCTCTCCCTCTTGGCCGTGAGTTGGCTGGCCAAGGAAGCCTCGCCGTCGCTCGCCGTCGTCGTCCGCTCAAGCCGCCGAGCCGCTCGCCGTTTGCTGCCATCCCCATCGTTTGCCGCCGCTTTCCGCTCTAGCCGCTCTAGTCTAGAGTTCAGGTAAGTCATGCCCTAAACCTTATTTAGGACGTCGGGTATCGATGGACCATTTTTGTAGAGAAATCATGTTTAATAAGATACGAAATTGTATGATTTTCGGAATGAGATTGATGAGCGGGCCTTAGAATTGAATTCAGGAAATTTTGGTGGGAATTTTGAGGTCGATCGTGGGCTGGAATTGGCTGATTTAGGTGCTGTGAGGTTCGGTTCGGTACGCAAATTAGATATTTAGAACCGACGATCAATGGTGTGAAATTGTTGTGAAGAGCCGGAATTGATCTGACGCAGTTTGGCCATGGAAAAATGTCAATTTATATGTTGATGGTGTGTTTGTATTGTGATTGAACTATGGTGGTGAAATTAGGTGCATTATTGTACAATTGATTGGTTGAAATGTGCTTGATTATGTGCGCACGCTTGGGCCAAATTGAATTAATTGTCAATTGGCCATATTGAATGTTCATTGAGCGTGAAATCGCATGTGAATTGTTGCATGCACGGGCCATGTGTGATTGGCCATTTGATTGACAAGTAATTGTTAAGCATGTGAATGAACAAGAAAGTGTATGTGGTATGACATGTGTGATTGTGGAAATTCCTGAGGTGGTGTCACTACGCAAAAATGTTTCGATCCTGAGACGTGTACTTTAACGCGGAACGATACCCGGTATTACCGGAAGACTGCCAACCTGAGGCGTGTACTTCGACGTGGGTTGTACCGTAGGTGGTAGATGTTGAGTCTGAGGCGTGTAGTGTAACGTGGGCAAGAGACATGGCTTGAGGCATGTACCATAACGTAGGCCCTAGAATGTTATGATAAATTGATCGCAGTGGACCTAAGGTGTGTACTGTAACGCAGGTTACTGGCGAGAGTTGTGGAAAAGACGTGAGTAGACCGGAACAAATGCGCAAAAATGAGATTTGAGCATGCATGTAATTGCATGTGATGTGATTGTGACTAATGTGCAGGGTGCAAGCAGGATAGGCCTAGGTAAGAATAATTGATGTGCCTACTATGTGATGATTGTGTGTGATTGTGTTTTGTGATTGTCTGGAGGTACGTGATAGCCTAGGTGGAGTCTAGGGGTGTACTTACTGAGATATAATCTCACGATTATTTCAATCAAACATTTCAGAACCCCGGCTTGATCAATGAATCCTCCTCGCTGCCGCCACGTGAGCGTTTTGGAGTACCGATGCACACCGAACATGAAGTTTTAGAGTTTCCCATGGCTGACCAAATGACCTGGATTAAACACATTACCGTAGTTTTTGTAGACGTAGGATTACCTTTGTGGGAGTCCCATACATACACCGCTTGGTTCTTTAGGGATGGAGTAGACGAGTTCGGTCCCGTCCAGAGGATTTGACGTCCCTTTTGATTTAGTTGGGGACTGGGATCCGGCTATTATACCCCCCCTCCCGACGGAGAGTTGACCAAAGGCGTAAACTAGTCTAGCGCAATTTGATCTGCATCCAAATACTGCTTGCAGGGATCTTCGTGAGGTCGAGCACGAACCCGAGCCTGAAGGATCACAAGCAAAATACGAACCGATGGATGTGGATTTGGAATCGATCCCTAAAGAGGAACCAGTAGAGGAAGAACCAGAGGAAGTAGAACCCGAGGCGGAACCCGAGAATGAACCTGTTGAGCCCACTGAACCTGAGGAAGAATCGGCGTTACGTTCCTCTATATGAGTATTGGATGGCCCCTGATTTCATGCCCGAGGATGATTGGTTTGAGGAGTTGGCCGAGGAAGAATGGGTTGAGGTTCCTGCGGAGTCGGGTGATATAAATCACCCGATTAAGATTGAGGCCGAGCCGGAGTCCTCGGAGGAGCAGACTGTATAGGAACATTCAAAGTCGGAGGACGAAGAATCAGACTCAAAATAGACGCCAACGCCGAGTAAGGGGTGTAGGGGCTAGAGTAGGGGTTGAAGATAGGTTTTTGGAAGAGTAATATTTTTGAGATAGGGTATCCAAGTCATCGGTCCTTTTTGATATCAATAGTAGTAGTACGGTATGCATATGTATATTGGTGGTTCATAGCTTGGTGTGTTTTTACATATGGCGGTTTTGTAAATTGTGAATATTGTATAAGTTGAAATGAGAAGCGAATATGTGTATTCTCCCTATTCTCCTCAGTTTTAATTGTGCGGGTATTTGTGGTTTTCACTAATCATTCTAAATCTTTGATAACGAAGATTGAGGTTGGTGATACCCTGGGACATCGCATTAATCGACCAGTAGAGGGTGACACGCCCTCAATGGGGGTTCAGGACGTGACAGCGATGCATTGTACTAGATCTGATATTGCTTATTTGGTGTGTAAGTTGAGTAGAAATACTAGTAATCTAAATATAGAACATTGGAAGGCTATTGTTAGAATTTTTGGTTATCTCAAGAGAACTAAAAATTTGGGAATGTTCTATAATAATTATTCGTTTTACTAGAAGGATACACCAATACTAGTTAGATTACGAGTGTAAGTGATTAGCATTCCACTGGATGGATTTTCACTTTAGGTGGGTGTACTGTATCTTGGGTGAGCAAGAAACAGACATGCATAACTCACTTGACAATAGAATCCGAATATGTTGCTTTAGTAGCAATTGGGAAAGAGGCTGAATGGATACGAAATTTGTTGTTGGATATCAAATTATGGCCTAGTCCTATGCCTCTTATTTCTATCCATTGTGATAGTCAGGCTACTTTGGCAAGAGCTTATAGTAGCACTTACAATGGTAAGTCTAGACATATTAATCTAAGACACGAGTACGTGAGACAATTGATTCAGGATGGTACCATAACAATTGTCTACATAAGGTCAAGTAATAATTTAGCTAATCCTTTTACAAAAGCTTTACCAAGAGAGATGGTAACTATGACTTCAAAAGAAATGGGGCTGAAACCCTTTAATCAAAATCACCAGTAATGATAACTCGA
Source organism: Syzygium grande (assembly GCA_024733475.1). NCBI lineage: Eukaryota > Viridiplantae > Streptophyta > Magnoliopsida > Myrtales > Myrtaceae > Syzygium > Syzygium grande. Next base: position 29,840,824 of record JAMXDD010000006.1, on the reverse strand, counting down.
CCTTATATTAGAACATCACTAGTTATAAGGTTTAATGGGTAAAAACAAGTTACTGAAGTGATTGTTTGATACTGACATGAGCCTGGACATGAGAAGTTAGTATTATTTGTTACGTTTGTAAGTTCCATTAAATTCTTAATGAAGTATGTTTCAAATGTGTTATTAGTAACAGAAATACATGAAAGATACTTCACCTATATGAGCTTAGAAGTGGTATCGCTTTTTATGAAAGTTGTATTGCTTTCTAGAAAGCTCATGAAACAGGTACAAGCATAAGGCCATAATAGTGCTAAGTAATGTAGAACTTCTTGCTGAAATAAGAGATTAGTATATGTGTGGTATGTCCGATTCTATTACATAGAGTACAAGTTTAAAGCATAGCTACTTATCACTTTTATAGAGTTTTGATGTGCTTGCACTAAATGAAGGTGTAACTCGAAAGGGACCTTTATGTATGTATATTAATCTCATGGAAATTATGGCTGTATTTTTTATATAATCTTAGTTGGTATTTTGTTTTGCAAATAAAGTGAGGGATTGTTATAATCGCAAAATAGTACTTTTTCCTTTGTCTCACGTAGAAAAATTTTGAGAAGGTGGGTTACTTTATATGTGTGGTGTGGACTAGACTTCTCAATACCTGCGTGTGGGTGTGCGATTTTGGCGCAATTATTAGGTGCACATAGCACTTGACTCACTCGCGGATGATAATTAACACTAATCCTCTTTTATTATTTTTATTTATTAAATTTCGAATTTATTATAATAAAATAACGATTTATCCTATTGAAATAGCGTGACTATTTGCAATAGAGTTGCGATTATTTTTTTTATTAATTAATTTCAAAATTTATTATTTAGCCTAATGGGTATTAGGCGTTCTTACAACCTTTGGAAGAATTGTGTCCCTTCAAGCATAACTACTTCACCTTTAAAAGGTTACGTTTTTTTGGACATAACTCCTTCAACGTTGAAGGGTTGTATTTGTTCAAAGATTAGTTTTCAGAATTTATAAAATTCGGATTAATAAAAATGATTAAAAATAATAATAATTAAAAAATATTATTCTTTTATTTTGTTATTATTTTATTCCGAATTTTCATATATCTTTTTTCAACATGAGTTTTGATTTCGTACCAATTCACTATATATCTTTTTGATAAAGAGACGCCTTTGTTCGAAAGGATGTGATTAGTGAATCCGTTTTTATATGGTTGAATATTAAGTCTTTTTATTCGGAATTTTAGACATTTTTTTTTCATTTCGAAAAATTGCTGCCATTCTTTCTAATTGTTTTCTTAGAGAGATCCTGGAGATATACTGAAATTGCTATTCGGTATTCTTAATCTAGACTTTATTGTATCATGGAGGAAATTTGCTGGTGGCCATTAGCAACTTCGTGGGGCAAATAATTCTTTAAAGAAAGTGATGTCATACCTCAACGTCTGATTTTATTGTTTATCACTTTTGAAATTGAAGTTTCTTTTCTTCTACGATTCGAAGGAGCATATTTTTACCAACACCATCTTCGTCAGTGGACAAGGGAGGGCCCTCTTCTGCAGCAGTCATAGAAAGTGAAAGGAGATTACTATTAATATGATTTAGCATCCAAGTGCTTAGTTGTAATACGTAGTGAGTGCAATTGCATCCAGATTGATCAAGAAACTGGAAAAGAATGGTTCGACTGTGCTCTTTCTTCATGGGATCAAACACATAGCATCCAGATTGATCTGGAAACTGGAAATGAATGGTTCAACTATACATCCTTTCTTTATCACATTCCAAGAAAAACAAGAACGAGTGATTGAACAGCATCCCTTCCCCTTACCTCCTTCACACGTACGGAAAGGCATGCAGCGGTAATCTTCGTGCAGGTCTTCTACATCAAGGTCGGTTCCTCCCTCGCATGCCGGCCGACTTTCCAGATCATGTTCTGAGCGATGCCTGGAACAGGAAAAAGATAAGCAAGAAGAAATAAAACAAGAACGTTTCCAAATATCAGAAGAAGAAGAAAGATGCAGTATGGTCTACGGACGATTACCCTCCCATTATCTTCATAATTTCCCTTCCCCTCCGGATCACAAATTCAATTCCACAGATGGAATTGCTATGTTTCTTCAACGCGGGAAAGGCCACTTTCCCAGAGAGAGAGAGTCTTTGCTTGTAACAAACAGAGGCGGGAGCATTTACGGATTTTTCTGGAGAAAATTATATAAAGCGGAAGAAAATATTTGTTAGCCGGGTATGTTTATGATGAATGTGCTCTCTGAGACTCTTTTACGAAGAATGTGCTCTTTTTTCTTTTTTCTTTTTTGAATTCCTCCATTTTGCATAGGATGCCACGTCACTTCTTCTCCTCTTCCTTTCTTTTCTTGTCTTGTTTGGGGGTTCAAATTACTTAAGACAGCCTTACGTAATTTAAATTTTCAAAAGAATCAATTTATAGAATTTAATCTAAATTATCCAGAGCACAGTAAGTTAATTTTTTTTCATGCAAAAAATCAAAAAGAATTAAACTAATCTTATTCAATGGTTAGATTAGAAAAAGTAATGATGGAAAATTAATGAAAACACTCATTCTATTAAACTAAATTGAATTGCTAGCACATCAAGGAAATATTCTCCAAATCATTCATTTTCTATGATATAAACGGAGCCTCAAGTTCACATGCAGTTTCCTCGATTGATCTTCTTCTTGAGTAATGCTCCCTAAAATGCCCATCTCAGTGTCACCGTTGCCATTTAAGTTTTTCTTTAACGTTACCCCTCTTTTAATAGAATTAATCTCGCCTTCTTTCTCCTTCCCATGCCATGTTTATGCTAAGTTTCCAAACTAATTAATTAATTTATCTTCAGTGTCATGAATCAATAAATACGACAAAAATGTCTTCATTCTAAGTAAAATTACATTTCGAAGTAAAAAAGAAAAATTGGTTATTTTCAAGATCGTGAATTGATCAATGTGTTGATCTCCTAATGTGGTTAATTTGAAGTGTGGAAAGATAGTGCGGGGGTGTTTGGTTCAGTTTTGGGAAAGGGCTTTGAGCCTCGAAAGCCCCTTTCCAAAATGCTGGGGTGTTTGGTTCAGCATTTGGCCTAGCATTTGGCCAAGGCTAGCATTCCACGAATGCTACTGTTCACGTCTCTCTTTTTTTTTTTTTTTTTTGGTTTGAAGTTGTTCATCATCTTCACTAGGCAGCCGGCGAGGGCGGTCGGTGAGAGAGAAGGGCCGGCGAGGTCGCCTGGGGTCGGACGACCGCCCAAGCGACGACGCCGTTCTTGGGGTTTCTCTACCCGGGCCCGTTGTTGCACTTGGTCGCGTGACCTCAGCGACCGTCGCTGGGTCGTCGTGCGACCCCTGCCGAGGGTCGCTGGCCTTGGGCGACCGCCGGCGGCGGCAGATCTGGCTCGCCGAGGGTCGCCCAACCTCGGGCGATCGCCGCCGGCGCCAGATCTATCTCGCCGGCAGCCGGCTCTGGCGATGGGTAGGTTAGTTTTTTTTTTTAATAAATAAGATAATTCTCAATGTCCATTTGAAAAAAAAAATTCACCAAATACTATATTTTGGCCAAAGTAGCTTTACAAAATATTTTTACCAAACACCATTTACATTTCCTCAATGAACTTTCACCCAAAGATATTTGCATTCCCCTAAGTAGCATTTTCAAAGTTGAACCAAACAGGCCCTCCAATCAGTTCTTTTGCGCTTTCAGTGATTTTTCATGGTAGTCCATATCTGCTCGTAACCTCTTCGCATCAAATTATACACTTATTCATAGAAAATAATTTCACGGCCTAGTTCGTGAGCAATAGTAATAACTCACTTCATGATAGAACAATAACGAAATCATTCTTGATTTGTCGTTTTTGATCTCCTTTTAGCCTTCATAGTTTTAAGATCAGAAGGAACAAAGAGATTAAAAATCCTGAAGTGAATTTCGAGCCGAATATGCATTTGGTCGTGCACGGAGTGTGACTTGGTCTAGCCCAAGCCTGGTCACGGGTCACATGGTCAGGCTGAGTGATAGCGAGATAAAGTAGGCATCTCCCTAGTAGTGTTTAATTTGTTACTTTATTGAGCATTTCTCGTCTGATTGGGTTTCGATTTTGCTATTCTGGAGAAAAAACTAAATTGTTCTATTCAAGCTAGGCGCAAAAAAACAATAAAGAAGGAAATTTTGAATTAAATTGAGAGACAATTACTCATAGATCGTTAATCTTATAAAAAATTGTCTTGTTAATTATCATTACATGCTTAACAAAGCTGAACGCTAATTTGTTCTTTTAATATGAAAAGAGCATGTTTTTTTAAAAAGCGTGTGGAAATGGTGCCATCCCAAAACAAAAAATTATTATGGGAGAGTTTCGGTGCACAGTAGAAAGAAGCGCATTGAACAAATCGGCCAATCTGAACTCATGGATGATCCAATCGTCGCACTCCCGGTAGATGATCGTCGTTTAGAAGTTGAACAACACCGCCATATCAGCCATTTGTTAAGGTTTTGAAACAACAGCAGCCATGCACGAAAGCTAGAGAGAGAGAATTGCAGTCTCATTAGCCGACTCTTTAGTTGATCACTGTTTCATCATCCAAGCATAATTTTTTGGCTGCCAATGGACCTTAGGCTGAATCAATCTAAAAGAGCTGTCCAAAAACTAGTGCAGCAGTACAAATATCAAGTCAAACCAGTTACATCCCACAATTGTTTTTCTTATTTTGCCATCATCGTAAAAGTTCTTACTGAGGTACGGGGACAGCTGGAAGGGAGGGCTTCATGGGCAGACACGGCAACGGTCTGCAACTGTCTGCACCTTGCGGTCTGATGAAATAGACTGGCCAGATTTGAACTCCTCTTCAGCGGCTATTGTGTTGATCAACTGAAGCAGGACTCGCTCCAGCTCTTCGCCGTCCGTCCACTCGCGAATCTCTGCCTTCAACAGCGTGGGATTCCTGCAGATCAAGTCCCAGACCGGGTAGTTCTTCCTCGGCATCATGAAGTCGCCCTCCGTAAGCTTCAGGCTTGGGCAGTAGTCGCCAACCCCATCTCCCACATAGATGAACCTCTTCTTCTTGCCCTCTGCAGATACCGAGGCCTGTATTCTTTCAATCACCGCCCCCTGTTGAACGTTATAACGTATCTTCATATATATGCCTATATATACATATATGGTAATCCTGATTGACCATAAAAGATTTAGGGGTTATTTGCTAACCGGCCAACACTACAAAAAAAACATGTTTTTTCTGACGAAATTTCCAACGAAAAATTTGGAAAAATTCGTTGGAAAACGAATTTCCAACGAAAAAAAATTCGTGGGTAATTCGTCGTCGGAAAATTTTCCAACAAAAAATTTTAAATTTCGTTGGAAATTTGCAACGAAATTTCTTTTGTTGGAAAATTCATTGGAAAACTTGTGGCTAAATTTGTTGGAAACGAATTTTTTTTTCCGACGAATTTTTTTTCGTTGGAAACTACAAATTTTTTTTTGGTCGAAAAATCGCGAAATTTTTTTTCCATTGAAATTTTTTTTTTTTGGTCGAAAAATCGCCTCGCTTACCGGCGAGGGCAGCCTGTCGCCGGCGACGGGCCGAGCTCGGCCAGACCGGGCGAGCTCGAGCTCGCTGTCGGCAATGACCGAGCCGAGCTCGCCGCCATAGAGAGAGCTCACGGTGATTTGTAGGTCATTCACCGGCCATGGTGAGGGCCGAGCTCCATGGCCGGCCTACCCCCTCGGCGACGATTTAGGCTCGAGCTCGCCCAACCGCGAGCTCGGCCTCACCGACGACGAGGCTTGGTGGCGCCGGGGGCCACCGACCGCGCGGTGGCTTGGCCTCGATGATGGGCGGCCTTTTGGGGAGGGAGCCGACGTCGCGGATGACCCTGGATGACCGATCTTGGTGTCCATGGTGCCGGAGCCGGACGAGGAGGGGGGGCGGCGGGGGAGGAGGCGGAGGGGGAGGCGGAGGGGAGATGGAGGGACAAGGTGAAGGCGAAGGAGAGAGAGAGGAGAGAGGCGGAGGGGGAGATGGAGGGACAAGGTGAAGGCGAGAGAGAGAGAGAGAGAGAGAGAGAGAGAGAGAGAGAGAGAGAAATGTGGAAATTGAGAATTGTGGGAATAATGAGCGCGAAAATGTTGAATAAGGCAGAAGTAGTGTTTTCGTTGCAAAAATCGTGGGAAATTTCCCACGAATTTTGCAACAAAAATTGTACACACAAAAATAATTGCCCGAAAATGTTGAATAAGGAAAAAAAAAAATAGGGTTTTCGTTGCAAAAATTAAATGAAAATTTTCTACGAATTTTGCAATGAAAATTGTACACATTCCAAAAAAAAATTGCCGGAAAATTTAAATTGTTTTGGAAATTTCCAACAAAAAAATTCGTTGAAATTTCCAATTTCGAATTTTCCAAAAAAAATTGTTTTCACAAAATGTACATAAAATAATTGCCCGGAAAATTGAAATTCGTTGGAAAATTCATTGGAAATTTCCAATAAATAAAAAAATGCCAAAAATAATACGGGTTTTTTCGTTGGAAATTTCGTTTTCCAAAAAAAATTCGTTGGTTTTTTTGAAATTTCAAAATGAAATTTTTGCCGGAAAAAAAAAAAAAATTGTTGGAAATTTCCAACGAATTTTACACAATTAATTTCCCGGAAAAAAAAAAAATTTACGTTGGAAAATTTGTTGAAATTTCCAACGAATTTTTTCAACGAAAAATTACACACTAAAAAAATAATTTTTTGTAGTGAAAATTGAAATTCTTTTTTTGTTTCATTGAAAAAAAAATTTTTTGTAAATTTTTTGTTCTCGGATAAAAATTTGTTTCTAGAATCAACTTTTTGAAGAATCAAGAAAAAAAAAATTGATTCTTGATTTCCAAACAAAATTAAAATGGAAAATAAATTTTTTTTCTTCTTCAAAATTCTTGTACACAATGAAATAAAAACTCAACATTGCCCACAAAATTGAAACCCTTATGGGCAAAAATATTCAAATGGAAAATTTTTTTTCCAATTAAAGAATAGAGTTTCTATATCCATTGATAAAAAAAAATAGAATAAAAAAAAACTTTTTCTCTTAAATCAAAAAAATAAGCAATTCTGTAAGGTTGAATAAAAATTTGATTGATGATCTCATATAATTGCTATGCTTAGTGTGTGACTCGTTGGTTTTTTTATAGGATAGAATTCAAAAAAAATGGACAGACCCCTACTGTGAACTAATAACTATAGAACTAATAACCAACTCATCGTTTCACATTATCTGGATACAAAAAAGCAGTCAAGATATGATATATTGGTCATATCATTGTAGCAACTGAAATCTTTCTTGCATAAAAAAAAATAAATCTGATTATGATATAAAAAAAGTATGCAGATAAAAGGAAGGTTGAGAAACCGCTTCGTTTCGATTTATTACCCCAAAGCATGAATTGATTTGATGGCGGGAACGATCCTGGGATGCATCGTAGCTCTTTTCAGAACATCTGCAATTTCTTCGACTGTTGTTCCTCTCGAATGAAGCTCCCCCATCATCTTGTCCTGCAAGAATTTTTGGGTTGTGCACAAAAGCATCGGCCTCTGATTTCAAAAGCTTCAAATAGACAAGACCCCGCACTTCAACTCAAGCGCTATTATAGCCCTAAATATTCTCTGGAGAGAGAAAAAAAATACTAGACCAAATCGTGCTGTACAGATTTTGCCAAGGTATGAAGAGATTGTTCACAAAATTGGAGTGTTCTACGGTACACCAAGATGAGGAAAATCCACGGAGAGTATGAAATGAAAAACCAATTCTCCAGGAAAAGAAAAATCCAGCAAAGGCAGATTCAGATGAACCTCTCAAGAGTTCGACCAAAAAAAAAATAAAAATATGAGAAAAAGCAAACCAAACTTAAAAAAAAAAAACAGGAATTCACCATGAGAGAGTTCCAGGGCATGGTAGGACGAAGCTCATCAATCAAATTGGTCAACCCCAACTCATGGACAATCCAATCGTCGCTGTCCCAATCCATGATGGTCTTGTCGAAGTCAAACAACACCATGATATCAGTCATTTCTTGAGGTTTTGAAACTACAGCAATTATTGCGCGGAAGCTGTGAAGGAAGAGAGGGAGAGAGAGGGAATTGAAACTTTACTAGCCAACTCTTTAGTTCATCGGATTCTTATAGGGAAAATGACTTAAATAATCCATGAATTTTAGATTAATATACAATTTGATTTCTAAACTTTTAATTTGTTCAATATAGTCTTTGAATTTTTAATTTGTTCAATGTGATCCCTAGACTTTTTGTTTTAATTAAGCTAAAGTTTAAGGACTACATTGAACAAATTAAAATTCCTTGAATCAAATTGCACATTAAACAAAAGTCTAGGGACTGTTTGTGTCATTTTTCTTATTCTTATAAGTCAATGATCTCCGATGGTGTACACGTGAGCCAATGAGTTATGTGCTAATTAGGATATGCATTAATTGAGGTTTGCTTTCTCTTAATTCATGTATCTTTTTGCATCAAGATATCTCCACTAGAACCGACATTTTGTTGTGTTATCGGCACGGTATTGTCAAAACTGGTGCACCACAACGCTCTCCTTCAACCTATCTCTTTCGTGAGGACCAAGTTGTGATAGCGGCGTTGGTAATGAGCACCACACACCGAAACAAATGGGATCAATATAAGATATATTAACTGCTCTAAATCATATCAAATTTCCGAACGCGAGACTTTTTCTAACATTACCCGTGGGTCAATATAAGACTAAAAGGTTTGTTTTTTGGAAAAAAAGTTGCAAATAAAAGTAGAAAAAAAAAAAACCACAAATCGAGGGCATACTAACCCTCGCCTAGTGGGGTGATGCCACCACCCCACCCCATCATCGCCGGAAAGGGCCAGCGGGGTTGCCGAGGCGGCCTCGCCGAGATCCGGTGCCCTAAGCACCTCAAGACGACCTGTGTCGTGCTTCTGCCACAGTGTGATTGCAAAAATGGAAGGCAGAGTGAGAGAGAGTTGTGATCAAAGTAGACCAAAGGGAAACTCAGGATTGAGAGGTGGTTGGATTTGGGCCAGTCTGCTCGCTCAAATCAGTGTACCCGCTTCACAGTTGCCGCCCTCCTCCCTCATATCTCAGCGAGTTGCCAACCATTGCCCAGGCCCTAGCGACCCCCACCCACCCTTTCCGATGATGGTGAGGTGGTGGCGCTGTACCACGAAGTGAGGGCCTTGGTCCCTTTTTTTTAATTTTTCTTTTTTGAGTTTGTGTTCTTTTTTGCCAAAAAAGGTTTTAGCCTGTTTTATGTTTCTAATCTGATTTGATTATGAGTTGGACTAAAAAATTAGATTTGGACCAAAATAACAGCGTTTTGGCGTTTGTGCCAAGCTTTTGTTAACATCAAAGCCACGTAAGATAGAGAAAATTACAAAAAGGCCAGATCGGTATTTTTCGTTAGTCAAATTGGAACGAGTTAACGAAAGATTCAATTGGACTAGTTTGACAAGTTTTATGACTGGATTGCACTTTTTGAAAGTTTTAGGATTCAATTATACTTTCCTGACAAGATTTATAATTTCTTTTGCATTTATCCCTTTTGCTTATATCCTAATGTGCTTATCTTTCACCGATCTATCTAAACAACATAAGGTAATAATCAAGCGAAATGGTAGCAAGACAAATCGGCTTGATGCCTAGCGGACTATCAGAATCATTAGTTATTGCGAACCGGATTTGTACTGAGTGTTGGTGCTTACGTACTCAACATATATGCGATTACCTATCGGCACACCGGATGCCGACCACACGAAAATTAAGTACATGACCGAGGTATAGGTTTAGCTGATCCAACCATCCTATCCTTACGTTGATGAATCTAGATAGACTAGACTGGATTACGTTTCCACGAGTTTTGTTCTCTTTTGGATCAACTATTTTCAAAACAATACCATGAGTCACGGCCACCCCGAACTTGGTGATCTCGGGTTGTAATCAGAGGGCGTGAAGCCGGGAAACAACCTGGTCAGGAGGATCAAACAGTATCATAGAAGTTAAGGTAGTCTATCTAGTGAGTTTGGAAAGGTGACTTGATAACGGGAACACCATTAAAATGTCACCATTCTTTATAAGTTTCAGTATCAAATGTTATATCTTCGAAGTCTTTATCATTTCTCAAAATTGTTACACTTAATTAGGGTAGGATTTCTGACCAAAAAAAAAAAATAAGGTAGGATTAAATGGAATTTACAATGGTGGCCTAAATCTCTCACTTTATCCTTATTTTCATCGGACATTTTATTCTTAACTCGAGTTCAATAATATTGGTAATCCAACAAATCCAATTTTTGACAAGAAAACGCAATTCGAGTTCGTGATTAGATAGTATTTATGAATCGTACTTGAAATTTGTCTTGGTCAGATTGTTGACATGCCACATCGGATGATCGACAATGATGGAACGCCACATTAGCAATATTAGACAAAAATTGATTGAAATGACTACATTGAAAACTCACACATAGATGCAGAATTACATTAGCAAAATTGAAAAATTTAGGACTGCATTGGAATCCACAAAACAAACCTCTATAGGACTGAATTGGTCATTTTTTGTTCGAAAATTTTTTGCACCAAAGTGGACGCCCTACAATAGTTATGATCGTTTGTTTGGATGAACATTTGCAAACTTAGAATCATCTTGGTCTTTTCACGTCTCACGTGTCCATTCGTTGTTATATTCGGACACAAATAAGTTCCACGGTGCACTTCAGTTCCTTAGAGGATAATAAAGTCTCTTCTTGCTTTTTTTTGGGTTAATACCATGAAAAACCCTAAACTAGTACATTTGTGACAATTTTACTTCGAACTACTTTTTTTACCACCAAAAACCCAAAACAGGTACACCTGTGATAATTTTATCCCGAACTAATTTTTTTACCATAAAAAATTCTCAAACTAGTACACCTGTGATAATTTTACCCCAAACTAATTTTTTAACCACTAAAAATCCAAAACTAATACATTTGTGATAAATTTAGCGTTCGTTAGTGTCCGTTAAATTATATTAATATCATGAAAATCACAAATTGATAAACTTGTGACAAACGGAGGGGTAAAACCCAAATCGGTACACCTGTCAATTAGCACGTGTCATTAAACTTAGTAATTTGATAGTAAAATTTAAGGAAAATTAATGGAGGGTAAATTTATCACAAGTGTATCAATTTGAGATTTTTGATAGTCAAAAAATTAATTCGGAGGTAAAATTGTCATAGATTTATTAATGTGGGATTTTTTATGGTCAAAATAATAGTTCGTGGTAAAATTATCACATATATATCAGTTTGAGATTTTTTATGATCAAAAAAATAATTTGAAATAAATTTATTACGAATGTATTAATTTAAGATTTTTCGTAATATTAAAATACTTTTTTTTTCAAAGTGACACTAATGTCACGAGTCATTTGCACACTCGGAACTGAGTACGTTTCACAGGGAGATGCCGCGTTTGATTGGATGAACTTTTAAAAACCTAGGACTATTTTGGTCTTTTCACGTCTGTCATGTCCATAAATTGTTTTATACGGACACGAAGCAGCAAAAGTCTCTTTCTCCTCTTTAATAAGGTTCACCCTCCCTGACAGGTCCTTAGAGGACAAAATAATTGCTTTTCCTTTTGCTGTTTTTCACAAGTAACACTAATGTCATGAGTCCTTTACAGCTAATAAAGTGGTCACGCTTTGCATGGCCATATAAGAAGGTACGTTCTTCACCGCAGGTCCTCAGAGGACGGGACAACAATGTCTACCCTAGCGCTGTTTTCTCTTTACGAGAAAATATTAGGTGCATTTCACACACCACGTAGGATTTACAATAAACCATACACTGATCGACACGTGTTCATATTGGGCCCACCCGTCAGAAAATTGTCTCCCCCTCCCCTCTCTCTCACGCGCTCTGCTCTCCATCTCTGCAACCTCAAGCGCAACCCCCTCCCTCTAAAACCTTCGCTCATGCCCGACTCACGATTAGCTCTGCTCTCTAGTCGAACGAACCACGCCACCGGCTCCGCCTCCGATCCATCTCCGGCGACAACTTTCGAGGTATTAAACCTTCGGGGACTCCGGAATCATGGGACTTGTCGTACACGACATAGAACCCGTCGGCCTCGCTGATGTCACGAGAGTACCAATCGTCGACGCTGAAAGCTAGAGTCGAGCTCGTCTTCGGCTTGAAGACCAACTGCAGTAGCTTCTGGATCGACCGTGAGATTCGGGAGTGATTCATCTCCGTCGTCGAGGTCACCGGTTGTGGCTGCGGTTGCAGAGGAGAAGGGGGAAGGCGCGGCGATCAGGGTGGTGAGCATGGATACGGTGCAGGCGAAGATGGCGGAGTCGAGCTTGAAGGACTTGAGCTTGAAGAACAGTGTTGAGCGAAGGTTAGAGGGGGGAGGGGTTGGGCTTGGGGTTGCAGAGATGGAGAATAGAGCGCGTGAGAGAGAGGGGCGGGGGAGACAATTTTCTGACGGGTGGACTCGATATGGACACGTGTCGATTAGTGTATGATTTATTGTAAATCCTACGTGGTGTGTGAAATGCACTTAATATTTTCTCGTTTTTTTACAAGGTAACGACGACGCGGCGATCATTTGCAGGTAGAAAAACAAAGGCGTGTTTCACGTGGCGATGTGACATTTGATCGAGCGCGAAAAAGTTGAATAATTTTACTAATAATTTTAACTCTCCACTACGGGTCCTTAGAGGACAATTGTTGGAATAATAAAATTTAGAATTGATATTTTAATATGTCTTAAAAGATTACATAATATTTATAGATCCTCTAAAAAATTAGAACAATTAAAAATTATCTTGAAAATAAGCAACAATAAGTAAACGTTAATTCCTCGATAACAATTTTCAAGACTCTAAGTCTCTATATAATAATTGCAAGAATTCATTTTACAAGATAAGCTTGGATTACAAAAAGTCTTTTTTATTTTCAACAACCTCTCTTAAACCAAGCTCATCTTGACCATGCCGATCATTCTCTTGAGTTTAAGGAAGGAGTACGTCTTCAACGGCTTAGTAAACATGTCAGCTACTTGATCTTCTGACTTGCAAAGCTATAACACAATCTCCTCGAACTTCACTAGATCTCGAATGAAATGATACTTTATATCAATGTACTTGCTTCTTCCATGAAAGACTGGATTCTTTGCAAGGGCAATTGCTGACTTATTATCACAATTAGTAACCACTGGGGGTTTACCTCAGTGGCCACTCTTCTTACTTGAGAAGGGGGAGGTGGAGAGTTTGAATCTCCACCTTCGCGGGGGGATAGGAGTGGGGTTGCGTAGTTTAAGATGTGGGTTTCGACGCCCACGCTCTGCAAGAGATGGGGCGCAAGTTCGACGCCCACGCTCTGCAAGTGTGAGTGAGAGATAGAGTAGGACCGACAAAAAAAAATTACAATTAGTCACTGTTGGATGCTCTTGCTTATAACGTAATTCAGCAAACATTAAACGTAGCCAAATTGCTTGAGTAACACAATAAGCCGCTGCTATGTATTCCGCTTCTACATTGGACAAAGCAACCACCTGTTGCTTCTTCGAGGATCAAGAAAAAATTCCATTTCCTAAAGAGAAAACATAACCGGAAGTACTCTTCCTTTTTCCAATATCACCTCCCCAATCACTGTCTATATATCTCATAAGTTGAAAATCATTAGAAATAGTGTAGAATATACCATCATCCACAGTAGCTTTAATGTACCGTAGAATTCTTTTTATCGCCTGCAAGTGTGATTGTCTAGGAGTTTCCACAAATCTGCTTACCATCCCAACGCTATAAATAAGATATGGCCGAGTAGAAGTCAAATATCGTAAACTCCCGACTAGCTTCTTGAAATATGTGGGATCGACTTCGGAGCCACTTCCATCTTTGTCAACTTCAATCTTTCCTCCATTGGAGTATTAATTGGTTCACAAGTAGCCATCTTGAAATGCTCAAGAATATCCTTGGCATACTTTGTTGACAAATAAAAATACCATCCTCCGATTGTGTAACTTCAAGGTCAAGAAAATAATACACGAGACTCATATCCGCCATCTCAAACTCACGAGTCATGGCCTCCCTGAAATCAAAAATCATCTCTGGACAATTCCTGGTAAATATAAGATCATCAACATATAGGCAAGCAATGAGCATCTCACCATTCAAGTCAATCTTCACATATAAAGCATGCTCATAAGGACATTGGTTAAAACCATAATTCATGAAATAAGAATCAATTCTGGAATACCATACTAGCAGTGCTTGCTTAAGACCGTAAAGAGCTTTCTTCAATTTGTAGATGAAACCCTCTTATCCTTTCTTGACATAACCCTCGGGTTGATCCACATACACCTCCTCCTCAAGTACACCTCCTTTCTTAACATCCATTTGGTGTATTTTCCAACGTCTTTGAGCAGCCAAAGCAAATAATGTGAATAGTATCCATTCTTGCAACCGGAGAAAATATCTCAAAATAGTCAATCCCGGGTTTTTGTTTGTAACCCTTGACTACAAGACAAGCCTTCAACCGATCAACATCACCATTAGGCTTGTACTTGGTCTTATAGACCCATTTCATGCCGATGGATTTCTTGCCTTCCGGAAGATATGTGAGCTCCCACGTATCATTTTTCTCAATCGCATATATCTCATCATCCATAGCACAAACCCAACTGTCATCTTGGGAAGCCTCCTTAAAGTTTGTCGGATCACAAGCTACAAAGAGAGCAAAATTAATAATTTCTTCATTAGAGGGATCATCATCATTGGACAAAACACAATCCTTCAAACAAGCTGGTAAAACTCGTTCTCGCCATGGACGTGAGGATGTTTCAGTAAAATCTGATTGAGTCTCTGCTACCAGATCAGGTTGCACCGATGCTGCTACTAGTTCTGATTGACTATTTGAATTGGGTTGAACCGACTTTTCCTCATCTAGGACAAAGTGAAACTGCTTCTTTTCCTCTACGCCCAAGTCCACTCACCTTCCTCATCAAAGGTGACATCTTGACTGATAATGACCTTTTTTGTTATCGGATTATACAACCGATAACCTTTGGTCTCATTACTGTAACTAAGGAAGATGCACTTCTCACTCTTCTCATCAAGTTTCTTGCGAAGCTCATTTGGCACATGGGCATAAGCAATATACCCGAACACGCAAAGATGCTGAACTGAAGGGATTCGACCACTCCACACCTCTTGCTAGAGTCTTGAACTCAAGACCTTTAGTAGGACATCGATTCAATAAGTAAACTGCACAAGCAACCGCCTTCGCCCAGAAATGCTTAGGCAATTGTTTGGAACGAAACATGGTACGAACCATATCAAAAACAGTGCGGTTTTTTCTCTCCACTACTCAATTCTGTTGAGGAGTATACCGTGCTATTAATTGATGTTTGATGCCACACTGTTTGAAGAAGCCATCACCAATTAAATATTCTGTGCCACGATCAGTTTGGAGAATCCGAATTTGGTGCCCACTTTGTTTTCTACACATAGGCTTTGAACTCCTTGAAAGCATCAATGGTGTCGGACTTGTGCTTCAAGAAATAAACCCATGTTTTCCGATTAAAGTCATCGATGAAGGTAACAAAATACTTGTACCCCGATTTGACGATTCACCGAGTGGTCCGCAGAGGTCGGAGTGCACTAACTCCAACGGCTTTGAAGCTCTCCATGATTGTCCTGAAGGGAAGCTGTCTTTGCACTTTTTTCCAATAACACATGGTTCACATATCTCCTTCGAAGAAGAAATTTCGGGTAATCTACGCACCATCTTCTTTCGAGACAACATCTTCAAGTTGTCAAAATTCACATGTCCGAACCGCTTGTGCCAAAGCCACGAAGAATCTTGCACTTAGGCACTAAAACACGAGGTAGCATAATTAATATACAAAGGAAAAAGTCGGTTTCGAGCCATTTTTACCATCGCAATCAACCCTCGTTTGCCATCATGGATCGTGCAAAGCTCATCCTTAATGGTCATGTGATAGCCTTGCTCGGACAATTGTCCCATGCTTAGGAGACTTTCTTGAAGACCGGGTACATAATGAACATCGGAATTGCTTTGAATCGACCCATCCTTCGCCTTGATTTTAACTGTCCCCTTTCCCATGATAGGAACTTTGGCATTTATTCCCGAACCTCACCTCCGAACAGAAGGTGTCATCAAGTTTTGAGAATAATTCCTTCTCACCGCACATGTGATTGCTACATCTGGTGTCTAAGTACCAAATGTTCTTCTGGTTTTCCACCGTAGCATCACATGTGAATAAAAGAGCATTGTCATGCTCATCGTCGCTATCAACAAATCTTGCTATCTTGGCATGAAATTTTTGACCACCAATCTTTTTGCTTCGACAATCAGATTGGTAATGCCCATACTTTTTACAATTAAAACACTGAATATGGGACTTATCATTTCGTTGTCCAGAATGTTTCTCTTGCCACTTTTTATCTTTCCTTTGATTAGAAAGTTTCTTCTTTTTGTCGGGCAACACCAACTGGCTTTGTAGAGCTTCCTCTACCATTTTGGATTTCTCCTTGAGTCGCTGTTTGTGCATTTGTAGAGAGCCCATCAACTCATCAACGGTCAAAATAGAGAAATCCTGAGACTTTTCAATGGAAGTCACAATATATTCAAACTGCAAAGTTAGCGTTCTGAAGAATCTTCTCAATAATCTATTGGTCACTAATAGTCTCACCATTGGCCTTCATTTGATTGACAAGAGCCAATGTTCGTGAGAAATAGTCGAAAATGGACTCCGACTTTTCCATTTGAAGGAGCTCAAATTGTTGACGAAGAGTCTGAAGCCGAACCTTCTGGACCTTCTCAATGCCTTTGTATATTTTGATGAGAGAGTCTCAAGCTTCTTTTGCTGTCTTCGAATTCGCCACTTTTTCAAAGATTGACGAACATATCACTTGAAAGATGTAAAAGAGAGCCTTACGATCTTTCTTGCGATTTTCTTTTATTGATCTCTGCTCCTCCGTTGTCAAATCTGTCAGCGTTCTGGCTCCACAAATCCTTCTTCCACAATCTCGGTCAACTCTTGAAACCCGAATAGCACCTCCATCTGGATCTTCCAATGCTCAAAATTCTTCCCATTGAACCTTGGGAGTTGAGGTTGAATCGTCCTGGCACCATTCACAGAGGCCATATGACACGAGATTTTCTAAATCGAATTCATAAAACTCAGCCAAAATTGGCTCTGATACCAAATGTTGGAATAATAAAATTTGGAATTGATATTCTAATATGTCTTGAAGGATTACATAATATTTATAGACCCTTTAGATAACTAGAACAATTAAAAACTATCTTGAAAACAAGCAACTATAAGTAAACATTAATTTCCTTGATAACAATTTCTAAGACTCTAAGTCTCTAGATAATAATTGCAAGAATCCAATTCACGAGATGAGCTTGGATTACGAAAAAGTCTTTTTTATTTCCAACAACAATAACGCCACCTTCTCCTTTTGATTGGGCACGAAAAGTTGAGTATAACCATGATGTTTATCAATCAAAATATTCACAAGATTGAGAGCCGGAGATTTAGTCCGTTCTCCTCGCAACAACTTGAATAAATCCATGTAATAAGTATAGTGTTTATCGGTAATCAAGGGAACCTTTCCAAGGAGGAGGAGCCCGTCATGAAGGTGTTAGCAACGCGATCCTTTGGAGCAATGATGAAGACCGCATGTTGAATTCACACAATTTGGACCTTTTGACTTAGATGCAATACCATGTCGAATTGGAAAAAATGTCGAGATAGAGCCACAAGGATTATTAAGACCCCGTTTGGTTCAGCATTTAAAATGAGCGTTGTGACTCTAAAGTCCCCTGACCAAATGTAAATAGCCTTTGATAACTTTTTTTTCTTACTTTGGGAGATGTAATTGCATTCCAATCACTCCAAAAGATTTTAGGCAAATGGAAGGTTGGAGGTGCATTGGGAAATTGCATTTTCGCTGATTCTAGGTTAAATGAAAATTTCAAAACTTCCCATTTTACCCTCGTTTACCAAGGATACTTCCAATTTTACCCCCCATTTAAAACAACACCTGAAAAGACGCTTCTCTCTTTTGCTTTCTTTGAGATGCCGCTCCTCTCTCTTTCCCTGGTTCGGCGATTGCGCTCCTCTCTTGTCCTCGACGCTGCATTCCGTGCGCTCCTATCGCCGTCGAGCTCTCTTCCCTCACGGCCACCCTCGATCTCTCTTTCGTCTTGCCGTGTTACCTCACGCCCGCCCTTGCGCTCACCTCTCTTCCAAGGTAAGATTTCTCTGTTCCTGTTGAGCATGAAGGTTTTTTTTTTTTAGAAATTTGTGTTGGTAATTGCATATCTGGTCTACTTGGTATGCTGGTTCGTCTTGAATTTGTGTTTTGCTTGTTCGTCTTGATTTTTTTGGGGCAATTGATGCTTTGCTGGTTTGATTTGTGCAATTGTTTGGAGGTGTTGGTTTGATTTGTGCTTTGTAGGTTTGATTTTTTTGGGCAATTTGTCTGGGGATTTAATTTGATAGTTTCACGATTTGTTTTTGGTTTGATTTGTGCTTTGCTGGTTTCATTTTTTTTTTTGGACAACGTCCTGTTGAGCATGATGGTTTGCTGGTTCCTCACGATCGGCGTGAACAACCACGGTTCAACTGAAATGGGTCCACAAAAGAAGCAAGACTGTTACGTAAAGCAGCCATAGTAAAGTGTATGCACATAAATGAAAAACAAGCAATAGTAATGCAGTGAAAAGTTGAGCCTTGGCTTGTAACCCAATTTGCAGCAAGTACGCTAAATATTAATCAATACGAGATAGATACATCTTAAATCTTCTCTTGGGAACATGATATGGAAAGTGAAAACAGAAATTGGGGACGTCACAGTTTTGCGTGTGCACTTCACGAAAATGGGAGATAGAGAAAAGAGAGAAAAGTAGCGCATAGCATACAAAGCTGTGACTTGATTTCGACTGGTTTCTGGGTTGTTCTTAATGCTTGTAGTGAGGTTGTTGCTTCCTTATTCTTATGTTTTTTAATTTGGGGCTCTGGCAACATGACATTCGATTGTGTTCGGTCACTTAGCTGCACTTTCAGAGGCTGTGGAAGTAGTGGGGATGATGTTGAGGTGAATTCAGATGAGTTTTTCTTAACTTTCGGCTTCAATGGCTATGGTGGTTCTTGTTATCATTTGGGCTTTCATGTTTATGTAGCAGTTACTTTTAGTTTGTTGGTTCGTGCTCTGCCAAGTTAATGTAGGCTTGTTGTTCTGTTTTCATTAGATTGCTGGTTTTATCTCTTTTTGTTTTGTGCCTCTCAAATTAATTGATGTTCATATTTCTAGAAGATGGCAAGGTCATCAAAGGATGTTGAGGCCACACAACTTGATATGGTGGCATTGAATACCCGACTCATTTCATGATTTCAAGGGACTAAAGATAATCAGGGAAGCGGGTGAATTTCTACATTGGACTGATCATTCATCAAGTAGATGCCAAGGTATTTCTTGACAAGACATCAAAATGGGGGAAGAATTGACACACAAGGAGGCATCCCGTTGATGCCAAGGTATTCTCGACAAGATTCTGTTCTTCATTGGGGACTTGGAAGTGGCTTCCACGGATGCAAAACGTCATCAGGTGCTAGAATAGCATCTATGTTCATATATGTTTACAACATTATCCTGTATGTTGTATGTAAGCCTTGATATAGAATCCTTTTTGTTGCAACCTCCCCAAACCGGTCTCGTCACTTAGGGGGTTTGACTAATGGATTGCTAAGTCTAAACTTAGGACTTAAATAGGGCTCTCCCAAGCCCATACCAACTCCCGATTTAAGGTTTAAGTTATTAGCATGCAAATCAATTTCATTTAGGAGTCGCCACTAATCAGTTTTTTACGAATCGATTAGACACCCAAGTAAAGCATGGGAGGATTACTTTACTTTTACAAACGAAAGAGTCCATAGGTACGGGGACTTGATTACACTAATTGACTTACTAATGTCCTTTTGGTATATAATTTTGCTCAATTACCACCTAACGTATCGATGCAGTAGTCTTACAAATTGTGAGTTCTAAAGTTCTATTCCTAACCAGGCTAAGGGAAGGAATAATCAATACATGGAAATTGTGAAATCCAGTAGTAATCAAAATTGAAATACACAAACAACGACCTAGCATGTCTCTAATCGACTACATGCAAAGTCGAATTATACAAGCAATTAAAACATGTGAAACAAGCAACATGCAATTAAGCATGACATTAATCACACAAAAGGGCAAGAAGGGGCAATTCCAAAGCCCAAATACTATTTTTCTAATTTTTAAATTTTAATTAAAAACATTTTTTAATATTATAATATTATAATAATATAAAAAGGGACCTTGCACTCGGATCCACCGTGAGGTGGGCTCCGCAAAGGCCCAATTTAGAATACCCTAAAACCCAAATAAAACAATTAAATAAAAACACTCAAGCCCAGCCTACTAGGAATAAAAGCCTAAATAACACTTCAACCCAATTTGGCCCACCCACGAAATGGCTCGAAACCTAAAAGACCCATTCTAGTCCTAAAGTTCTAAAAAGCCCAAAGCCAACAAACCCTAATAAACTTAAGACTTGCCCAAACACCAAAAGTCTACCCGGCCGTGACCCGTGCGCTCAACCCTGCCGTGAGCCGCCAACCCGACTCGCCCAAAAAACTTAGCCCGACTCAGCTGTAGCCTACTTGGCTCACGTAAGCCTATTGACCACGACTCGAGTGCCAGCCATAGCCCCAACTCACCTCACGTTCTCGCCCGAGCCTCAATGCTCGAGGCTTCTCTTCTACGTGGTTGTGCCCTTGCCCAATCGCCAGTCGGCCACCGCCAATCTTTGCTCCCCACGTCGCCGACCGAACTCCAGCCACCATCATCGATCACCCACACGCCGCATCCAAGCACCCAACGGAGCGAGACGATCGCTGGAACGGACCACATCCAAGCAAGCAGATGCAAATAGCAGCATGGAGGGGAAAAAACACGTCACAAAGACCAAGGGGTTGACAAACATCCGCATTAGTAGCAAGAAAAATTTCATTTGGACATTTCATCGAAAGGGTTGAACACATTAGAAAAGGAAGGATTTTTTTGGCTTATTCAGGGCTCAAAATGGATCAGGATTCTCGACACATGATGCACGAGAGCAGGGAACAAGTGCGAAGACATCACAAACCAGAGCTCGCATGAGCCGGATAGCCGTGAGCTCCGGCGAGTGAGCCGAGAATAGGGCACAAAAACAAAAACAAGGGATGGAGGGGCGGCAGTTCGTGGCACTCCCTACCCTGCTCAGCGGCGGTGCATGAGGGTGAACTCTATAAATCGAACTATGTCCGGCCACCTCGCACACCTCCAAGCCAGGTTCCTCGAGAAACCGACCCCCAAATCAAACCGGAATACGGCAAAAACTCCAAAATGAAACTTACTGTGGCTTGGTGCGAAAAAGGGGGTGTTGGCGAGTCGTTGGACTCGATGCGGACACGGCAACCGTTAGAAGGTCTCCACCTCTAGCCTCTTGGTCTCTCGATTCTATCTCTCACCCTCTCGATCTCTCTTAGGATCTCTCACTCTCTCCTCCGAATCTTCCCCCTCGGCCTCTCAAACTCTTGGCCTCCCCAAAATCTCTCTCTCACTCTAGCTCTTAAGGGCCACAATAGTTGGCGGTGGATCCGGTGGAGAGAGAGAGAGACCGAGATCCTAAGAGAGAGAGAACCGAGAGATCGAGGAGCCCAGGGGGAGACCTTCCGGCGGCTGCCATGTTCGCATCGAGTCTGCCGACTCACCAACACCCCCTTTTTCGCATCAAGCCACAGTAAGTTTCATTTTGGAGGTTTCGCTCCATTCCGGTTTGATTTGGGGGTTGGTTTCCCGAGGATCTTGGCTTAGAGGCATGCGAGGTGACTGAACGTAGTCCAATCTATCGCGTTCGCCCTATGCGCTGCCACCGAGCGGGGTAGGAGTGCCACAAACGGCCGCCCCTCCATCCCTTGCCTCTGTTTTCGTGCCCTATTCTTGGCTCACTGGCCGAGCTCATAGCCGTCCGACTCGTGCGAGCTCCGGCTCGTGACGTCTTCGCACTTGTTCCTCGCTCCCGTGACGTCGTGTGTCGAGAATCTCGATCCATTTCGAGCCCTAATAAAGCCAAAAAAATTCCTCTTTTTCTAATGTGTTCAAACCATTCAATGAAATGTTCGAATGAAACTTTTCTTGCCACATATGCGGATGTTTGTCGACCCCTTGGTTTTTGCGACGTGTTTTTTCCCCTCCGTGTTGCTATATGCATTTGCTTGCTTGAATGTGGTTTGTTCTGGCGGTCATCTCGCTCCGTTGGGTGCTTGGACACGGCATATGGGTGAACCGATGATGGTGGCCAGAGCTTGGTCGACGACGTGGGAAGCAGAGATCAGCGACTGGGCAAGGGCATGGCCGCGTAGAAGAGAAGCCACGGGCGATGAGGCTTGGGCGAGAACGTGAGGCAAGTCAGGGTTGCACCAGGGTTGGGCGCGCGGGTCGTGGCCAGTAGGCTTGCGCGAGCCGAGTAGGCGGTGGCTAAGCCTGGCTAAGTTTTTTGGGCAAGTCGAGTCTACGGCTCACGGCCAAGTCGAGCACACGGGTCGCAGCCGGGTAGACTTTTGGTGTTTGGACCAGTCTTAAGTTTATTAGGGTTTATTGGCTTTGGGCTTTTTAGAACTTTAGGACTAGAATGGGTCTTTTAGGTTTCGAGCCATTTCGTGGGTGGGCCAAATTAGGTTGAAGTGTTATTTAGGTTTTTATTCCTATTGGGCTGGGCTTGGATATTTTTTATTTAACTATTTTATTTGGGTTTTGGGGTATTCAGAATTGGGCCTTCGCAGAGCCCACCTCGCGGTGGACCCGAGCTGGTGCGCCTAGGTCAAATGTGGAGATCCAACTTGGGTCCATTTTTATAGTATTATAATATTATATTTATTATTTTAATTAAAAAATTAAAAAATAGTATTTGGGTTTTGGAATTGCCCCTTCTTGCCCTTTTGTGTGACTAATGCCATGCTTAATTGCATGTTGCTTGTTTCGCACGTTTTAATTGTGTATATAATTCAACTTTGCATATGGTCGATTAGAGACATGTTAGGTCGGTGTTTGTGCATTTCAATTTTAATTACTACTTGATTGTGCACATTCCGTGTATCGATTATTCCTTCCGTTAGCCTAGTTAGGAGTAGAACTTTAGGACTCACAATTGGTAAGATTACTGCATCGACACGTTAAGTGGTAATTGAGCAAAGATTAGGTATCGATAGGGCACTAGTTGGTCAATTGGTGTAATCAAGTTTACATACTCATGGAATCTTTGGTATGTAGAAGTGAAGCAATTATCTCATGCTTCACTTGGTTATCTAATCAACCCGTCGAAAACTGATTAGTGGCGACTCCTAAATGATATTGATTTTCATGCTAATAATTTAAACCTCAAGTTGCGAGTTGGTATGGGCTTGGGAGAACTTGAATTAAATTCTAGATTTAGACTTAGCAATCCATTAGCCAAATCTCCTAGGTGACGAGACCGGTTCGAGGAGGTTGCGACACTCTTACTTTGATTTATAAGTGGGGAGGGCGTCTAGCGTAGTGTATCCATTGCCTGATGCAAAAGGGCCTATGCAGATATGTGTTTTCCTTGCAGTTCATTTCAAACTCATGAAATTTATCAATTCTAGCTACTCAGAACAATGATTCTTTCATGAACTTGAACCTTTTTCCGACCTTGTGTCCATCAATTGGACCCTCCTGATTTACAAGCTACTTGAGCAGTCAATCACAAAAAAAGTGATAAAAAGTAATTAAGGATGAATAATGTTGTGATTCGAGGACTATAGTGAAAATGAACTTCGTAGCAAAAAATCGTACAATTCAGACTTGATGATGTATCTTATGTATCATATATAAGTATAATGTATTTCTTTCCTCGGGACATACGTGATTATTATTTTTTTAAAATTTTAAACAAATTAAAGTTAAAAAAACTTAAATTGACACAACAAAGGACTTTCCAAATATGTGATTACCAAATAGCATTTTTCCCAAAGTTGCATCCCAAAGCAATTTTCAATTACAGTTTTTGTATTTCACAAATCCCTTTAGGTTAAAGGCCTTTGCACCTCTTCTAGGACATTTATCCAAAGCTGAATCAAACGAGGCCATACTTCACCACAAGACCTTAGACGACAAGACGGTAATGTCTTCCCTTTTGCTGTTTTTCCAAAGTAACAACAATGTGGTGAATCATTTGAAGGTAAAATAATGGCACATTTTACATGGTAATGTGACATTTGATGGAACGCAAAAAAGTTAAATAATTGTACTAATAATTTTAACCCTCCACTACGGGTCGTTAGAGGACAATAATGCCACCTTTTCCTTTTGATTGGACACCAAAAAGTTGAGTATAACCATGAGGTTTATAAATCAAGATAATCACGAGATTTAGAGCCAGAGATTTAGTCCGTTCTCCTCGCAATGACTTGAATAAATTGATGTAATAAGTATAGTGTTTATTGGTAATCAAGGGAACCTTTCCAAGGAGGAGGAACCCTTCACGAAGGTGTTAGCAACATGATCTTTTGGAGCAACGATGAAAACGGCATGTTGAATTCGTACAATCTGGACCTTTAGACTTAGCGGCAACACCATGTTGAACTGGCAAAAATGTCGAGACAGAGCCACAAAGATTATTAAGCACGTTCTCTGAGGAATACAGAGTAAACGCGGACCATCAGCTTCCAGGAGCGTGTTGCAGACCAGGCCACCATGCTTGTCTGCTGATAAAAGTAGATATCCTTAAGAGTGACCCTCTCTTTCGGAAGTCAGCTCTGGATATAACTTCATTTCGGTTCTTTTAGAAAGCCTTTTGGTCCCTGTATAAGGTTGGCCATCTACTTCATTCCCCTTTGTTCTCAAAGATCACTTGCAATTTTCCCACATTGCTGAATCTTCTTCTTATATTGATATTCCATTGGAATATTTATTTTTGTCGTAAAAAAAGATTCGTTCTTTACTCATCCCCGGAACCCAAACTAGGACAGCATTCATACTTGAGGCTATACTGTAGTTGTGCGCTATTGAAGAAAGATTATCCTCAATATCTCCCATCGTCTTGTGTGTCATGCTGTATTATTTCCAGGTTTAGTTCATTGTTGATCTGGCCTTCTGTTCTTTTATCAATTAGATCAAGATGATCACAGCCATAACTCGTTTTATTGGACTCCTCTGTAAAAGTTTGCGTGTTGGTGATTCAATACTAGAATTTTAAGTATTGCGCTTGTTTTCATATGTATTCTTGTGCGAGAGAGTCCTGTCAAATTGCTTCAGCCTTGACCTAGCAAACAAGAGGTGCTCCAACTCACTAAAATTAGGACATTGCTTAGGAATTTCCAAATTTTTCATATCACCAGAAGAACCAGAACCAGAACCAGAACCAGAACCAAGCTGGTGTTATTAGTTTTCGTCTTAATCAGAACTTGACCAATGGTAAATTCATAAAAATCCAAAGCTCTACAGAGGTTCCCATATGTTTTCTCCATTTTCCCTTCTGGCTGAATCACAACCCAAAAGAGCTGCCCCAAAAACAAGTGCAGCTGTGCAAAATCTAAGTCAAACTAGTATAATCCCATAAATTTCTTTCCTTATTTTGCCATCATTTTGGAGGTTCTTATTGAGGAACAGGGAGAGCCGGAAGGAGGGCTTCGTGGGCAGACAAAGCAATGTTCTGCAACTTGCAGTCTGATGAAATCAACTGGCCAGATTCGATCTCCTCTTCGGTGATTATCGTGTCGATCAATTCGAGCAGGACTCGCTCCATCTCTTCGCCGTCAGTCCACTCGCGAATCTCCGCCTTCAACAGCATGGGGTTCCTGCAGATCAAGTCCCAGACAGGGTAATTCTTCCTCGGCATCATGAAGTCACCCTCCAAGAGCCTCAGGCTTGGGCAGTAGTCACCAGCCCCATCTCCGAGATAGATGAACCTCTTTTGCTTGCCCTCGGCAGACAGAGAGGCTTGTATTCTTTCAATCACCACTCCCTGTAAAAATCACATATAAATATTACATGTGGATCATGATTGACCCTAAAAGATTTGATCCTTCTGTCATTGTCTCTTTGTGTTTTTCGATAGATGTGAAGATGACGAGCGGAGGATTATAGTGGGGTCAGAAGTGAGCAAGAAACACCGAGGAGGGACAGAGTTGCACTAATTTTGAAGACCCCGTTGACAGATTGACCAGTCCATCTTTTGATATATTTCTGTTTTATAATGCCCCAAACGGCAAGTGCAGGCTATTATTTTAATTATGAAGGTTTCATGGTATCTGATAGAGTACTGTTCTAAATGGTCCCCCTGTCAAAATGTCCAGATTCATCCCCATGTTTTTCAAAGCTGGCGTAAATTTGCATCAGCATGCGTTGAAATTTTTCAAGAACCTTTTCTTCTCAAAAGCAGGCTGCAATCGAGGATGGTAAAATGAAAAACGGGGATCTGCTTGCATTATTATACGTGTTTTTTGTTACCTTGCACATATTTGGAGGGCAGAGACCACATCCATGAAAAGAAGACTTGAAGTCGTGGTAAGGCGAAATCCTGAGCCTCCCTCTTCGTCGACGAAGCCCGGGTTCGTGTTGATCTCGGAGAAGCACTCCCGTATGCCCAGATGGTTCAGGATTGTCTCGATGTAAAAGAGATTGGCATCACTCACAACCCTTAAATCACACCTGAGCAGAGAGATAGAAAGAATTAGCCAAAAGAAGAAAGACTCGCTTAATTTCGTTGTGTTCCAAAACAACGCACTGAGCAGAGAGAGTGAGACAAATTGCTTCGTCATAAAATTTACCCCAAAGCATGAACGGATTTGATGGCGGGGACGATTCTGGGATGGATGGGAGCTCTGTTCAGCACATCCTCAATCTCTTCGATTGTTATTCCGCTCGCATGAAGCTCTCCCATCATCTTGTCCTGCAAAGAGTTTGGTTTTTCAGAGGTTGTGTCAAACAAGCTTCGTAAGAAGCAGAGCCCGAACATCAAAACAGAGGAACAAAAAAAAATGGGAACAATTTGTGCTACACGAGATCTGCCCAAGTAAACAAGAGATTGTTTACGAAAGTGGAGGGCGTTTTGCAGCACTCGAAATCCATGCAAAAAGAAAGAAAACAACCCAAACAAAGAAAAAACACGAAGAGAAAACTCACCATGAGAGAGTTCCAGGGCATGGTGGGGAGGAGCTCATTGAACCGATCGGTGATGCCCAGCTCGTCGACGACCCAGGTGTCGCTGTCGCAGTCGATGATCGTCTTGTCGAAGTCGAAGAGCACCACGATGTCAGCCATTCGTCTCAGAGCACAATGCACGAGAAAATTACAGAGAGTTTTTGGGAGGTTTGTTCTTAATCTTTCCTAGTGAACAGGAGAGATTTCTGCGGGTGGAGGAGACGCGAGAAGGGATGAGAGGGGAGCGGGGGTATTTATAGCGCGCTGCTCTGATCGGTGCGAGAGAGGGGCGAAGGAAGAGTCGCCTCGCGCAGTTACCATTTGCGCCATTACGCTTCAGTAGATTCCATGGAATATTACGCGAGTGTTTGTGGGATACGTGCGCGTGTTTCTCGTTTCGTTGGTGTGCTGTCGAACGACAGTAACACTAGGAGGAGTCCCCCTCCTCTCTGCCAGTCCGTTTCGAATTTCGGATGACGACGATTGACACCCTTAGGACCAACACCTAATCCAACAACATTCAAAATAAGTGCGCACCGGAACATGCTAGGATCACAATGTTTATGATCATTTCCGGGTCGAGTTAATTGTTCGAAATGCAATCCTGATCTGCGTTTCAAAAGGAATCTGCGAAGGATGCGACGTACTCTTTATGGGTGTCGGGCGATAATTTTTCCCAAGACGCGACTAAAATTCGAAGGCCGGAGGATCCATGGTCACGTGATCGTTTGCTCGTCGGGGGGGGGTGCGGCCACTTTAAGAGATTCTTCTTGGGGGGACAATTTGGTCAAACAATTAACGAGGGTGGGATTTCGGGGGAGGGGGAATATGGGGAGGGAATATTCGTGTGGGGGGAGAAGAGGAAAATGGAATGGAACTCGAGAGTTGGATTTGGATTTGATGAAGGGGCAACCTTTTCGAAGTGCACCTGCCACTGCCCCAATAGGCCGGCGAATATTCAGGGAATGGTCCGTTCGGCGATTCCAATTCCTTTCGTTCTTCCAAAGTTTCCTAGCACTTAGGGCGCGCATGGAATCCATTCTGGAATAGAAATTACATTCCGGATAGATTCGGGAATAAAAACGCGTTTGTTAAAAATTTCCGATTGCGTTACGGAAATTTTCACATTCCGGAATAAAAATCGTTTGTTAAAAATACTTGATTCCGGAATCGTTCTTGATTTCGAATGCATTTTTATTCCGAATGAGTTTTAGGTAAGAAAAAAGAAGCTACTTTTTATAGCTTCTCTCTTCCGAATAATTCTCCCTATTTTCTCTCTTTTTCTCACTAATTTTTTTTTTAAAAATGCATAAAATTGAAAAATTTCAGAAAAATTCATAAAAATTTCAGAAAATAAAAAAAAAAAAGTCAAGATTTCGAGAAAATAGGAAATTTGGTGAATTTTTTAAAAAAAATAAAAAAAAATAAAAAATTTCAAAATTTCACATAACGGCTTAGAATACCTCTGGGTACCTACTTTGAGTGAAATTTAATATTTTTGGGGTGCCCAAAAAAATAAAAAAAATCAAAAATTTCAAAACTTCACAAAATGATTTAAAATACCTTTGGGCACCCATTTTGAGTGAAATTTAATTTTTTTTAGGTGCTCAAAAAAATAAAAAAATCAAAAATTTCAAATCTTCACAAAATGATTTAGAATACCTTTGGGCACCCACTTTGAGTGAAATTTAATTTTTTTTGAGGTGCCCAAAAAATAAAAAAAAAATCAAAAATTTCAAGACTTCACAAAATGGCTTAGAATACCTTTGGCCACCCACTTTGAGAGAAATTTAACTTTTTTTAGGTGCCAAAAATATAAAAAAAAAAAAAATTTCAAAACTTCACAAAATGGCTTAGAATACCTTTGGGCATCCACTTTGAGTGAAATTTAATTTTTTTAAGGTGCCCAAAAAAAAAAAAAATCAAAAATTTCAAAACTTCACAAAATGACTTAGAATACCTTTGGGCACCCACTTTGAGTGAAATTTATTTTTTTTAGGTATCCAAAAAAATAAAAAATTTCAAAACTTGACAAAATGGCTTAAAATATCTTTGGGCACCTACTTTGAGTGAAATTTAATTTTTTTGAGGTGCCCAAAAAAATCAAAAAATCAAAAATTTCAAAACTTCACAAAATGGCTTAAAATACTTTTGGGTACCCACTTTGAGTGAAATTTATTTTTTTTATGTGCCCAAAAAAAAATAAAAAATTTCAAATAAAATGGATTTTTGTTTTGAAAATTTATTTTTTTTATGTGCCCAAAAAAATAAAAAAATAAAAATAGATTTTTGTTTTAAACTAATTTACGGAATTTCATGTTTTACCAAATGTTTCTCCTCTATAATCAATTTTTGGCAAGAATTCCAGAAATCAATTTTTGGCAAGAATTTGATTTCTAGAGTAGAATGGTTACCATTCGCACCCTTATCTTACCACTCTCTAAAGCTAAAGCTGTCATTAGTAAGTTTGCTTTCTAAGCAACAGGATAAGTTCTCACAGCGAGTGTTTTGCGAACCAAAAAGGAAACTTCGAATCATTTCAGTCCGCAGATTTCACGACGGCACGAGAAGTCAAGCCCTCAAGAATGAAGGGATGGGATCGAACGCTGATCATGGCCCTTCTTCGGGAGAGAAAAGGAGAGGTTATTTTGAAGTCCTTCTGTTCCTAATTTGGCGTTCAGGTTACCGTCCCCCTCCCTCTCACGCGAATCAAGTTCCTCTGATTTTAAGGAGAGTGTCAGCTCGCCCCCTCCAACAGCTCGCGTCATCACGTGCTGGAATGTGGCAAGGTTTGGGATTGGTTGATGCAATTCTTGTGGGCAGCTTATTTACCATTTATAATGACAAAGGAACCGCTGGAGAGGTCCCCATTATTGCTACTCCCACTGTTGTTGATTTGGAAGCTCCAGCTAAAGAGTCCCCCGTTGTTCACCTAGATGAAGAGAGTGCGAGACGTCTCACAAAATTAGAAGAACATCTATGCATACTGCAAGGTTACCAACTCCAAGGCTTCGATAAACTATCACCTTTTACAAAAGTGAAGGTTCCTGATTTTTACAAGGATCTTGAATTTTCAAGAAAGTATGATGGAACTGGATGCCCAAATATCCATTTGAGGTATTATTTGAGCAAAATGGCTCGTTACTCTGATAACACTCCGCTTTTAATCAGTACTTTTCAAGATAGCTTGACTGATTCCTCCTTAACATGATTTATTGAGTTGGATTTGGAGAAAATTTGCACCAGGGAAGACCTTGCAGATGAATTCCTCCAACAAATACTGAAATTGCTCCAACCCATGAAGATCTGGCTCGGGTTGATAAAAAGAGAAATGAAACTTTTAGAGCATATGCCCAAAGGTGAAGAAATATGACATCCCAAGTCAAACCTCCACTGTCCAAGAAAGAGATCATGCAACTGTTTCCTCAAGCTCTGCCTCAAGAATACTTCGAGAAGATGTTTAATAACACTTGCATTAATTTCCCCGCAATGGTTGAACTGTGAGAACGTATCGAAGGAATCATGCGAGAGGGTCGATTATCCGAAATGACGACTCGTAGATTTACCTCAAAGAAGGATAAGGAGCTAATGGTAGAGGTTGCTTATATTCAAAATCCTAATACTCAAAAGTCATTAAACACACGAGTTCAAAGGTCCGCTATGGAAGCAGGGGGCTCTTCCCGAAATTTTGACCGAAAAGGAAAAGCTCTATGAAGACAATTTACTCCGTTGCCAAGACTTATGTCCCAATTGTTGTCAATGTTGATTGGACAAAGGCTTGTAGCAAAAGAAATCCCGAGAGACAACCCGCCAAAGTTTGCTAGGTTTGACTTAACAAAATCTTGTGAGTATCACATGGGTGAAAAAGGGCCATGATGTGGACAACTGTTATGTTCTCAAGGTTAAGATTTAAAACCTACTAAATAAGGGGATCTTGACATTTAAGGATGCCACACCAAATGTTCAACAAAATCCACTCCTCAATCATACCGAAACTGTTAATGTGATATTTGAAGACAAGAATGAGAAACCTTTCTTGGCTGACGTGGCAAATCTGAGGAGCTATTGACCGTTGTTGGACGTCAATCAAAAGGAGGAGACATCTCCTAACAGGAGAACATGTATTGCATAGCTAAGATGGCTGCTTTAAGCATAATTCATCCATTTCAAGAAAAGAAACCCAAAGGGTACATCCTTTTGCTGATTTTGGTATTTGTTTATCTTTTTTCTTCATTTTTCTTAGGCATTCGGCCTTACTTTTACCAAGTACACTACTTTTTCATGCCCCAGATTCTTTGGCTATTGATTTTTTTTTCTAAGGACTTTGTGTCATGCCCTATTGTTTCTTATCTATTAAAGTGGATCATCTGCTCATGCTCCAGTGTGAAGAGATGATCACCAATTTACGGTTCTGAAATAAATATTCAGGCTCAATTGGGCTTTACCGAAGGTAACGTGTTTGTGTATAAGAAATGAAGTACTCTTCTTCCTTTTGGGATATCTTGAGCTTTCATATGATTTTATCTGAAGTTATCACAGAAAGATTGATGCAAAAGTATGTAATAAAATCTTTCTAGATCCTATTTTCCATAGTTGTCAATCACAAAATTCCTTATTTGCCTCAATGTGGTGTGGTTCTTAACAGGGTTGTTTTTGAAAAACTTCTCCACTTCCAATTTTACGACCTTTAAAACAAAACCCGAGAAGACGCTTCTCTCTTTTGCTTTCTTTGAGATGCCGCTCCTCTCTCTTTCCCTGCACTACAAAAAAACATGAATTTTGCCACGGAAATTTGCGACGGGGAAATTTGCGACGGAATTTGCGATAAAATAAAAATTCGTCGCAAATTTGCGACAGAAAAATAAGTCCGTCGCAAGCAAATTTGAGACGGAACATAAGTCCATCGCAAATTTGCGACGGAAAATTAAGTCCGTCGCAAATTTGCGACGGAAAAATAAGTCCGTGAACAATCCATGACACAATATAGATGAAAGGCTTATTATTCGCCAAGATCAAAATGTTTGATCAAATCTCTTCGGGTTGGGCCGATTTTTTAGCATTTCTTTGGTTTACTCAACCGATATCTTTTTTTTTTTGGAAATTATGCTAGGATTTTTTTTATAAGTGCAGAAAAAATAGATTTATCAAGTTTGGTTGCAATTCAATGTTATCCACTCTATCTTCAGCCAACCATCTGAAAAAAAAAAGTTAATATATTATTGTCGGAAGAGGGGCTACGTAATTTCGCAGAAAAAAATCAATGTCCCGATAAAATAAAAAATAGGAAAAAAATTCAAACAATGTTAAAATTCTTATAGACCAAAAAAAAACATTTTGTCACAATTTAGAGACCAAAAAAAAATTTCGTCGCACATTAACGACGAATTTTGAGAAGAATACAATTAAGTGGCTAATTTGTGACGAATTTTGTAATGGACAATTAGACAATTAGCGACGAATACCGTTCGTGGCTAATTTGCGATGAATTTTGCGACAAATTTTGCGATGAATTATTTGCAACGAATTTTTTTCCTTCGCAAAAATTTGCGACGACCTATTAGCGATGGAATTTTTTCCTTTGCTAAATTTTTCATCGCAAAATTTCTTGTTAATCCCTTATTTTTTTGTAGTGCTGGTTAGGCGATTGCGCTTGTCTCTTGTCCTCAACGCTGCATTCCTTGCGCTCCTCTCGCCGTCGAGCTCTCTTCCCTCACGGCCACCCTCAATCTCTCTTTTGTCATGCCGTGTTACCTCACGCCCGCCCTCGCGCTCACCTATCTAGGTAAGATTTCTCTATTCCTGTTGAGAATGAAGGTTTTTTTTTAAGAAGTTTGTGTTGGTAATTGCATATCTGGTCTACTTGGTATGCTGTTTCGTCTTGATTTTTTTGGGGCAATTTGTGCTTTGCTGGTTTGATTTGTGCAATTGTTTGGAGGTGTTGGTTTGATTCGTGCTTTGCAGGTTTAATTTTTTTGGGCAATTTGTCTGGGGATTTAATTTGATAGTTTCACGATTTGTTTTTGGTTTGATTTGTGCTTTGCTGGTTTCATTTTTTTTTTTTGGACAACGTCCTGTTGAGCATGATGGTTTGCTGGTTCCTCCTGATCGGTGTGAACAACCACGGTTCAACTGAAATGGGTCCACAAAAGAAGCAAGACTGTTACATAAAGCAGCCTTAGTAAAGTGTATGCACATAAATGAAAAACAAGCGATGCTAATGCAGTGAAAAGTTGAGCCTTGGCTTGTAACCCAATTTGCAGCAAGTACGCTAAATATTAATCAATACGAGATAGATACATCTTAAATCTTCTCTTGGGAACATGATATGGAAAGTGAAAACAGAAATTGGGGACGTCACAGTTTTGCGTGTGCACTTTGCGAAAATGGGAGATAGAGAAAAGAGAGTAAAGTAGCGCATGGCATACAAAGCTGTGACTTGATTTCGACTGGTTTCTGGGTTGTTCTTAATGCTTGTAGTGAAGTTGTTGCTTCCCTGTTCTTATGTTTTTTAATTTGGGGCTCTGGCAAGATGACATTCGATTGTGTTCGGTCACTTAGCTGCACTTTCAGAGGCTGTGGAAGTAGTGGGGATGATGTTGAGGTGAATTCGGATGAGTTTTTCTTGACTTTCGGCTTCAATGGCTATGGTGGTTCTTGTTATCATTTGGGCTTTCATGTTTATGCAGCAATTTCTTTTAGTTTGTTGGTTCGTGCTCTGCCAAGTTAATGTAGGCTTGTCGTTCTATTTTGATTAGTTTGCTGGTTTTATCTCTTTTTGTTTTGTGCCTCTCAAATTTATTCATGTTCATATTTCTAGAAGATGGCAAGGTCATCAAAGGATGTTGAGGCCACACAACTTGATACGGTGGCATTGAATACCCGACTCATTTCATGATTTCAAGGGACTAAAGATAATCAGGGAAGCGTGTGAATTTCTACATTGGACTGATCATTCATCAAGTAGATGCCAAGGTATTCTCGACAAGACATCAAAATGGGGAAGAATTGATGCACAAGGAGGCATCCCGTCGATGCCAAGGTATTCTCAACAAGATTCTGTTTTTCAATGGGGACTTGGAAGTGGCTTCCAAGGATGCAAAACGTCATCGGGTGCTAGAATAGCATCTATGTTCATATATGTTTATAACATTATCCTGTATGTTGTATGTAAACCTTGATATAGAATCTTTTTTTGTGGCGACCTCCCCGAACCGGTCTCGTCACCTAGAGGTTTGGCTAATGGATTGCTAAGTCTAAACTTAGGACTTAATTAGGGCTCTCCCAAGCCCATACCAACTCACGATTTAAGATTTAAGTTACTAGCATACAAATCAATTTCATTTAGGAGTGGCTACTAATCAGTTTTCGGCGGGTCGATTAGACACCCAAGTAAAGTATGGGAGAATTGCTTCACTTTTACGAACCAAAGAGTCCATGGGTATGGGGACTTGATTACAGTAATTATCTAACTAGTGCCCTTTCGATATGTAATCTTTTACTCAATCACCACCTAACATGTCGATGCAATAGTCTTACCAATTGTGAGTCCTAGAGTTCTACTCCTAACCAGGCTAAGGGAAGGAATAATCAATACATGAAAAGTGTGAAATCAAGTAGTAATCAAAATTGAAATGCACAAACAATAGCCTAGCATGTCTCTAATCGATTACATGTAAAGTCGAATTATACATGCAATTAAAGCGTGCAAAACAAACAACATGCAATTAAGCATGGCATTAATCACACAAAAGGGCAAGAAGGGGCAATTCCAAAGCCCAAATACTATTTTTTTAATTTTAAATTTCTAAAAATTTTTAATTAAAAATATTTTTTAATATTAAAATTAATATTATAATATTATAATAATATAAAAAGGGACCCTGTGCCCGAGTCCACCGTGAGGTGGGCTCTGCAAAGGCCCAATTCGGAATACCCTAAAACCCAAATAAAACAATTAAATAAAAAACACTAAAGCCCAGCCCACTAGGAATAAAAGCCTAAATAACACTTCAACCCAATTTGGCCCACCCACGAAATGGCCCGAAACCTAAAAAAAACCATTCTAGTCCTAAAGTTCTAAAAAGCCCAAAGCCAACAAATCCTAATAAACTTAAGACTGGCCCAAACACCAAAAGTCTACCCGGCCGCGACCGTGTGCTCAACTCGGCCGTGAGCCGCCGACTCGACTCGCCCTGAAAACTTAGCCCGACTCAACCGCCGCCTACCTGGCTTGCACAAGCCTACTCACCACGACCCGAGCGCCGACATTAGCCTTGACTCGCCTCACGTTCTCGCCTGAGCCTCAACGCCCAGGGCTTCTCTTCTATGCGGTCATGCCCTTGCCCAATCACCACTCGGCCACCACCAATCTCTACTCCCCACATCGCCGACCAAACTCCAACCACCATCATTGGTTCACCCACACGCTGCATCCAAGCACCCAACGGAGCGAGACGACCGAGGGAACGGACCACATCCAAGCAAGTAGACGTAGATAGCAACACAGAGGGGACACAAAACACGTCACAAAGACCAAGGGGTTGCCAAACATCCGCATTAGTGGCAAAAAAAATTTCATTTGGATATTTTAGTGAAGGGTTGAACACATTATAAAAAGAGGGATTTTTTTGGCTAAATCAGGGCTCAAAATGGACCGGGATTCTCGACACATGGGAGCGGGGAACAAGTGCGAAGATGTCACGGGCCGAAGCGCACACAAGCCAGATGGCCATGAGCTCCGACTAGTGAGTCGATAACAGGGCACGAAAACAGAAACAGGGGATGGAGGGGCGGTCATTTGCGGCACTCCCTACCTTGCTCAGTGGCGGCGCATGAGGGCGAATGCTATAGATCGGACTACATCCGGCCACCTCATACGCCTTCGAGCCGGGATCCTCGTGAAACCAACCCCCAAATCAAATCGGAATGCAGCAAAAACTCCAAAATGAAACTTACTGTGGCTTGGTGCGAAAAATGGGGTGTTGGCGAGTCGTCGGACTCAATGCGGACAAGGCAACTGTCGGAAGGTCTCCTCCTTCGGCCAATTGGTCTCTTTGTTCTCTCTCTCACGCTCTCGGTCTCTTTCGGGATCCCTCACTCTCTCCTCCAGATCTTCCCCCTCGGCCTCTCAAACTCTTGGCCTCCCCCGGAATCTCTCTCTCACTCGAGCTCTTGAGGGCCACGACATTTGGCGGTGGATCCAGTGGAGAGAGCGAGAGATCCTGAGAGAGACCGAGAGCGTGAGAGAGAGAACCGAGAGACCGAGGCTGCCATGTCCGCGTCGAGTTTGACGACTCACCAACACCCCCTTTTTCGCACCAAGCCACGGTAAGTTTCATTTTGGAGTTTTCGTTGCATTCTGGTTTGATTTGGGGGTTGGTTCCTCGAGGATCCTTGCTCAGAGGTGTGCGAGGTGACTGGACGTAGTCCAATCTATCGAGTTCGCCCTATGCGCCGCCACCAAGCAGGGCAGGAAGTGCCGCAAACGGCCGCCCCTCCATCCCTTGTTTCTATTTTCGTGTCCTGTTCTCGGCTCATTGGCCAAAGCTCACAACCGTTCAGCTCGTGCGAGCTCCGACCCATGACGTCTTCACAGTTGTTCCCCACTCCCATACGTCGTGCGTCGAGAATCTCGGTCCATTTCAAGCCCTAATAAAGCCAAAAAAATCCCTCTTTTTCTAATGTGTTCAACCTGCTCGATGAAATGTTCGAATGAAATTTTTCTTGCCACATATGCGGATGTTTGTCGACCCCTTGGTTTTTGCAAAGTGTTTTTTCCCCTCCGTGTTGCTATCTGCATTTGCTTGCTTGGATGTGGTTTGTTTTGGCGGTCATCTCGCTCCGTTGGGTGCTTGGACGCGGCGTATGGGTGAACCGATGATGGTGGCCAGAGCTTGGTCAACCACGTGGGAAGCAAAGATCGGCGGTGGCTAAATGGCAACTAGGCAAGGGGCACGACTGTGTAGAAGAGAAGCGATGGGCGATGAGGCTTGGGCAAGAACGTGAGGCGAGTTGGGGCTACGCCCATGTTGGGCGCGCGGGTCGTGACCAGTAGGCTTGCGCGAGCTGGGTAGGCGATGGCTAAGTCTGGCTAAGTTTTTTGGCCAAGTCGGGTTGGCGGCTCACTGCTGAGTCGAGCGCACGAGTCGCAGCCAGGTAGACCTTTGGTGTTTGGACTAGTGTCCATTTCAAGCCCTAATAAAGCCAAAAAATCCCTCTTTTTCTAATGTGTTCAACCTGCTCGATGAAATGTTGGAATGAAATTTTTCTTGCCACATATCCGGATGTTTGTCGACCCCTTGGTTTTTGCAAAGTGTTTTTTCCCCTCCGTGTTGCTATCTGCATTTGCTTGCTTGGATGTGGTTTGTTTTGGCGGTCATCTCGCTCCGTTGGGTGCTTGGACGCGGCGTATGGGTGAACCGATGATGGTGGCCAGAGCTTGGTCAACCACGTGGGAAGCAAAGATCGGCGGTGGCTAAATGGCAACTAGGCAAGGGGCACGACTGTGTAGAAGAGAAGCGATGGGCGATGAGGCTTGGGCAAGAACGTGAGGCGAGTTTGGGGCTACGCCCATGTTGGGCGCGCGGGTCGTGACCAGTAGGCTTGCGCGAGCTGGGTAGGCGATGGCTAAGTCTGGCTAAGTTTTTTGGCCAAGTCGGGTTGGCGGCTCACTGCTGAGTCAAGCACACGAGTCGCAGCCAGGTAGACCTTTGGTGTTTGGACTAGTCTTAAGTTTATTAGGGTTTGTTGGCTTTAGGCTTTTAGAACTTTAGGAGTAGAATGGGTCTTTTGGGTTTCGGGCCATTTCGTGGGTGATCCAAATTTGGTTGAAGTGTTTTTTAGGTTTTTATTCCTAGTGGGCTAGGCTTGGATGTTTTTTATTTAATTATTTTATTTGGGTTTTAGGGTATTTCAAATTGGGCCTTTGCAAAGCCCACTTCGCAGTGGAACCGGGCTGGTGCGCCCGGGTCGGATGTGGAGATCCGACCTGGGTCCATTTTTATATTACTATAATATTATATTTATTATTTTAATATTAAAATAATTTTAATTAAAATTAAAAAAAGTATTTGGGCTTTGGAATTGCCCCTTCTTGCCTTTTTGTGTGATTAATGCCATACTTAATTGCATGTTGCTTGTTTCGCACGTTTTAATTGTGTGTATAATTCGACTTTGCATGTGGTCAATTAGAGACATGTTAAGTCATTGTTTGTACATTTCAATTTTGATTACTACTTGATTGTGCACTTTTCATGTATCGATTATTCCTTCTCTTAGCCTAGTTAGGAGTAGAACTTTAGGACTCACGATCGGTAAGATTACTTCATCGACACGTTAGGTGGTGATTGAGCAAGATTAGGTATCGATAGGGCACTATTTGGTCAGTTAATGTAATCAAGTCCCCATACCCACAAAATCTCTAGTTTGTAGAAGTGAAGCAATTCTCTCATGCTTTACTCGGTTGTCTAATCGACCCGCCGAAAACTAATTAATCGCAACTCCTAAATGACATTGATCTTCATGCTAATAACTTAAACCTTAAGTTGTGAGTTGGTATGGGTTTGGAAGAACTCGAGTTAAATCCTAGATTTAGACTTAGCAATCAATTAGCCAAACCTCCTAGATGACGAGATCGGTTCGGGGAGGTCGTGACACTCTTACTTTGATTTATAAGTGGGGAGGGCGTCTTGTGTAGTGCATCCATTGCCCGATGCAAAAGGGCCTATGCAGAAATGTGTTTACCTTGCAGTTCATTTCAAACTCATGAAATTTATAAATTCTAGCTACTTAGAACAATGATTCTTTCATGAACTTAAACCTTTTTCCAACCTTGTGTCCATCAATTGGACCCTCCTGATTTATAAGCTACTTGAGCAGTCAACCACAAAAAAGTGATAAAAAGTAATTAATGATGAATAATGTTGTGATTCGAGGACTATAGTGAAAATGAACTTCGTAGCAAAAAATTGTACAATTCAGACTTGATGATGTATCTTATGTATCATATATAAGTATAATGTATTTCTTTCCTCGGGACATACGTGATTATTTTTTTTTTCAATTTTAAACAAATTAAAGTTAAAAAACTTAAATTGGCACAATAAAGGACTTTCCAAATATGTGATTACCAAACATCAATTTTTCCCAAAGTTGCATCCCAAGGCAATTTTCAATTACAGCTTTTGTATTTCACAAAATTCTTTTAGGCTAAAAGCCTTTGCATTTCTCCAAGGACATTTCTCCAAAGCTGAATCAAACGGGCCATACTTCACAAGTCCTTAGACGACAGGACGGTAATGTCTTCCCTTTTGCTGTTTTTCCAAAGTAACAACAATGCAGTGAACCATTTGAAGGTAAAACAATGGCGTGTTTTACATGGCAACGTGACATTTGATTGAACGCGACAAAGTTAAAGTAATTGTACTAATAATTATAACCCTCCACTACGGGTCCTTAGAGGATAATAATGCCACCTTTTCCTTTTGATTGGACACCAAAAAGTAAAGTATAACCATGAGGTTTATCAATCAAAATAACCACAAGTAAGGGTGAGCGGTTCTCGGTTCGATCCGGTTCTAAAATGGAATCGGGAGTCGGATCGAGAGAACCGGTTCTCAATTTTCGGAATCGCGGACCGGACCGGTTGGTTCTAGGATCAAAAACCGGACTTGACCATCGGTCGGGTCCGGTTCCGGTTCCGATCCAATGGAACCGGTTATTTAGAATTTAGGGTTTTTTTCAAACACTGAAGGTTTTGTTCACATTTTACTAATTTTTGTTAATAAATTTATGTCAATGAAGTTCACTTAGGATTTAATTCATATTTTACTATTTTTTATCAATGAATTTATAATAATGAAGTTCACTTAGAGTTTAGTTCACATTTTATTAATTTTTTTTAAAGAAAAAAATAAAAATATATATTAAATAGTCGGTCCGGTTCTATCGGTCCGGTCCGGTCGATTCCCCCTTGGAACCGGGAACCGGACCGCCCGAAAACCGGTTCCTCTTTAGGAACCGGGAACCCGACCAATAGTCCCGAGAACCGGACCAAACTCGTCCGGTCCGGTCCGGTCCCGGTTTGGGCGGTCCAAGTTGCTCATCCCTAACCACGAGATTCAGAGCCGGAGAGTTAGTCCGTTCTCCTCGCAACGACTTGAATAAACCGATGTAGTAAGTATAGTGTTTATTGGTACTCAAGGGAACCTTTCCAAGGAGGAGGAACCCTTCACGAAGGTGTTAGCAACACGATCTTTTGGAGCAACGATGAAAAACGGCATGTTGAATTCGTACAATCTGGACCTTTTGACTTAGCGGCAACACCATGTTGAACTGGCAAAAATGTCGAGACAGAGCCACAAGGATTATTAAGCACGTTCTCTGAGGAATACAGAGTAAACGCGGACCATCAGCTTCCAGGAGCGTGTTGCAGACCAGGCCACATGCTTGTTGTGACATTCCGATTTTCGACCCATTTTGGGATTTATCCTGTAATTCAACAAGGCTTTATAGTAAAATCTCTTTCGAACCGATCACTCTGGATATTTTAAATTTTTAAATTAGAGATTTCTTTAAACGCGCTCTCGATCGCCTTTAGAGTTAGAAACTTTGATGTTGAATTTCTTGAATTCGGTTTTAATTGGGCCGGTGTCGATATTATTGTTGCCAACCTTATTACTCTAAAATGTGGAAAATGAATTTTTTGACCGGAGACGCAATTTGGACCCAGACCACCCTCATGATGTGTGTTTTTATTAACACAATTTTACCCAAATCCTAAAATTATTAATTAGGATTTTTTTTTAAAAAGATCACTTTCTTTAA
Source organism: Syzygium grande (assembly GCA_024733475.1). NCBI lineage: Eukaryota > Viridiplantae > Streptophyta > Magnoliopsida > Myrtales > Myrtaceae > Syzygium > Syzygium grande. The sequence goes on along the minus strand of JAMXDD010000006.1, from coordinate 29,799,687 downwards.
ACCGTGTCCGTTGAATCGCGATTATTGCGATTTGAACTTGTCCCTCTCTCTCTCTCTCTCTCTCTCCTCCCTCACTTTCCCGCCGGCTTGCCCTCCCTTGCGTCTGACATCCCTTCCCCCCCACCTACCCCACTAGCCTCCATCATTTCCCTTTTGTTTTCTTTCTTTTCTTCTTTTTTTTCTTCTCCTTTCTCTTCTCTTCTCCTTCTTCTCCCCGACGCCAACTGGTTCTGCTCCGCTTCTGGCTTCTTGCTCCTGTTCTTGTTCTGCCCAGCCGCGCGCCGTCCAGCCCTTCGCCGGACTGACCCCCACCGGCTTGTCCTCGCTGGAACCAGCACCGCCACGCCTTGCCCGTCGGCCGTCGTCACGCCGACCGTCGCCCCGGAACTGCCGTCGTCGGACCGCCCGAGCTGCACGCGGGTCGTGTCCTCGCCGTCCGCCCGTCGAACCAGCGCCGCCGTACCTCGCCCCAGCTATCGTCACGCCACCCAGCCCGTCCTAGCTGCCTCCGACCGCCATCCCGGACGTTGCCGCCGTTCACCGCGGGCACGCTCGCCGGACCGAGCTCCCCCGGCCTAGCTCCGCTCGCTCCCGGGACTGGCTCTGCCGTCCACCTCCGATCGTCGCCGCCGCAGTCCCAGCCGCCGGAGCCCGACCAGCCAACATGGCGGCTATCCTTCACCGTTCGCCGTCGTTCCCGGCCGCCGTGTTCAAATCGGAACCACCGCGGACCGCCCTCGCCGCCACCGTCGTTCTCGCGTCGTCGCCGGCGTTAGCCGAGTAAGTTAACCCCTAATCCCGTGCTTAGGGTGTTAAACTTGCTTAGGGTAGTTTAATTAATGTTTGGGTTAATATTAAATTTGTTTAGTTAGGATTATGTGTTGATTATGGATTAGTGTTTAATTAATGGTGTTTAGGATATAAATTGTTGATTAGTTTATTGTTATTGATTATTATTATTAAATTATTTATTTTCGGAATTTTAAATATTATTTTATTAGTTAATATATTAATTCCGAATTAAATATCATTTTATTATTTTAGGAATTAAATATTATTATTTATTATTAAATAATTAATTTCCGAAAATTCAATATTATTATTTTCGGAAAATTTCCTAGCGTCAATTATGATGCCAATGTTAGATTTAAATCGTATAAATTGACGTATTTAGAAAATGATTTGAATTATTTCGATTCGAGAAAATATTTTGACACTTTGGAAAATTGAATTATTTTCGGATATTATTAAATAATTAAATTCCGAATTTATTTATTATTATTTCGGAAAATTTATAATTTCAAATTACGATTTCTAGCTTGAATGTTGGTGTTTATACCATTTGTCGTATAAAATTATTTTTTTATGACAATTTATTTTTGATTGGAAATTTTCAAGAAAATTTATGGGATTTTGGAATTTAATTATTTTTATTGTTATGCCAAGTAATGATTGTGATACTTTGTGATTGATATTCGGGTTTGACATGCATCGAAATTGATTGATTGTTGCATCCGAGATATTGTTGTATGGCATTAATATAGGCTTCATGGGCTAATTGAGAAGATAATAATTGGCCGGAATGCCCCATTGGAGTTCCTTCTTTGAGATAGATGAATGCCCGATTTATTTGGATGCCCTCGGATAATCAGTACAGAGAGGCTTGGATGCTTGTCAAGGTCACTTGATGCTCCTTGTAAAAATCTTCATATAAATCGTTTGATGTTGCCGTATTGGAATGATTGATCCTAAATCGTTTTTGATCCTTCCCGTCATTGACGGAGCCGTGTTTTTCGATAGATGACCACCATCTTGACGAGAGGAGGATTATGGTGGCCCAGGGGGTGAGCAAGAAACACCGAGGGTAGGGACAGAGTTGCCTCATTTTCGAGACCCCGTTGACAGATTGACCAATCCAAAATCTTTTGATATATTTCTGTTTTATAATTTCCCAAATGGCAAGTTAAGGATGGCTATTTGTTTATTAATGTATGAATGTTTGTTGGCATTAGGTATCTGATAGAGTAGGCCTCCTAAATGGTCCCCGTGTCAAACATGTCCAGATTTGTTGTTAACCCCATTTAGCGTTTGGCGCAAAGTTTTGGTTCGGTGTTTGGAAGCTGGTTTTTGGAGTTCGCGTTGATGAATTTTTCAAGAATCTTTTCTCGGCTTTTCAAAGCGCCCGGGGGCATGTAAGAATACTCTCGGGGGTTAATCAAGTGAAAATTAAAATAGTATTGTTTGAGGGATTTGTTTTCCTGACTATCCCTATTTGTTATTTGTCCGGGATTGTTGTGTTCGTTTCCGCATGCGTAATTAAAAGATAAAATGAAGGGTCGGCGACGAGTCCCGGGACGTCGATCATAACGCACTATAGCGGGATGTCGCGTGTCCGTAGAGTTCGGGGCGTGACACTTGTCTGCTGATAAAAGTTGATATCCTTAAGAGTGACGCTCTCTTTCGGAAGTCAGCTCTGGATATAACTTCATTTCGGTTCTTTTAGAAAGCCTTTTGGTCCCAGTGTAAGGTTGGCCATCTACTTCATTCCCCTTTGTTCTCAAAGATCACTTGCAATTTTCCCACATTGCTAAATCTTCTTCTTATATTGATATTCCATTGGAATATTTATTTTTGTCGTAAAAAAAGATTCGTTCTTTACTCATCCCAGGAACGCCAAATAGGACAGCATTCATACTTGAGGCTATACTGTTTTAGTTGTGCGATATTGAAAAAAGATTATCCTCAATATCTCCCATTTTGTCTTGGGTGTCATGCTGTATTATTTCCAGGTTTAGTTCATTGTTGATCTGGCCTTCTGTTCGTTTATCAATTAGATCAAGAGAGATCTTGATCACAGCCGTAACTCATTTGGTTGGAATTCCTCTGTAAAAGTATGCATGTTGATGATTCAATACTAGAATTTTTAAGTCTTGCACTTGTTTTCACATGTATTCTTGTGTGAGACAGTCCTGTCAAGATGCTTCAGCCTTGACCTAGCAAACAAGAGGTGCTCCAACTCACTAAAATTAGGACATTGCTTACGAATTTCCAAAATTTTCACGTCACCAGCAGAAGCAGAAGCAGAACCAAGCTGGTGTTATTAGGTTTTCGTCTTAATCAGTACTTGACCAATGGGAAATTCATAAACATCCAAAGCTCTACAGAGGTTCCCATATGTTTCTCCATTTTCCCTTTTGGCTGAATCACAACCCAAAAGAGCTGCCCCAAAAACAAGTGCAGCTGTGCAAAAACTAAGTCAAACTAGTATAATCCCATAAATTTCTTTCCATATTTTGCCATCATTTTAGAAGTTCCTATTGAGGAACAGGGAGAGTTGGAAGGAGGTCTTCGTGAGCAGACAAAGCAATGTTCTGCAACTTGCAGTCTGATGAAATCAACTGGCCAGATCCGATCTCCTCTTTGGTGATTATCGTGTCGATCAATTCGAACAGGACTCGCTCCATCTCTTCACCATCGGTCCACTCGCGAATCTCCGCCTTCAACAGCATGGGGTTCCTGCAGATCAAGTCCCAGACAGGGTAATTCTTCCTTGGCATCATGAAGTCACCCTCCAAGAGCTTCAGGCTTGGGCAGTAGTCGCCAGCCCCATCTCCGAGATAGATGAACCTCTTTTGCTTGCCCTCGGCAGACAGAGAGGCTTGTATTCTTTCAATCACCACTCCCTGTAAAAAATCACATATAAATATTACATGTGGATCATGATTGACCCTAAAAGATTTGATCCTTCTGTCATTGTCTCTTTGTGTTTTTCGATAGATGTGAAGATGACGAGAGGAGGATTATAGTGGGGTCAGAAGTGAGCAAGAAACACCGAGGAGGGACAGAGTTGCACTAATTTTGGAGACCCCGTTGACAGATTGACCAGTCCATCTTTTGATATATTTCTGTTTTATAATGTCCCAAACGGCAAGTGCAGGCTATTATTTTAATTATGAAGGTTTCATGGTATCTGATAGAGTACTGTTCTAAATGGTCCCCCTGTCAAAATGTCCAGATTCATCCCCATGTTTTTCAAAGCTGGCGTGAATTTGCATCAGCATGCGTTGAAATTTTTCAAGAACCTTCTCTTCTCAAAAGCAGGCGGCAATCGAGGATGGTGAAATGACAAACGGGGATCTGCTTGCATTATTATACGTGTGTGTTGTTACCTTGCACATATTTGGAGGGCAGAGACCACATCCATGAAAAGAGGACTTGAAGTCGTGGTAAGGCGAAATCCTGAGCCTCCCTTCTTCGTCGACGAAGCCCGGGTTCGTGTTGATCTCAGAGAAGCACTCCCGTATGCCCAGATGGTTCAGGATTGTCTCGATGTAAAAGAGATTGGCATCACTCACAACCCTTAAATCACACCTGAGCGGAGAGAGAGAAAGAATTAGCCAAAAGAAGAAAGACTCGCTTGATTTCCTTGTGCTCCAAAACAACGTACTGAGCAGAGAGAGAGACAAATTGCTTCGTCATAAAATTTACCCCAAAGCATGAACGGATTTGATGGCGGGGACGATTCTGGGATGGATGGGAGCTCTGTTCAGCACATCCTCAATCTCTTCGATTGTTATTCCGCTCGCATGAAGCTCTCCCATCATCTTGTCCTGCAAAGAGTTTGGTTTTTCCGAGGTTGTGTCAAACAAGCTTCGTAAGAAGCAGAGCCCGAACGTCAAAACAGAGGAACAAAAAAAAAAAATGGGAACAATTTGTGCTACACGAGATCTGCCCAAGTAAACAAGAGACTGTTTTCGAAAGTGGAGGGCGTTTTGCAGCACTCGAAATCCATGCAAAAAGAAAGAAAACAACCCAAACAAAGGAAAAACACGAAGAGAAAACTCACCATGAGAGAGTTCCAGGGCATGGTGGGGAGGAGCTCATTGAACCGATCGGTGATGCCCAGCTCGTCGATGACCCAGCTGTCGCTTGCGCAGTCGATGATCGTCTCGTCGAAGTCGAAGAGCACCACGATGTCAGCCATTCGTCTCAGAGCACAATGCACGAGAAAATTACAGAGAGAGTTTTGGGAGGTTTGTTCTTAATCTTTCCTAGTGAACAGGAGAGATTTCTGCGGGTGGAGGAGACGCGAGAAGGGATGAGAGGGGAGCGGAGGTATTAATAGCGCGCTGCTCTGATCGGTGCGAGAGAAGGGCGAAGGACGAGTCGCGTCGCGCAGTTACCATTTGCGCCATTACGCTTCAGTAGATTCCATGGAATATTACGCAAATGTTTGTGGGATCCGTGCGCGCGTTTCTCCTTTCGTTGGTGTGCTGTCGAACGACAGTAACACTAGGAGGAGTCCCCTCCTCTCTGCCTGTCCGTTTTCGAATTTCGCACGACGACGATTGACACCCCTAGGACCAACACCTAATCCAGCAACATTCAAACTAAGTACGCACCGGAACGTGCTAGAATCACGAGGTTTATGATCATTCCCGGGTCGCGTTAATTGTTCGAAATGCAATCCCGATCCGCGTTTCAAAAGGGAATCTGCGAGGGACGCGACGTACTCTTTATGGGTGCCGGGCGATAATTTTTCCCGAGACGCGACTAAAATTCAAAGGCCGGAGGATCCATGGTCACGCGATCTTTTGCTCGGCGGGCCGGGCGGCGACTTCAAGAGATTCGTCTTGGGGGACAATTTGTTCAAACAATCAACGAGAGTGGGATTTCGGGGGGAGGGGGAATATGGGGAGGGAATATTCGTGTGGGGGAGAAAGAGGAAAATGGAATGGAACTGGGAGAGTTGGATTTGGATTCGATGAAGGGGGCAACCTTTTCCAAGTGCACCTACCACTGGCCCCAATAGGCCGGCGAATATTCCGGGAATGGTCCGTTCGGCGAATTCCAATTCCTTTCGTCCTTCCAAAGTTTCCTAGCACTTAATCTTACCACTCTCTAAAGCTAAAGCTGCCATTAGTAAGTTTGCTTTCTAAGCAACAGGATAAGTTCTCACACGCGAGCGTTTTGCGAACCGAAAAGGAAAGCTCGAATCATTTCAGTCCGCAGATTCCGGGACGGCGCGAGAAGCCGAGCCCCTCGAGAACGAAGGGATGGGACCGAACGCCGATCATGGCCCTTCTTCGGGATAGAAAGGGAGAGGTTATTTTGAAGTCCTTCTGTTCCTAATTTTGGCGTTCGGGGTTACCGTCCCCCTCCCTCTCGCGCGGATCGAGTTCCTCTGATTTTAAGGAGAGCGTCGGCTCGCCCCCCTCCGAGAGCTCGCGTCATCGCGTGCCGGATTGCATCTCGAGGCGCCGCGTCCGACTTTTTCGAGACGGCGGCTATCTTACCTGGCCCATCGAGATGTCGTGGACACCGATGATCACATAAACGGTTTGGTGCATCCCCACCGCCATCATTTAGCATAGATTAACCGTCGTAATTTGACGTACACATCATTAACCAACCCCCACGACAGTCACATGAGCAGTGTCATGTGCCAAGATCGACTTGGGCGAGTTTCTACCCCATGAAAGAAAAGGGGGCAAAAGGCCAAAATCCGGTTGCGGCGAGCTCTCTCTTCGAGTGTTGAAAACGGCTCGTTTATTTTAAACACCCATTTGCCACCAATTACACATGCATGCATAAATATATATTTATAAATATATATTATAGCACACTAGTTTTCTAGATCGGTCTGGGCAGACCTACCTTAGATTACACCACCATTGGTCACGACCGCATAACCCCCGCGTCCATTCCCTCACCAACCGCGCAATTGAAACCATAAATCTAGCGAATTCGTCTAGATTAATTGGGAACAAGATGCAATTTTCAATAGTTCAAACGCTGTTTCTTCCAATCATTCCAATGATTTTTCGATCTTAATCTAAATCGTAGGCCTTTAGTCAGCAGTGACGTCGCTTTTGGGGTCAATTCCATGTGGCCAAACCTTGGAAACCTGCGTGGGATCTGTCGAGCTCCCGGCATGCTGGGTGTCATCGTATTCTATCCCTGCCCAACTTAATCCGGATCACGCATTGTTGTTAGTAGTCAACGCCCTTCTGCTCTTTCATTTCCGCCGCCTTAGAAAAATGCAGGAAAAGGGGTTGGTGCTAGATGAACAATTTGACCGGTTTGGCCTCAACACATGGGTCTAGATTTCGAAATGATTATGCTAAGCTTTACTCACTTAAGTAGGAGATTATTTTAATTGTCCTAATACGGGTATTAGGTCGTGCATCGAATGAGATTACTTGGCTACGTGCTAACACGTGCCCCCCGGAAATCCTAATGATTGGTGGATCCGTCTATTCATTCTTGTGGCGATCAATTGAATCTCGTGTGATTTGATTTCGGGGTCTTCCGAAAAGTTGGAGCTCGAAACCATCTTTTATTAGTCAATTTGTGTATATTATGCGGTCATTCACCTGAATAATATGTATTTTTCGGATTAAATTCCACACATAGCGTGATTTTTCCTTCATCCAAGCTTGAAAGCAATTAAACTTTTATTTTTTTGTGATGGGTAAAAGATGAAACCACAGTCCAAATATCATTGCATCATCTCTAAACTATTGAGTATACCTAAAGATGAACACGCAATCATTTGGAATAGATGATTTAGAATAAAACCAAACTGAAAGGAATGAGATGTTTGGCTTTGGAAGTTGTCGAGTTTCATTTAGTTCGGCTTGAATGGACTCCCAAAATGATGATACAATTGATTTGGTTTGAGAGTCTCCATCTCTCTCCCCTATCGTCGCCAGCAATTTTCGACCATTGGCCAAAAGGACCGCATTGACAAATCATCAAAAGATTTAGGATTAAATTGATATAATTGAAGGGAAAATTATTTAAAAAGTCTTAAACCTATTACATTTTTGCCAATTCAATTCTAAACATTTTAATTTTGCCAATTGAGTTCTAAACCTTTTCATGTTTTGCTAATTGAGTTAATCCAGCCAATTTTTCCCGAAATCGCTGACGTGGATATGCACTATCCAACATGCACGATCGACGCTAATGTGTACAAATTTTAATAATATTTTTGAATTTTTTAAATTAATTTTATGGATTCTTTTCTTTGTTTTTTTTTTTTTATAAACCTCTAGTCGACGAGGTCGCCAGCTATGCGACACGGGACAATTGACGTTCATGTTAACAATTTCCAATCAAAATTTGTCTGATGGACTCAATTGGGAAAACGTGAAAAAGTTTAGGATTCAATTGGCATAATTAAAATGTTTAGGACTGGATTGACAAAAAATGCAATAGATTTATGACTTTTTGAATAATTTTCCCGTAATCGAAAAGTTTGCGACTGAATTGACCGCCGTACGATAGGTTTAGGACTTTTTTGAATGATTTTCCAGTACATTTTTCCCATTTCTCATCATTATCACTAAATAAGAAAAGTTACGAGCAGAGACGCCGGCACCCAACTTAGCTACATAGTATTCCAATGCTAATGTGGCCGACACACTTAAAAGTAACCCAAATGATTGTTTTAGGTCACAGACACACCCCGGCATTTCATATCACGTAGGGTTAGGATTCTTTATAGATTCCATGCCCCCCTCCACGATACTTTGACTTGAAAGTTCTCGATGTTAGGTGGTGTGGGATCCGCGATGAACGTTGAAATTGATGATTTTTTATATGCTCGAGATCATAATCATTGACATCTTTTCAATCAGCCAGATTGAAAAACGACAGGAGATCTAGCATTAATTTAGCTGCATCCTTGTCCATGGTTCTTGTCACGTTGCGATTAGTGCATCCTAAAGGCGAGATCTTAGTGTTATGGAGCAAAATAGGGACAATCACCCAAAAAAAAAGTCTCGAATCTATTGCACTTATACCAATTAGTCCTAAACCTTTTAATTATACCAATTCTGTCCTAAAATTTTAGACAACTTGCCAATTTAGTCATGAACCTTCGTCCGAAACATTTTATCGATTTGCCAAATTAGTCATTCCGGTCAATTTTAGCCAGATATCGCTGACGTGGTGGTCTAATCAGTGCTAGCCATCCTACATGGCAAGATCGGCTACTAGCAAGGGCGAGCCTCGCCGGATTTGGGGAGTTTGAGCCTCGCCCAACCATGCAAAGGCCAACCTTGCCTAGCAACGATAAGGTCAAGGCCCAAGGCCGGCCAGCGAGGTTGACCTCGCTGGACCTCGCCTTTGGACGATCGCCAGCCATTGCCAAGGCCTGGAGACCGGCTAGAGGAAGAAGGGAAAAAAAAACAAATTGAAATTTAAGTAAATTATTAAAAAATTGTAAAAATTATCCACATTAGCGTTAGGATGAACGACCCTGACTAGATCACCACGTCAATGATTTTGGCCGGACGGACTAAATTGGCAAATTATCAAAAGGTTTAGGACTAAATTTGCACAATTGAAAGGTTAAGACTAAGTTGAAGAGTTGTCAAAAGTTTTAGAGCTGAATCGATAAAATCGAAAGGTTTATGATCGAACTAACACGGATGCAATAAGTTTAAGACTAAATTGGCAAGTTGTCAAAATCATAATCATCGCCATCTTTTAAATTCACAGGATTAAAGAATGACAGAGATTGAGCATGGATAGTGGCATCGTGGTCCGTCGTTCTTGTCATGTTGCAATTAGTGCATCCTAAAGGCGACATCTTAGTGTTATGGAGCGAAATGGAATTCCATTAGCGAGAGACTTTCCGCTTGTTTTTCTTCGGTCTTTCTCGGAGACGATCAAAATGACGAGCGAGAATCGGAGATTTGATTATTAAGAATTGGAGCGACAGCTATTCGGAGAAAAGGTGGCTCGTTGTATCGTGGAGGTTTCGTGGTAAGGTCGAAAGCGAAACATTACTCCCTCAAAGAAATATTTGCACATTTGCTAGAGCGTCGATATTTGAGATCGGGGCGGTAGGCACTATATCATTAAAGCCCGTAATGCAGCTCGTCTGTCTACGACAAACCGAAGATGTCGAATCATCGACTGAACGGAGCGATGGCAAATTTAACAGTTAAAAGGGGACGAGAGCATACTCACTTTTGGTTAAGACTTCCAAAATCCATCGCGATCACCCCATGACAATCTCATGATGGCCCTTCTTTAATGTATGCTTTTCATTCACGAGGAAAACGACACGAATGGTTTCTGAACTTCAATCTAGTGTGCAATATCGTCCCCGAACTTTTTAATTTGTTCGGTGTGATCCCAAAATCCTAATCTAACGTGCAATGTCGTTCCTAACTTCTAAACATTTTCATACAATATCAAAGACTAAATTGAACGGTTACCGATAATTCAAGGACTACATTGAATAAATCAGAAATTGAGATGCGATATTGCGCACTAAGCCAAAATTCATGAATCACGTTGCACAGATTAAAAGTTCATGGACAGCATTACACAATCAATCAAAATTCATTGATCATCTGTGCTATTGTTCCTAATTTATGGCGGGGAAAGATTCGCGCGCGCGATTATGCGAATTGTTCCGTTCCGGATACACGTCTTCGTTTAGGGGGAAAGAAATCGTCGCTTTCTCGTGCCTTGTGGCGCCCAAATTTCAATTCATTACGACCGCTATTCTCGATAAACATCCCCATCGATCTGCTGATCGAGCATCTGTAACACATGTTCCTTTCACAGTTTGGTTCGGCTCGGTCGATGCCAGAAACGTTTTGATTCTCAACCAGCGGTGCTCCTTCGTCCTTCGGTGCAGCGTCAGCCGTCGCCTTCATTTTCTGTCCGAGAACATACTCGCAAGTCGACACAGATTACATCCACATGGGACGACAAGAAGGAGGCGTATTCTTTTCATCTCCTTTTTAATAATTTACGTTATATTCTAGAAAAAGCTCAATGCACACAAATTCCCTTCCGATCTCGTTTAAGTCCCTCGTCCTTTATTCCCAATCGTTTGGATCGTAAGAGAAGTTCCTTCCGCCTCGTTTAATACCACGGTAAGGAATTTTTGTGTCCGAACAATATCATCGGAGATTAGATAGCACGAGAATCCCGCTCTCCAATGAGCACGCAGGGGTCAGGGAGGCCGCACTGGCGGGGTTGTGGAAACCGCTAAAGGGCTTTAATAGTTTGAGCCTAATAAAGGAAAGTTTTCTATTTTATTGGGTTTCCTAATTGAATGGTTTTCATCGTCTGAATAGGTTTCTTAGAAAGAGTTTCTTATTTTGAAACAAACTATTGCCTATATATATATATATATTCTTTTTCTCTTGTAATTGAGGGATGAAATCAAGAGGTACGATGAGCTAATATTTTAGAATCATCAGTTGGACGTAACTCTAGTTTAAGGGTGAACCAGAATAAAATCTTGTGTCTCAAATTCTCTTTCTCGCTTTTACTCTATATTTTCTTTGTGATTGTGTGGCGAATCCTAAAACTTCTATTCTCAATTGTTGTTTTGTTGGAAAAAAAAAAAAAATTGAGCTTCGACAAGGGAATACTTCTCTTCGGCGACGGTGGACGGCGAAGTTCCGTGATTGGCAGCAACCGATTTTCGATAGTGGCGGCTATTGGCAACAGAGTCCGACGGCGGAGCTTGTCTTCATCGACCCAGTGACTATTGCATGTGACCGGCAATGGAGTACAGCAGTCGATGACCTGCGACCGGCAGCAGAGGGATGGATGGGCGGCGGCAATCGGTGGTGGAATTGAGTTTTTGATAGTTTCGTGGTAATACAAACCATGGAATGGAATCTCGATCTTAGTTATAGCTGGAAAATCCGATTGCGAGGAATCAAAATCCATAACGAAGGACTCAAAGGAAAAAAGGAATTGTAAATCGGAATCCAAACCCTACTCTAATCTTTCTCCAAACATGAAAAATAATGGGAATTGGAATCACGTGGCTTGAGGAATGTGAATCCGCATCGAATTAAACTAGGCACAACTCAAGCTCGATCAGAAGAAAGTGCACGACAGTATACGATTCCTCTCATCTCCCAAAGCAAATGAAATAATTCGAGATTGCATCAGTGCTAGACTGCCTAATTTCAAAAAAAAAAAAAAAAAAAAGAGCAATGTCATATATGCTAGACTTTTCGACCAAAGAAAAAATAAATATGCTCGACTCAAGGTCTAAATCGGTTACGTTGTTTTTTCAGATGAGGTTTTTTTTTTAAAAATGAATTTTATATATTTTGTTAAACACTGCCTATCGACGCATAAGCGCAATCAAAACAAAATTTGGATATTGCGAGTAAAGCACAAACGATGACTAAAATATTATACCCGTGTGATACATTTACCCCAAACTTTTTTTCTGACACAAAAAATTCCAAACTTATGCCAATGTGACACGTTTATCCCAGACTTTTTGCTATGTGACACCAAAAATCTCAAATTTTTTTCCATGATACCAAATTACTGGGGCAAATGTATCGCATGGATATACAAGTTTAGGGTTTTTTATGTCCCAATAAGAAGTTCGAGGTAAATGTGTCACATTATGCAAGTTTGGGATAGATGTGTCACATAAGTACAAATTTGAAGTAAATATGTTATATAGGTATAAGTTTAGGGTTTTTTTTGTCATAAAAAAGATTCGAGTAAATATGTCACAATGCGTGCATAGTTTAGGGCTTTTGGTGGCTTTGACCCAAAATAAAAAGAATAATAGACATAGATTGAGAAAATATATAGTTTGACGAAACATAAAAGTTAGAGGATTCTTAGAGGGTTTTGATGGGAGTGGAAGTTATGAAAATGGATCGATTTTATAAACTTTATAAACTTTTATCAGATGAGGGGTATTCTTGGAGGTCATTAAAGGTGAGGTGAACCCACTTTTGACCTAGACATATATAAAATGTAGAAGACAGATGGTATAGGTAATATATCTCCATCTATCATCAAGGCTTTAATATAAACAAAACTGGGCCGTGGAGAGTTTTGGGTTAGACCGGGCCAACGGGACATTTGGATTTGCACTTTCTCCTTCATGCCAATGTGCATGATTTGCAAAGCGTTCAAGCCTTCATGGGTAGACTAAAAGGCTCGGATTGAAGATTGGGTTGTTTTCGTTTTGGATCGGACTCGCACGCCGCCAGCGAAGAGGCTAGCGATACCACGTCTGCAGTTTGATCTTCGATTAGCCCCGAAGCGCGTGTTCTGATCCGAAAAGAGGACGGCAAGATGTGTAATTTGAGACGAGTGAATGAAGACTTTAATAGTTTGACCTAGGCCTTTGTCGGTAGGGTATAGATCATCGGATAGCTCTTTTCCCACATAATCTGACGAGAGATCCGCCAGCCTTGAGTCCTCGTGCTCAATCGGAACAGACCCAAGTGCCGCACGTCCACTGGGCAGCACAAAGTCAAATCTGTGATCGCAGGAGTACACTCTGTATGGATGGACTAGAAGTACATCAAACGTGGCGTTTGGTCCAAAACCAAAACCGAATCCGTCCTTAAGAATCATTTCCACGACATCCTATACGTGCCTTTGGACCCATGCTCTAAAGCCATTTTCATATTTGTTGAGTTTCAAATTCAACTGGGCTTCGGCTAAAAGGCTTACGACCGATCCGGTTGAGCACGGACGGGCCTTCGCCTTTGGATTGCCAGCTCTATGTTGAGTCCTTGCACTTCTAATCCTATACCAAAAAGAAATCTTGATTTCCCAGCCTGCCCACGATTGAAAAAGACATCATAATTACGCTCTAATTTGTTAGGCTCGAGAAGGAAATGGTTAGCCTAGGCCCACTATTCACACTCCTGTATCAAAGCGGGAGCTCCATTCATCGAAAAGAAAAAAATTGGACCCATCGAGCTCTCACTCGTGCCACTACCGATACTTATACACGTTAATAATCACGCACGAATGATCAGGACACGGGATATTCTAATTTCAATTTGCATGAATGTTTCCAAGCCGAAGGGACATTGCTCATACTTTAGTGTATCTTCTTGCCCATCGACTACCGAAGTCGTGACCCCACGAGTAATCGCGGGTCATGAAGTTAGCTGCTTTATGTTCTTTAGAATTTGCAATCCCACATTTGATTTCGTCTCAGCGTTGTGTTCCGGGGGGTCAAATTAAGGAGGAACACAATAGTTTTCTCTCAAATCGCTTAGTCTCGAGATGGATTCTCGGCGTGAGAATCTTGCTTCTTAGTACACCACTCGATCGCGGCGTAAAAACAGTATACATGTTAATAACATTATCGACTCAATTAACCTACGACGCCAATTAGTCTTTGAAACCTAATCAATTCAACTAATCTCACTTCGGGGAAAATGGTCCAAAAAGTCCTAAATTTATTACACTTTTGCCAATTCAGTTATAAATTTTTTAACTTTGCCAATTGAGTTATAAACCTTTTCATTTCTTGTCAATTGAATCCATCCGACCAATTTTAGCTTGAAAATCGCTAATGTGGACACCAGCAAGCCACGTGGCGCTGACGTGAACTTTTGTATATAATATTTTAATAATTTTATGAATTCTTTATGTTTTTTTTTTTTTTCTCATTTTTTTTGTTGAGGGTAGCTGGCCAACCCTCGCCGGCTCTGGGCGAGGGGGTCGCGGCCCTCGACGCCCTCGCCAACCAAGTGAGGGTGCGCGACGCCTCGCCCAAATCTAGCTAGGCGAGGACTTGGCGGCCCTCACCGGCCCCACGCCCTCGCCTGGGGCCAACGAGGGCCTTGCCTAGCTAGATTGGGGCGAGGGTCGCCAGCCCTGGCTTCAAAATCAAAAAAAAAATTCAGAAAATTATAAAAATATTATATAAAAATGTTCACATCATACGTGCTTCACGTCCACGTCAACGATTTTCAGCTAAAATTAATCGGATAGACTCAATTGATAACAAATGGAAATGTTTATAACTCAATTGACAAAATTAAAAATTTTAAAATTGAATTGACAAAAATATAATAAGTTCGGGACTATTTTGGACAATTTTTCTAGTCTCACCTCGGTAGACACCTAATATTTTCTCCCTCGGTCGGGCTTTACCCAAATTTGCTCTCTCTTGCGGAGCCCCAGCGCGCACCGCGCCGCAACTAAACATCGAGAGATCTCACGCGCGGCGACAACCCCCAAGCGAGACGCGCAATGTTCCCTTCCCTTTACGACCGTTCGATCGCAGGACCATTGACCGTCCCCCCACCCAATCAATCTCTACGCCCGATGCCAAAGACAAAAAAGGCCCCACGTGCCGCACCGGAAGGTGAAAAGACTCGAGGGGCATCCGCGTCATTCCACCTCCTAAATCCGCGACCGCGTGATAGTTTTAGGTCCCGCGCTTCGTTAATCTAACCGCCGGTCACTCGCATCCCTCACCCCGCCCAATCGGATCCCGCTTTTCTCACTGGGCCCTAAAGAGCGCGGTCATTTCTTCGGTCCGTAGTTGAATATGCACGGCCTGAACACGGCACGATCGTGCCGTACGTTAAATTCCGTTCCATCACATCGCCCGAGCATGATGGCCGCGCCGCGGGGCGAGGAGGAGGACACGGTTTACTTGTACTTTCCTTTCACGCTCGAAGGG
This sequence comes from Syzygium grande, assembly GCA_024733475.1. NCBI lineage: Eukaryota > Viridiplantae > Streptophyta > Magnoliopsida > Myrtales > Myrtaceae > Syzygium > Syzygium grande. The sequence continues at coordinate 29,784,230 of JAMXDD010000006.1, read as the reverse complement.
TAGACCGGACCGGCGGTCGAGTCCGGGTATGCCGGACCTAGAACCGAAATCCTTTTCGACGCTAAATTGTCTCGATAGGATCGATCTAGTTTAGACGGGTCGGCCCGTTTAGACAGAAGGGAGAGGGGAACCACCGGACAAAGAGGGGGGGAAGAAATTAGAGGGAGTCCCCGTTGGTGGTCGTTTCTTTTTTAGCTTCCGCCTTCTCTCCCTTAAGAACGGTTCGCTCTCGTCACGGTCATTTCGTTTCATCCCCATCCTCCTCGCGACCAAGGCGAGAAAGAAAAAAAAGAGAGAGAGGAAGAGAGAGAGAGAGAAAAAGAAGAGGTGCCCAAAAAAAGAGATAAAAAAAAAAAGGCCAAAATCCACGCACAGTCGGACAAGTGAAAAAAACTCTTCTTCGTGCGTGGGGGGGGCGATCCAATGGTCGTCGAATCGGGAGCTTCGGAATCACTTCGCCTCTGAAGCTGTGGGCGCGTGCGTGTTTCGGGGGTTTCCGAGCGATTGACCACTGCGAAGCGCGGGGGGGGGGGGGGGGAGGTCGCTCGACGGTTGGTCATGGTGGGTCGGAGTGGATCTCCGGTGCGGGAGTGATTTCGGGGTGGTACCCCCCCGGGAGGGGTGCGCGGGCGCGCGCGCTGATCCTGTCGACCCGTCGTGGTTTCCGCCGATTTCCGGGGCCCGTGTGTTCGCGTCTCTCGCGCGCGCGCGCGGGGGGGGAGGGAGGGGAGATGAACGGCGGCGATGAGGCCGCGGCGGCGGGGAGGTCGCTGCGGCCGCCTCTCGAGTGGAAGTTCTCGCAGGTCTTCGGCGAGCGCGCCGCCGGCGAAGAAATCCAAGAAGGTAAGGGGGGAAACAAAGAAGGGAGAGAGAGAGAGAGAGAGAAAATTAGGGGTGAATGCGGGCGCGTGCTGTGTGGCTAGGGCGGGCCGTAGGGTTTGCGTGCTTGGATCCGATCTGTGCGGTGTGTCTCGATTGCCGCTCGGTTCGGGCGGTTTCGATCTGTTTCGTCTGAGTTTCTGAGGACTGTCGATTTCGATTCGCGTGATTTGTATGATGGGTGTTAGTGGGTTTCTGAGGTGCGATTGATTCAGGGCTGCGCATGCTATATGCTTCGATGAAGTCTGATTTTAGTTCAGTGCGCTAGTTTGATTCGGATGGGAATGTTAGATGGAGCTGGGGGAAGTCAGTGAGTTGCACGCATTTCTTTTGCAGTCAGGACCGGTTCTTCTCAGCTCCAAAGATTCTGCCTTTTTACCGTGTCTTCTAATCTAGCACTATGTACTTAGATTGGTCAAGGTGGCTTCCTCAGTGCATTAGAAGTTGTGCAGTTGTTAACTCTTGTACCGGTGTATCTCTGCTTGGTTTCGATGTGGTGTGGTGTGGCTGGATATTAGTGTGTGGCGTGGTCAAATGGGGGAATGAGAGTGGAGTAGCTGAGGAGTGATGCATAGCTATTTGTTAGGTGATTTAAGATTTTTTTCTTTATCTATTACCTTTTGTAATGATGGCTATGCATGCTATTTAAGTTCCTTGAGTTTCATTAGTTTTTGGCGAATCTCCCTATGCGTTGAAAGAAATGAAACTATCGTGCATAAAATATGTACTTTGAATAGCATCTCTAGAGCAGAATGATTCATGACTGCATTGACGAAGGATTACTGTATTGTCCTATTCTTACCATTACACATTTGTCTTGTCGAAGTATGTGATGATCATCATGGACTTCGTAATGTGTTTGCAGTTGATATCATATCAGCAATCGAGTTTGACAAAACCGGTGATCATCTTGCCACTGGTGACCGGGGTGGTCGGGTGGTTCTTTTTGAAAGGACCGATACAAAAGATGTGAGTATCTCTGTCCTAGTGGTTTCTGTTACTTAATTTCATCTCTGTCGTATACCTCAGCTTACTCAATGGCATCAATTTTAGGTTGGTGGATCCCGAAGGGATCTGGAAAGAATCGACCATACTGTTAGTAGACATCCCGAGTTTCGCTACAAGACAGAGTTTCAGAGCCATGAGCCTGAGGTAGCAGCCTTTAGTACATTCTGCTGTCTCATATTGAGTTTTGTCTGCCTTTTGGAAATTCCTGATCTGTTTGTGTCTTGGTTTATCTTGTCAGTTTGACTATCTGAAGAGTTTGGAGATAGAGGAGAAAATCAATAAAATCAGATGGTGCCAAACAGCCAATAGTGCTCTATTTCTTTTATCTACCAATGATAAAACTATCAAGTTCTGGAAGGTAGGATTATGTCTTGTGTCTGCTGCTTCCTTCTTTATAGTTAGAATAACTTTCAGTAGATGAGTGTGCAACAACTTGCGCTTCATGTTGTTTAAAGTTCTTTATGAAGTGAAAGTTTTTTGTGGGTTTTGTTACTTGCTAATGATCTCTATGCTGACTTGTCTATTCTCATTCTAAGTGTCATAGAATTTCAGAGAGTCAACGAGCTCTCTCTCTCTCTCTCTCTCACACGCACACCCACACACGTTAGCACTAGGGAAGATTTCTCGTCTATTGATCCTGCAAGAAAGTAACTTGTACATTGTAATCATGATATTTTTTTGGGAGTTGTAGATTATGCTTCCATCTAGTATAGCTTCTCATGTATATTGTAAACATGTATTAAGATAACTACAGTACTGTGCTTCCTCCTGTACTCTTTATTTCACAGAGTTATAACTCACTAACATTCTCGATAAGTCGATTGTAATGGTAAGGAGTTACTTACAGGCAAGCTGTTGAAGACAAACCCCTGTTTTTAATGTAATAGTATATACTTGGCATGGGTTAGAAGACATGATCTTGTCCAAATTGTTCAAATTGTTATATCATTGGCTGTAATGGTTTTGAACTTGAACCATCTTAGTTTTTTGGTCTGAAGTTGTTTTTCTGCCGGCATCTTTTGGAGTTTACTTCTTGTAATTTCTATTGAGAATTGACTAGGTCCAGGAGAAGAAGATAAAAAAGATTTCTGAAATGAATGTGGACCCTTCTAAAGCTGTAAGCAATGGTACTGTTGCGAGCTCCAGCAGTTCAAACAGCCACAGAACATGTCTGGCAAATGGGGGATCCCCAGAGAGATCATACAATTCTCTTAGCAATGATTTCTCATTCCCTCCAGGAGGCATCCCTTCACTACGCTTACCTGTGGTAGTTGTGCTCAACCCGCTCTATTGATATAATTTCTGGAAAGTTTTCCCCTTACATTTTTATATCTCGCTTTTTGTGATCGTGTATGTTGTTTGCTCTTGGTTGTCTCTTTGTGTCATGTTGTTTGGAATGTTTGAACCACATGTGGTTTGACTGTGGAACTCTTTTTACAGGTGACCAGCCACGAGACTAGTCTGGTTGCCAGATGTCGAAGGGTGTATGCTCATGCTCATGATTATCATATCAATTCCATTTCAAATAATAGGTATGTTGTTTTCAGGTGATACCTTGCCTTTTGTCCTCATGTATATTAACTCCTCATGCTTTTTTGCATGACTCAAGCTTCGTGGCCTTGGCACTCAGCTTTACTAGGGCAGGAAAATAAGAGATGAAAAATTATCCCCTAGTGCTTCCAATTAGAGTTCTTTCTTGAATGAAGTTGACATGGTGGAAGTGTAATGTTGTTCTCATACTTATAGCAAACCTTTTAAAATTCTTAGACTGGCGAAATGCTGTTTTGCGGCTTTAGATCAAAGAGAATCTTTCTGTAGGCATCTCTTATTGTTGCACTTAAGCATAAAATTCTGTTTTGCCGATTTTTTTTAATGGTTTGCAGATTATCTACTTTTGGTTTTTAGCTTGTTTTGTTGATAAGCCTCATTCTTCAAATTGTGCAGTGACGGTGAAACATTCATATCTGCTGATGATCTGCGTATAAACTTATGGAACTTAGAAATTAGCAATCAAAGTTTCAACATCGTTGATGTAAAGCCAGCAAATATGGAGGACTTAACTGGTAAGCTTTATTTAGTATCTCTCCAGATCCTTTTTTTCTTATTCGCCTTCGAGAATTGAGATGCTAGCATTTAGTAAAGATTTTTGCAATGATAAAGCTAATTCGGGTGCTGTTATTGTGCATTAGTATAATGAGTGTTGTAGAGGTTGGCTCCATCTAACTTTTAGTAAAACGTGTAAAATCTTTTTGGCATAGAACTTTCTCTTGATTCTGAATGGACAGGTTGAGCTGTGAGATATCTCAGGCGTAGCCCTGACATACTGCATGATGCTTATATTGTTTCTTTCCCTTTGCTTGCTTTCACTGAATGTTTGGATCTGTACATGAACTTGACAGAGGTGATAACATCAGCTGAATTCCACCCTACACATTGTAATCTGTTGGCATATAGCAGTTCAAAAGGCTGCATCCGCCTCATTGATTTGCGACAATCAGCTCTGTTGGATTCTCATGCCAAAATGTGAGTAATGCCATTAGTTTGCTTTGATCTTCGTACTATTGCATGCATAGAGCTTTTGTTATGGGAAACTGCAGACAATAACTTTTGAACTACTTAAGATGACCTGTCAAGAGTAGTTTCTATTTTCATTTCTTTCGTTTATGGAGTTGTTAATTTGTTTCTTGTGGGATCCTCCCTTAGTGAGGAAAATTTGAAGAATTTTATGGTCGGTCATTGTGGACTTAATGGATTTTTGTGCATACAGATTTGAGGAGCCGGAACAACCTGGATCTAAATCATTTTTCACGGAGATTATTGCTTCGATTTCAGATATTAAGTTTGGGAGGGATGGTAGATATATACTTAGTCGTGACTATATGACTCTAAAGGTTGGATATCTGTTTTTCTGCTTCTGTTCTTGTTTGGCACAAAGTTTTCTTTGATACAGCAGCTAGAGATTAAAGCTCTAAGTGTGATTAAAGTTATCCCTTTTTGTTACCTTGTGTGTTCAACTCCCCTAGTAATCCCTATATTAAGTGTATAATAAATATGCGCATGCTGAAGCTAAATTTTGATCAAAGTATGGAGTTCCAGAGTGTCTTTTTCTACTAGAAAACAAAGGATCCTGAGATGACCTGCTCTAAAGGTCAGCTGAATGCAGCAGTTGAAGTTTTCTGAATAGGTTCAAAGCTGTGTTTCCTCTTAAGTGAGGGAGAAAGTGAATTGGTTTACCTACCTCACTTTTTAACGAGCCTAACACCATAACATCGTTGTCTGCTTGCTGCTGGGCAATTGATCAATTTGCAACTTGTATTTGGTTTTAAATTGATCATGTCGCACTTCTGAATAAGTTGCTCTTTTTTTTTTTTACCCCAGTTATGGGATATCAACATGGATTCTGGTCCGGTTGCAACCTTCCAGGTCCATGAATATCTGAGACCCAAGGTGACATTTTTTAAAGAAACTAGTCAGGAAGTGATCGTTGCATTATGCTGTTTGGTTTCTAACTTACTATTTTGTTTTTTCAGTTGTGTGATTTGTACGAAAATGATTCAATATTTGACAAATTTGAGTGTTGTCTAAGTGGTGATGGTTTACGAGTGGCGACAGGTTCATACAGGTTTGTGCAACTCTGCTTTTCTCTTTCCATATGAACTGCATACATGATTTCTGGTTTTCAGATGGATATTTCTTCGTGTCCAGTAATCTCTTCCGCGTCTTTGGTTGTGTGCCGGGGAGTACTGAGGCGACAACTTTGGAAGCCAGCAAAAATCCAATGAGGTAAATTAGTATTCACTTAATGAATAAGAAGAATATGGGCGGTTTTTCTTTCTGATGGCACATGGAGATCTATGTCAATTTAATGATTCTGTTTTTTTTTCCCCAGAAAACCAGTTCCGACTCCTTCAAGGCCTTCCAGATCCCTCAGCAGTATTACACGAGTAGTCCGACGAGGTCTGTCCTTTTCGCTTACTTTGTTCCTTTACTTTTAGTGAACCATTCATTCTCTTCTAGTAGTAGCAGCTGTCCTTTGTTGTTGTTGCTGTTGTTTCTTCATGACAATGAGGTTAACATTGTTTTGGGAGATCAAAACCAGGGGCAGAATCACCCTCAGTTGATGCCAATGGAAATTCCATCGATTCCACCACGAAGTTGTTGCACCTCGCATGGCACCCGTCTGAAAACTCAATTGCCTGTGCTGCTGCAAATAGCTTGTACATGTACTACGCATAACGAGGGACAGTGACAGATACTCTTGATGGTATTGGTTCGGGCTGCTCTTGGAGAAGAAGGCTGCGATGCCGATGCGCTATTCCGGGGACCGAATTGCATCTCGCCTCCCAAGTGCCTGTTAGATTTGTAGCATGTGGTTTCGAAAAAAGTTAAAGCTGTATCACAGGGTCTTTGCCCCGGAAATCAGTGAGGAAGCAACTCATTTTTGGTCCTGCTGTGGCAGTTTGCTTCGCATGTTTCTCCACCCACTGCTCTTTAACCCTCTCTAGAATTTCCTCCTCCTTTTCTTTCCCCAATTATTTGTTCTCTCTTTGGGCACCTTTTTCTCAAAGGGAAGGTGCCGTGTTCTGTTCTAAATTTGTTTCTGGGTTGAAGTCGGAAAAGGGTATGCGATTGTAGCTCTCCTACAACCAGAAAAAAAAAAAACAAAAAAAGAAAAAAGAACTGAAGAATGTTCTATTATAACTTCCACTAGGTTTAAGATTATGACTGTAGCTTTATTCAAGTTCTGGTGGGGAAGGAGCTGTTTGGTACGCTCACTGCATCGATTTTTTTATTGATTCTTTTGTCTTGGCGAAAGATTTCATAAAAGGGTTGGGTCTGGACTTTTTTGATGTTGTATTTTGTCTTTGTTTTTTTCAATCCCTCGGTTGGAAGCTCTCTCCTCCATTGATTACTTCTATTTTTGTCGCCCCAAATTTCTAGTGCATCAGAGTTCTATCTATCCTAGCCATATTGCTCAAACCTTAGGGAATAGATACGTTTAGTGCAAAGATACGTAAGCTAAGCAAAAACGTTGTCTGATCATCAAGGATTCTGTACTGTAATACCTCTCTTATGATGATGTTTCGGGCTTTTATGTCTGAGGAAGCCCGAGTTTCTTTGGGTTATTTTCTCGCTCAACATAACCTTGACAAATGATTGTCGTGCCTATTGCGTGTTGTAAAATAAAGGGCAAGTGCTTGTGTACCACTCGTGAACATTTATACATTTTAGACGATCAATTTTGTGGAGTACTGATGATTGACAGAGAAAAGAGATCAGGACATATGTTTGTGTTTATTTGTTGGGGGTGTATATCTCTATGGAGTCTTAGTATCTACTACCAACCCGAACCAAATCTCATTCTTTAGCCTGTATTCACCTGCCAAATATGTTTTTGAAATGCCCGTACCCGGCTTAGATAAAAACAGCGGTAAAATCCAACTATAAAGTCGTGTCGCGCTACCTTGACTTAAGATGACACGAACTTGTGAAAGAAAAATATCGAACGGGCGCAAAGATGATTCGATTGGAGCATGAGTTCGTTCAAACTAGTGACGTTACTTCGACAAATTTTGGATTTTGTTAATAATGCACACGTCAAAGTCTCATACGACACTAAGGCGTCCATACCGTATGTGGTATCATGATACGATACGCAAAAAAAAAAAAAAAAAATGGTCCTTCAACTGGAACGCCGACGTTTCGCTCAGCGAAGTCAACAGTCAAAACCCCTAACCCCTCCGGCGTCGGTCTAAAGCTCCGTCTTTTCTTTTTTCACCTAGGAAGGAGAACAAGAACACACGGACGGTCCGCCGAACTGGTCCGAGGTAACGTTGATCTCGCCTTTTTGCTCTCCCGATTCTCACACATTCCCGCGATTCTGTTTCTGATGATAATCTGGTGAAAATGGGTGGGTAGTCTTTCCATACGTGAATTGATGGAAATTCCGACCGGTTATAGTCTCGGAGCCGGCAGCAGTTGCTGCTGCTCTCTGTTCCGATGGTCGCGACGCGACCGCGGCATACGGGTTTCGGGCTTCGTTCTGATGGGGTTTTAGTGGCGTGACTGCGAGCTCTGGTGTTGTGGCGATTCTTGCGTTGTTAAACATTCGGGTGTGTCTTCTTGTTGCGATTTAGATCGAGATGTATGGGAAGTAATGGTGTGCAGCTCAATGCGCATGAATTTTGGGTGGAACGGTGTATCTGAACGGTGGTGTGTGCTGGGAAAATTGTAGGAGGAAGCAATGGCGTCGAAGTTGCTTCAGTTGCAGAAGAAGGCGGTTCAGGCAACTCAATATGCCACGAAGCATGGAAATGCCTACTACAAGCAGTTGATGGAGCAGAACAAGCAATATGTTCAGGAGCCACCCAGTGTGGAGAAGTGCCAACTGTTGTCCAACCAATTGCTTTACACTCGTCTTGCCAGGTCCTTGCTAGCTATAAACAAGTTCATACATATGCACTTTTGTGCTTGTTATTGGGAAATTTACATGATTGAAAATTGGGCTTCATGATCCGAACCATGGTTTATGTCTCTCGCCCCCTTTCGTGTCCTTTAGTTTGACATCTAAAATGATCAATTGTGATTTCCATCTAGGGTGTTTCTGAGGACTCTTGGGGAGGGGATCCCCAATCCCTAGATGGCCATCGGATGAAAAAGAGAGTGAATCTCACTGGTTGATCGAAAAAATTTAGGTTCATGTGTGTTACATCATTTTGTATTGGAGTAATGGAAAACCGCAAGGAGATACGGCAAGTTACGGCCGGGGGATCTGTCCCCCTGGGAACCACAAAACTTCCCTTTTATCTGATCTTCTGAGAGCCCGAGACATTGATATTGAATTGCAAAGTTTTCTTTTTGGCTCTTTTAAATAGGCTGTTCTGCCGCGCTTTTCATCTATGAATAGTCCACACATGTCACAGAACATGCACAGAGTACTTCAGCCTTTATCTTATATTCATGATGGGCTTGTGAAGGCTGTGATAATGTACATAGGGTAGGATGAATTTCAAATTGTCAAGATTGGAGGTATAACCTCCAACAGGTTATCATGGTTTTAACAAGCATATTTTTGTTAAAAATTTTCAATTTTGACATGGTAGAACTCCACGTACAGAGTTATAGTGGTAAATTCATTCGAATAGCTAAAGTCGCTGAACATGTGGATTTGCAGTGCAAATATACAGAAATGTATTCTCCTTAAGAGTTCTTGTCAGTGATGCTATTTGTAATGTTGAAATTCGTATCTCTTTATGTTGTCTACAGCATCCCTGGTAGACGTGAGGCCTTTTGGAAGGAACTAGATTATCTCAAGCAACTATGGAAGAACAAGCAGGAGCTGAACATTGAGAATGCTGGCATAGCTGCTTTGTTTGGTTTTGAGTGTTTTGCCTGGTTCTGTGCTGGTGAGATTATTGGAAGAGGGTTTACAATCACGGGATACCATGTCTGAAAGAAATTGCTTTGGTAATAAAGGATCTAGTACTTCCAGTTTAGATTTCCATAGGTGGGTGAGTTAGGTCACCGATAGGGTCTCCCAGTGCGAGATTTTTCTTTTATATACTTTGAGCTTCAGTGTAGACAAATCTTTGCTGTGGCATTAACCCATTAGTTTAGTCTTATGTACTTCCCATCTCAAATTCAGTTGATTCTTTTCTTTTCTTTTCTGTGTGGCTCCATTGACGCTAAAGACATTACTAGTTCAGTGCCTAAATACCTGGATATATTGTTTACCGGACACCGCACTAGGTGCAACAAAAGCCATATTTCTCACGGGTCTCCTTTTTGGTGAGATCGCATCTAGTGATCACCAGATGTAGATGATTCGAACCAATACCTGTCTGATTGTTATTAGATACCTATTCTCTATTTCCTTTCTTTCCTTGAAGTCTCAGCAGCTGATCTGTGGAAACAGAAACCCAGCTCAACTTGACCAATTTCACGCCAAACCAGTTCCACTCAACTCCATAAATCCACTCGTTTTGGAGGTATCTCTCTCTGATTTCTGCTGTCCGAGTGAAGGTTGCCTTGCCATTAGTTGTTGCTTTGAACTCCTTGCCCTGGTTGATTGTGGCCTTGGCTCTAGATGTTTAGTTTACCGTATTTATCTTTGTGGTGGCAACGACATCTTGAGGATAATATAAAAGGTGAAAGGGAAATGATCCTGCTGATCTCTTCTGAGTCACCATCAAAAGCAACAGAATGCATTGGAATTGTCGTGATTCATACTCACGGAACTTTGGCGAAGTTCGGCCGGTGCTTTCTTGGAATATAAAATGGAAACTCTCTCTCGTCATTGTCAACATGTCATTTTTACACCACCTGGCGGATTGGTTTGTGGCTCTAGTAACTAGCAAAATGTTGCGGTTTCATTCGTAAATTATTCCCCTTTACCATGCTAAGTCCACTTCACCAAGCCAATCATCATTTGAAGGACCCGTCCATGTTAGAGACTAAGAGATTTCGTTGCAGTTTCTTCCCTTGGCCTTGATCTGAAGATGCGAATCCGAGTTGGAATGAAACTCGGCATTGAAATCTTCTCAGAGCAAGAAATCCTAATCTTTTGATTAGCTCGACCCACCCTGAAGGGAGTTTCTGCAGATGGAAAAAGCCCAGTCCCACACCAGGCTCGCCAGCACAATGAAAACATTGCTCCCTTGGGAAGATTAATTCTAGACTTGGAGCATTCTCTATCTGCAGAACCAGGAGAAGTGAATCTCAGAGTACAATCTTGTGCCAAGCAAATTCAGAAGCTAAACAGAATTTGGACCGATTGGCTCCCTTAATGGTTTTACTTTTGTCTTGTGCACTCTCTTAATAGGTGCAGGTATTCGATAACTTTTTCATACTGTTTGAATCTCGAATCGATGAATGATTTAGCCTCAAATTGTGCACGCAATACTTTTTTCTAGTTTAACAAATTGAGTTACAGAAGATTATGATTTGTCAAAGTTATCGAATAATTCATACAAACCATTTGAACATCTTACCAGCAAGTCAAGAAATGTGTCCGCATACGTTGTGCAAGCGTCCAGGCAAGCTGGAGGGCTCATCGACTTATCCAACTCCTTGGGTCCCATCCTCACCCCCTACGTGAAGCTTGGTGAGATTTTCGTTGCTCTTATCCTATTCGATCTTCCTATCAATAATATCACATTATTTTCTTTTCCTATTTACATTATTATATATGTTTTTCCTTGCTTGCCTCTAAAAAAAGTTAATAAATAATCAAATGAAAGCGAGTTTATGCTGGTTATAAGAGTGGGCGTGCATTCATTAATGCACAATGAATCTGAAAAGCTTTAGAGGATTTTGGATTCTGTGGTGGAGTTCATATCTAACCGACCATGGAGATAAAGTCCAATTTATTGGGAAGATAATCCGTTATGGATTGGTGTTTACACATGATAAAGAAGTATCATGGCGTTCGAAGTGGAGATCCTACATTATTAATTGCTGGTAAATTCTCGAGAAGCGAGGGTATTGAGAATTAATCAGTCCAAAAATCAATAATGATGCATCTTTTGAGTCTTGTGTCTAGTGATTTCCCAACTCTTTGTTCTGTATCTAGGATCATCGACACCAACTAGGAAACTCTTGGCACTCGGGCCTAAGCTCCTGAACCGGCGGGACGGAGAAGCGCGCTCATGGCCCTCACTTGTGACCAAGTTCAATTAGGGTTTTGGCTACTGTTCTTAGGTAACATAACAGTGTGGACATTGCCATGGCCAAATGAAAGAACATGGTCGAAGAGGTCGGTCCCACTTTTTGGGGCCAACGGATGTTGCTGCTTAAAAAAAATGAATATATTGTTGCTTCTTCCTGCTGGTTTCTCTCTCTCTCTCTCTCTCTCTCTCTGGTGTCATGTTCTTTCGGTCAACAGGAGCTTAGTTGAACAAATCGGGTTGCTGAGAATCTTGATTGAACAGTGAGAAGAAGTTTTAAGAACCCTTCTCGATGCTAAAGACAAATTTGAGGATTCATTAAGTAGTCTTGGGCTTTAAAATAAAGTTTGAGCGGAGTCCTGAACAACCCTGATTTCCCTCCTCTAGCATGGACATACTATCTTACAGAAGTTGCCTTTCCATCGAGCGCTGATCATATCAAATTGAATTATTAGATCGTTTGATCAGGACTTAAAAATTCCAGCCCCATGACATCGGCCACGACGGACATTTGTTCTCATCTGCCAACCAGAGGAGCGCTTCTCAAGTCAACTTGGCGGACACAGACCAGGTTACACTTTTTTAAGTGGGGGGTCTAAATCAATGTGAATAGAGATATGCCAGAACTTCAGCAGAGTATGTTGGGTCTAGTCTATGACTCGCAGAGAGAGAGAGAGAGAGAGAGAGATTGGGGGGGGCCACAGGGGTGACTTTCTCTCTCTACTTGAAGACAGATCGCGAGAGTGTTAAGTAGAGGGAGAGAATAGTTGCTTGGACCCTGTTTTGGTCCAAGAAAAGGATGATATGAGGATGATAATAATAGGGTGCCCAGAACACCACTCGTTGAGACCGTAAGTACGTATTATATGGGCCTGTTATAAAGATCGTTCATCAGTGACAGAATGGTATTTCGAGAATTCAGACTCATGACCACTTCCTCCTCATCTCTAACCGTTATGGCATCTCACTTCCTAGATCAAAACAGCGTCTTAAGCTCTCTCTGTTCGTTCTTGAATGGCATGCGAAGGTGATTAGAACCCAGATCACTCAAAAGTTTATCTTCATCTATCTACCTTTCAACCAGAAGAGCAGTTTCATTCAAAATTTTAACTGGACCAAACTGGTTCTCGCTGCCTCTCTCTCTCTGCAGCTTGAAGCTCTTCAATTATTCACGGTTGTTGAAATGATATTCCATTTCCACAACTTGGACTGAGAAACATCCAAACCTCTCTGTTTTTGTCACTCTGATCCTCTCTCTCTCTCTCTCTCTCTCTCTCTCTCTCTCTCTCTTTCTTTGAACAAAGGCTCCTCAAATTCACGTGTTGCTGACTGAATTTGATTTGCTCATCTTACTCAATTCTCCAAATTCCCTTCTTTACTCCACAAGTTCAAGTTTCTTCTCGAGCTACCAATTCTTGTTGATCATTCTCAATCTATCTTTTCTGGTCCCTAGACTTGGCTGATCGTCAGGATCTTCACTCCTACCACTTCAAAGCTCAATAACTCCTCACTCCCTTGTCCATCACAAAGTTCCAGACTTTCGTGGCGCTATCAGTCTCACAAAGAGAGAGATGCAAGAGACGACAGCGTTTCAGAGCACGAAGCTACAGTTCCCAGAGCAAGAGAGGCTGATATGCCCACGTTGCGATTCGACCAACACCAAGTTCTGCTACTTCAACAACTACAACCTCTCTCAGCCCCGCCATTTCTGCAAGAACTGCAAGCGCTACTGGACCAAAGGCGGTTCCCTCCGCAACATCCCCGTCGGCGGCGGAACCCGCAAGAGCTCCTCCACCAAACGGGCCTCCAACCCGAAACGCCAGAACCCGGATCCGGATCCCGACCCGAGACCCAGTAAGCATGGGCTGCTGCCCCGAGAGTCAACCACGGCTGGCTCCCCGCAGTCTAACGCCACGGAAGGGGCTCCGTTGGAGGGTGTCAGCCGGTCGGGGGCGGGATCCGGTGAATATGGAGTTAGCCTGAACCCGGTCTCGAGTCTGGGTTTGGGTTCTGTCATGGGGCCTGAAGCGGATCTTGACTCGCGACGAGACGGAAGGGGGCGGGAGGATCATATTGATCATGCACGATGGTCTTGCTATTTAGAGTGCACTAGCTTCAAGACTACTACAGACGAGAGATGGTAATATGTGATGAACAGTAAGTTGAACGAGAGGAGTCCAGTGAAATTGCCAATTCGAGAAATGAGAACGAGATTGCTCGGGGGGGAACCGCAGAGATCTGGCGAAGCAAGACGAGAGCATCATCATCAGCAGGTTGCATTCACATGTGAAGGCCGAAAGAGCAGCAAGCAACCAAGGGATGGCGATATTTCCTAGTGTAATTTTGTGATTTCATGTTAGGTTCTCTCTTTTCTGGCTTAGTGTGTGATTTTACGTAAGATTGCGAGATGATCATTACCCGCTCTCAAGAGTACTCACTTTTTTCCCAACATCGCACGATCGATAGTGTTAATTCTGAAAATGATAACGAAGAAACCTGCGATGTAACAAGAAAAAATAAGTACAATTTGTAATCCATTATGTGTCTTCATAATCTAGAGACTACAAAGTGCATCTATATCTAAGCTAAGCAAGTCATGCAGCGAGTACTGTCATGAGCAAACCTTCCGCATTACTGTAGACTCAGAGTCGGTTTTTCGGGTCGGGTGTGAAGCATGCACGCACGGTTTTACTGTCAGTAAGCACCTCGACATGGGTGATTGGTTGGACGAGTTGTCGCTCTTGGGACAATGAGAAAAATGGTTGGATTCGAAGGAAAGAAAGCAGCCCACTCCTCCGATGCAATCTTGCCTCCTCACTAGCTTACAAGGACAAGACAGATTTTTCTTCTTTTAAGCTCCCTTGCTTTTTGGGTTTTTCCATCTGATTGTGAAGTTTCCTCCGTTTCTCTTCTCCTTGTGGAATTTCTACTGTCCCACAAGTGTTTTCACGAGATGGGTCTCGCATTCGATGTGAATATTTGGATAAATTAGGGTAAAAAATTCTTAAACTTATACCACCCGCCTTGTGGCGGCTATTCTTTGAACGCCAAGACTCTTCCTCTCTCGCAAAAGGTTGAGTATTCAATCCCGGCTGCCGGAGGTGACTTAACAGTGGCGCGTGTGTGGTGGCTAGAACGTGTCGCCCCGGGGTTTACTCCCTACTCGGCCGTCGGGGGGTTCCCTGGATTATCAAAAAAAAAAAAAAAATTAAACTTATTGCATTGATATTAATTCAGTTATAATCCTTTCAATTTGACTAATTTAATCATAAACATTTTGTATTTATGCCAGTTTTGGCCGGAAATCACTAACATGAACGTCGGCTGTCCTCTGTGGTACAGCTGGTGTCCACGAAAATATTTTTTTTAATGAAATTTTCGATTTTTTAATTAATTTTTTCTTTTATTTTTCCTTTTCTCCTCTTTTCCTTCTTTTCATTTTCTTTATTGTTAAGGGCCGGCAGTGGGTTGTCCGCCACCAAGCGAGGGCTGCGAGTCCTTGCCGGCCCCTGAGGAGAGCTCGTGGCCCTCGCCCAGTGTCCGGCAGGGGCTGTTGGTCCTTCGTGTTGTCTGGCAGCCCCCTGTCGGCCCTCAGTGGTAAAAAGAGAAAAAGAAAAGGAGATGAGAAGAAAACGACCAATTAGATTATTACTAATAATAACACAAAAAGATATTTACAAATTAACTTAAGTACATTACTATTCTTGTGAAATCTTACGAACTCAATGACTCAAAAAACCTACGACCTTCGTAGCAAGAAAAAAAAAAGAAAGTTACAATCCATTTGGTGATTTACTCACATTAGGAAAATAAACTTTCTATAAACTTACACCGGATGATTTTTTTTTTTTTGTGAAATATTACAAACCATGATAATCACAGAATTACGACAGCAAAAGAGAAATTATGACCCGTAAAAGAAAATTATGAAAGCGATATGTAACCGATAAATCACTATAGCAAACGTCAAAGGAAAGTTAGGATCAATCTGGTGGGAATTGGTCCCGTTTTTCCTCTTGCGGGGCTGTAGAAGGGCCCCTTTTTTTTCTTTTATCTTGTCAATTTTTTGCATCTCGTGTGGGGTCGATTGGAATCGCCTCTTGGTTCTTATACTTGTTTTGGTATCTCTTATATGCATCAACTTGGAAATTTGAATGATGGGCATGCCATTTCAGTTAACTATCAAATCAATGCTCGACGAGAGGCAGAAAATAGTTTGGACCGAACGATTTTTTCTTCACCTAGAACTAGAGGGCGGTTCAATCGGTCGGTCGTGCATTGTATTGAACCTGCACGTTCGGTCTTCATCGATGTGCTAGTTTTCAGCTAGAGGGGACGAACTTGAACCCACCCCCCCCCCCCCCCTCTCTCTCAATAGTTTGTGAATTGGACCACTTCAAAAGTCTCGTCATCAACTGCCAAACTGACAAGTTTGTGGGATTTGTCTATGTAGAACGAGGGAACGATAGATTTGGAGGGGCTAAGAAGATGAATGGCTGACCGTGACCGGCGATGATGAAGATTTGCTCCGTTGGTTTTTAAAGCGCGAGGATGCCCACCGATGTTGGAAGATCGAGTCAAGTCAGCAGGCTCCTGGCAATAGAATATAACGAGGGCGAAAACTAGTTTCCATGGATAATCTACCGAAGATTGGGGCAGGAAATAGGGTTGGACTTTGATCTCGATTTGATTCCTGACTAAGTTATTACCATATCGGGTTACGTGCTGGTCAGCAGTGACGCTTAAATGCGTCTGAAAATGAGAATCATGTCTATAGTTCTCTAAATCAAAGCCCCACTGCTCTTCCACGGAGGGATTGTTGACTTTCGACTCTGCTGCAGCACACCCATTTGTGCTCCTTGAAGGAAGGTACTCGGAAACTGGAAGGCGAACAAGCACACCAGACTTGCTTCCTCCAATAATTCAGGCCTACTAGTACTAGTGGAACAAGACCACTTGCACACATGTGATGTTTGGGTACGCTTTACCTCGCTAGCAATGAGAACATGCCATTTCATCTTAACCTTTGCTTGGACCGATGGACAAACATGTAACCAGACCATTGCAGGTGTCGGCAGATTGTAGTAATAGCATGAGAGATTCTCAATTGCTGGAGCTTATCTAGTTTGGTGGTAATTTTGTGAATCCAGTCGCGCAGGAGTGAGACTTGCTCTTCGTTCTACTTTCCATTGTCTTGCAAGAGTAAGCAGCCCTCCCTCGCTTTTCTATGGTTCTGCTAAGCGAGGAAAAGCAAAGCGGCAGCCTGACTGCTCTATTGCGTTTGACAAGCATTGATTAAGTCCCTATCATAGTTCCGATATTCAATGTCGGAACCTTCCAAACACATTCAAGATTTGAAACATCTGGATGAGTTTGGAGTCCGCTATTTCCAACATTCCCCTCTCTGAGAAGCGTGAAATGCTACATGGCCAAACAGAGCCACACTTCACAAGGTACAAACACACAGACTGTCAAAGACTTTTTACAGCTATTTTCACAGTTCTCAACAGCTGCCACAAAAGTTTTTCTAGACAATAATTTATGAATCCAAAGATGCTCAGTATCAAGCATTAGACGGCAGAAAATAAATGAAAGAATCACATGGGAACAACTCGAGCCTTGTACATGCATATGTACGCCATATGCCAGTCACCTGACAAGGAAGAAAAAAACACCAATGAAAAGAGCATTTCTTTGCGTGAGACAACAGAGGAAAATAACTTGGAAAAGAGAATAAGAGCACAAGCACCCCGGTTCTCTTTGCAGTTCCGCACACACGGCATACAAATTTGATAACCATGGATCAGGTCCTTAGTAAGATGGAATTTCATAACAATTCTGGATGACCTTACCTCCTCCAGACAGTTTTGCGATGTCCTCTTCCCGCTGAGGAACAGGGTTGTCATCAGCAAACAAAATCCATTTACCTACAACCGACATCAACTCTTAATTCAGAATTACATCGAACAGAACGAATACCAGAATGTAACAGCAGATTTTTCCTGGCTGGAAAGTAGATTAGCAGATAACTAACCACTTTCTTGCTTGACCCAAGCAACATAATGTCCTGAATCAGCACTCCGGCCCTTGTGGGTCAATACAGCAACCAAATCATAAATTCCAGTCAACTGTTTCTCCTCAACTGGGGAACCTAAAGGTAAGAATGAGAAGAGAGAGGGTCATCACCAACCAGAACTAGTACCATGGACACAGAGAGAGCACGCATATGCACTTTACATGGATGATCACATATTTTCTTAGTATTATGAGGCAATTCCCTCTTACAAAAGTTTTTTGGCTCACAAATTATAACCACAACAGTCTTTAATAGGGGAAAACCACCGTCTTGCACCATTACAAAGAGATTGAGGAAAGCCTAATATCAACATATTGCAAAATACACTCAGAACTAAGAGCTACCACCATCACTTTTAAGGAACAAAATTCCCTTAAGAAGCACAGAAGTATCTAGGCAATCAGCATTAGTATAATTTCATCCCAAAAATACAAACAGCGATTGCATGTACTAAACGAGGAGACCAGTATCAAGAGTGGCTTAGGTACTAAAAGCTCATACGGATATTTGATGTGTTGGCAAGACTTACCATCCTGGGAAGTAGTTAAAGACAATCCCCCAGCTACCTTTGACGAACCCTGTCCAGCAGTTGATACATCAGACA
The DNA here is from genome assembly GCA_024733475.1 of Syzygium grande. Taxonomy (NCBI): domain Eukaryota; kingdom Viridiplantae; phylum Streptophyta; class Magnoliopsida; order Myrtales; family Myrtaceae; genus Syzygium; species Syzygium grande. The sequence continues at coordinate 29,765,998 of JAMXDD010000006.1, read as the reverse complement.
TCCAAAGTAAACCCCCATTTATATCCATTCATTTGCATGA